>CM056050.1:283304744-283757736 GCA_029574335.1 Rana kukunoris | reverse complement strand
TTCACAACATAAGCTGACAGTTTTCAATCTCTCCCTGCACTGAGCAGTAGATCTTCAGGTCTTGACACTGTGTAAACTTGAATGAGAGGTGAGGAGATAAACAGTAAAGTTCTGTCTGACAGCAAGAGAAGGAGGGGGGTGCAGGCTCTGTGTGTACTGCCTGTCTTGCGCCCACCCTCTCGCTGTGAACCTGTCACTCAGAAATCCATCTTGATTAATCTATATTGTTGTATAGCTAGGCTGGTGAGCATGGTTAGCTATCCTACACACACAGCTCAGCAACCTCTGCATGGATTTACTGTAGAGACAAGTGCTATTTGCACCAGATCCCCTATGGGTTTTAAGTTTTCAACAAACTGTAATTTATCTCCGATGATAGATCTTTTTTGATGAATCCCTTTGTAATTTTTTTTTTTTTTGGTGCGTGAACTCAAGAGAGAGGAGCCGGAAGTAGGCAGACCCTCCCCCCGGAGGCAATCGCCATCCTTCTCCATGCCCCCGCCGTGGCAATGCAGGTGAGAGGGGGGGCCTCCTACTCACCCCACCCTACCTGCTCCACTTGGGAGCCCAACTGGGGCCCAACGGGACCCCAATGGGGCAGAGGGACTCCCCCTATGAGGGAGTGAGGGGCCTAGCCCACCCAGCCAGCCCCGTAGGTCCTTCGCCTCTCTTTATTTTAGGAGACCGCATGGCCAAAGTGCGTGTGTGTTAAACCAATTTCGTGTGCGTGCCAGTGTGGTGGCTTTTGTGGGGGGGGTGGGCGTACTAAGCACAGGCGTACCTTGCATAGCACACCCACCGGAGCCGGGCTGAGACCACCAAACTCAATTCACATGTAGCCGAGACCGGGATCCGAACCCTTGGCTGCAGAGGTGAATGGCTCAGCGCAGTGCCAATCACGTTGAGCCACCACAGCTTCTTCTTGTAATTTCAATCTTGACCATTAACCCTCCTTAAAAAAACTCTCTCTCTGCTCAAGGATAATTTGTAAATTTTTTGCATTAGTATATTTTCCCCAGGCCACTGCTCAGTTTCTCATGTCCTTTGTTTGATAAGACTGTACCTATTAACTTAGAAAATTGACATTACTGAGTTCAAAAATGTTACATGTTGATTTTAATTGGGTTCAATTTCTGGATTAAAATTTGATAACTTTTACCAAACTTGCTTTAAACCAAACCCAGGTACTTTAAGGGCATCTCTTATCATAACTTCTTACACTCAGAATATCTTTATCTGTTAGCATGTATTTAGAACAGATACTTTTATTTTAAAACTTAACCCCAACTTTTACATTTTTTATTGAATTTTTTAGGCTTTTAATAGCACTGGTGGGGGTGATGATGGTTCCGACAGTGGACTGAAGCAACTGTGAGGGCAGGGTCTCTGGAAATGGATCGAGTCTTTCCAGGGGCTGTAGGATTTACAAGGGCACTGTGGGAAGATGGGAGGCACTGTGGGACATGTTCAGAGACTGAAGATACTATGATGGGTTACATGACCTGGGAAAGAATGTACAGGACTTTATTCCCTGGTGCGTGCCTGTACTGCTGGCAGGCAGGGGCGGACTGACCATTCGGTCATTCGGCCAGTGACCGAGGGCTCGTGCCACTAGGGGGCCCCATCAGGGTGGCCAGCCTCAGTAAAACTAGGGACAGAATGTAAAAACCAGTGTTTTTTTACATCTGTTCCTGATATGTCTGGCACCGACATTATTTTGATGTGAAATTCCTGAGATTATAGCTGCCCCGCCTCTACACTGCCCCCTCAGCCAATAGGAACATGCTGCACACGCCCCCTTCTCCAGCACGGCTTTTTTGACACAGAAGCAGGAGCTGCCGACTGCTGGAGGAGAGGAGAGGGGGAGGCGGGGACGCAGCTTGCAGTGTGGGACGGACTGTCTGAATAGGTAAGCTGGCTGAGCTTTACAAGATGGATCCTTGTCAGTGGGTTACCCTGGTGAGCAGAGAGGGAGGGGATGTGTTACCTCTAGCATGGCTCTGAGGCTATTAGATCGATTTTGTTTGTAGGAAGTGCACTACTTCTGGAGGAAGGATATGTCCTGAATGTCTCCCCAATCTCTACTACACCTGCCTACTCATTAGCTGCCCACCACTACACAGGCACAGTCCCCTCCCTCCTCTCCTCTCCTGTATTTCCAATCATGTGTCTGAGCTGCTGGGGCACTACAAGTCCCAGCATGTCAGGAGATGGGGCAGCAGTGCATTCAATCATGCTGATTTTTGGGTGAAAACTGCTGGTGTGTGTATGTATAATGTGTGTATATACTGTATGTGTATATGTATAATGTGTGTGTATATACTGTATGTATAGTGTGTGTATATACTGTATGTGTATATGTATAATGTGTGTGTATATACTGTATGTATAGTGTGTGTGTATATACTGTATGTGTATATGTATAATATGTGTGTGTGTGTGTGTATATACTGTATGTATAGTGTGTATATGTATGTGTGTGTATATACTGTATGAATAGTGTGTGTGTATATACTGTATGTGTATATGTATAATGTGTGTGTGTGTGTATATACTGTATGTGTATATGTATAATGTGTGTGTGTGTGTGTGTGTATATACCGTATGTGTAGTGTGTGTATATATTGTATGTGTATATGTATAATGTGTGTGTATGTGTATATACTGTATGTGTATATAAATAATGTGTGTGTGTATATACTATATGTGTATATGAATAATGTGTGTGTGTGTGTATATACTGTGTGTGTATATACTGTATGTGTATATGTATAATGTGTGTATATACTGTATGTGTATATGTATAATGTGTGTGTATATACTGCATGTATAGTGTGTGTGTATATACTGTATGTGTATATGTATCATGTGTGTGTATGTGTGTATATACTGTATGTGTAGTGTGTGTGTGTATATACTGTATGTGTATATGTATACTGTATGTGTATATGTATAATGTGTGTATATATACTGCATGCATAGTGTGTGTATATACTGTATGTGTATATGTATAATGTGTGTGTATATACTGTATGTATAGTGTGTGTATATACTATATGTGCATATGTATAATGTGTGTGTGTATATATTGTATGTGTATATGTATACTGTATGTGTCGTGTGTGTATATACTGTATGTGTATATGTATAATGTGTGTGTATATACTGTATGTGCATATGTATAATGTGTGTGTATATACTGTATGTGTATATGTATAATGTGTGTGTGTATATACTGTATGTGTAGTGGGTGTCTATATACTGTATGTGTATATGTATACTGTATGTGTATATGTATAATGTGTGTGTGTATATACTGTATGTGTATATGTATAATGTGTGTGTATATACTGTATGAATAGTGCGTGCATATACTGTATGTGTATATGTATAATGTGTGTGTGTGTGTGTGTGTGTATATACTGTATGTGTATATGTATAATGTGTGTGTGTGTGTGTGTGTATATACTGTATGTGTCGTGTGTGTATATACTGTATGTGTATATGTATACTGTATGTGTATATGTATAATGTGTGTGTATATACTGTATGTGTAGTGTGTGTGTATATAGTGTGTGTGTGTGTATACTGTATGTGTATATGTATACTGTATGTGTATATGTATAATGTGTGTGTATATACTGTATGTGTAGTGTGTGTGTATATAGTGTGTGTATACTGTATGTGTATATGTATACTGTATGTGTATATGTATAATGTGTGTATATACTGTATGTATAGTGTGTGTGTATACACTGTATGTGCATATGTATAATGTGTGTGTGTATATATTGTATATGTATAATGTGTGTGTGTGTGTATACTGTATGTGTCGTGTGTGTATATACTGTATGTGTATATGTATACTGTATTTGTATATGTATAATGTGTGTGTGTGTATATACGGTATGTGCATATGTATAATGTGTGTGTATATACTGTATGTGTATATGTATAATGTGTGTGTGTATATACTGTATGTTTAGTGCGTGTGTATATACTGTATGTGTATATGTATAATGTGTGTGTATATACTGTATGTGTCGTGTGTGTATATACTGTATGTGTATATGTATAATGTGTGTGTGTGTGTGTATATACTGTATGTGTTGTGTGTGTATATACTGTATGTATGTGTATATGTATAATGTGTGTGTATATACAGTATGTATAGTGTGTGTATATACTGTATGTGCATATGTATAATGTGTGTGTGTATATACTGTATGTGCATATGTATAATGTGTGTGTATACTGTATGTGTATATGTATAATGTGTGTGTATATAATGTGTGTTTGTGTAGTGTGTGTATATACTGTATGTGTATATGTATACTGTGTGTGTATATACTGTATGTGTATATGTATAATGTGTGTGTATATACTGTATGAATAGTGTGTTATTAATGTATGTGTATATGTATAATGTGTGTGTATGTGTATATACTGTATGTGTATATGCATAATGTGTGTGTGTGTATATATACTGTATGTGTAGTGTGTGTATATACTGTATGTGTATATGTATAATGTGTGTGTATATACTGTATGTGTATATGTATAATGTGTGTGTATATATATATATATATAATGTATGTGTATATGTATAATGTGTGTGTATATACTGTATGTATAGTGTGTGTATATACTGTATGTGTATATGTATAATGTGTGTGTGTGTGTGTATATACTGTATGTGTATATGTATAATGTGTGTATATAATGTATGTATAGTGTGTGTATATACTGTATATGTATAATGTGTGTGTGTGTGTGTGTGTATATACTGTATGTGTATATGTATAATGTGTGTGTGTATATACTGTATGTGTATATGAATAATGTCTGTGTGTGTGTGTGTATATACTGTATGTGTAGTGTGTGTATATACTGTATATGTATAATGTGTGTGTATATACTGTATGTATAGTGTGTGTATATACTGTATGTGCATATGTATAATGTGTATATGTATAATGTGTGTGTGTATACTGCATGTATAGTGTGTGTGTGTGTGTGTGTATATACTGTATGTGTAGTGTGTGTGTATATATACTGTATGTGTATATGAATAATGTGTGTGTGTGTATATACTGTATGTGTATATACTGTATGTGCATATGTATAATGTGTGTGTATATACTGTATGTGTATATGTATAATGTGTGTGTATATACTGCATGTATAGTGTGTGTGTGTATACTGTATGTGTATATGTATAATGTGTGTGTGTGTGTGTGTGTATACTGCATGTATAGTGTGTGTGTATATACTGTATGTGTATATGTATAATGTGTGTGTGTATATATTGTATATGTATAATGTGTGTGTGTATACTGTATGTGTCGTGTGTGTATATACTGTATGTGTATATGTATACTGTATGTGTATATGTATAATGTGTGTGTGTGTATATACGGTATGTGCATATGTATAATGTGTGTGTATATACTGTATGTGTATATGTATAATGTGTGTGTGTATATACTGTATGTTTAGTGCGTGTGTATATACTGTATGTGTATATGTATAATGTGTGTGTATATACTGTATGTGTCGTGTGTGTATATACTGTATGTGTATATGTATAATGTGTGTGTGTGTGTGTATACTGTATGTGTCGTGTGTGTATATACGGTATGTGTATATGTATAATGTGTGTGTATATACAGTATGTATAGTGTGTGTATATACTGTATGTGCATATGTATAATGTGTGTGTATGTGTATATACTGTATGTGTATATGCATAATGTGTGTGTATGTGTATATACTGTATGTGTCGTGTGTGTATATACGGTATGTGTATATGTATAATGTGTGTGTATATACAGTATGTATAGTGTGTGTATATACTGTATGTGCATATGTATAATGTGTAGTGTGTGTATATACTGTATGTGTATATGTATACTGTGTGTGTATATACTGTATGTGTATATGTATAATGTGTGTGTATGTGTATATACTGTATGTGTATATGCATAATGTGTGTGTGTGTATATATACTGTATGTGTAGTGTGTGTATATACTGTATGTGTATATGTATAATGTGTGTGTATATACTGTATGTGTATATGTATAATGTGTGTGTATATATATATAATGTATGTGTATATGTATAATGTGTGTGTATATACTGTATGTATAGTGTGTGTATATACTGTATGTGTATATGTATAATGTGTGTGTGTGTGTGTATACTGTATGTGTATATGTATAATGTGTGTGTATATAATGTATGTATAGTGTGTGTATATACTGTATATGTATAATGTGTGTGTGTGTATATACTGTATGTGTATATGTATAATGTGTGTGTGTATATACTGTATGTGTATATGAATAATGTGTGTGTGTGTATATACTGTATGTGTAGTGTGTGTATATACTGTATATGTATAATGTGTGTGTATATACTGTATGTATAGTGTGTGTATATACTGTATGTGCATATGTATAATGTGTATATGTATAATGTGTGTGTATATACTGCATGTATAGTGTGTGTGTGTGTGTGTGTATATACTGTATGTGTAGTGTGTGTGTGTATATACTGTATGTGTATATGAATAATGTGTGTGTGGTGTGTGTGTATATACTGTATGTGTAGTGTGTGTGTATATACTGTATGTGCATATGTATAATGTGTGTGTATATACTGTATGTGTATATGTATAATGTGTGTGTATATACTGCATGTATAGTGTGTGTGTGTATATACTGTATGTGTATATGTATAATGTGTGTGTGTGTGTGTGTGTGTGTGTGTGTGTGTGTGTGTATATACTGCATGTATAGTGTGTGTATATACTGTATGTGTATATGTATAATGTGTGTGTGTATATATACTGTATGTGTATATGTATAATGTGTGTGTGTGTATATACTGTATGTATAGTGTGTGTGTATATACTGTATGTATAGTGTGTGTATATACTGTATGTATATATGTATAATGTGTGTGTATATACTGTATGTATAGTGTGTGTATATACTGTATGTGTATATGTATAATGTGTGTGTATATACTGCATGTATAGTGTGTGTGTATATACTGTATGTGTATATGTATAATGTGTGTGTATATACTGTATGTGTAGTGTGTGTGTGTATATAGTGTGTGTATACTGTATGTGTATATGTATACTGTATGTGTATATGTATAATGTGTGTGTATATACTGCATGCATAGTGTGTGTATATACTGTATGTGTATATGTATAATGTGTGTGTATATACTGTATGTGTATATGTATAATGTGTGTGTATATACGGTATGTATAGTGTGTGTATATACTGTATGTGCATATGTATAATGTGTGTGTGTGTATATATTGTATGTGTATATGTATACTGTATGTGTTGTGTGTGTGTATATACTGTATGTGTATATGTATACTGTATGTGTATATGTATAATGTGTGTGTATATACTGTATGTGCATATGTATAATGTGTGGGTATATACTGTATGTGTATATGTATAATGTGTGTGTGTATATACTGTATGTGTAGTGTGTGTGTATACTATATGTATACTGTACTGTATGTATATTGTGTGTGTATATACTGTATGTGTGTATATACTGTGTGTGTATGTATACTGTGTGTGTATATAGTGCATGCATATACTATGTATGTATGTATAGTGTGTGTGCTTATACCGTTTGTATGTGTGTGTTGTATAGTGTGTGTATATACCATGTGTGTGTATGTTTAGTGTGTATATACGGTATGTATAGTGTGTGTGTGTGTATACTGTGTATGTATATACGGTGTGTATGTATATACGGTGTGTGTATATATACTGTATGTATAGGTAGGATGGAAGGTGGCACACTGTGGGGCTCTGCCGTAAGGTGGCACACTGGGGGGCTCTGCCGTAAGGTGGCACACTGTGGGGCTCTGCTGTAAGTTTGCACACTGGGGGGCTCTGCCGTAAGGTGGCACACTGGGGGGCTCTGCCGTAAGGTGGCACACTGGGGGGCTCTGCTGTAAGTTGGCACACTGGGGGGCTCTGCTGTAAGGTGGCACACTGGGGGGCTCTGCCGTAAGGTGGCACACTGGGGGGCTCTGCTGTAAGGTGGCACACTGGGGGGCTCTGCTGTAAGGTGGCACACTGGGGGGCTCTGCCGTAAGGTGGCACACTGGGGGGCTCTGCCATAAGGTGGCACACTGGGGGGCTCTGCTGTAAGGTGGCACACTGGGGGGCTCTGCCGTAAGGTGGCACACTGGGGGGCTCTGCTGTAAGTTGGCACACTGGGGGGCTCTGCCGTAAGGTGGCACACTGGGGGGCTCTGCCGTAAGGTGGCACACTGTGGACTGTGATGTATAAGGAGAATGTTGGGACTTTGTTGTAAGGGAGGACTGATGTGAGATCCTGACTGTTGTACTATTTATGTTGTTTTGTTTGTTACTTATTCCTGGCGTAATGGCCATCTGTAAACCCAGGGGCCCCATAATCTTCTTTTGCCCGGGGGGCCCCATGAGTTGTCAGTCCGCCCCTGCTGGCAGGTCTGCTACTGCTCTTCATCAAGGGGGCATTGATTTACAGCATCCCCTCATGACACCTAATGGAGCAGTTCCTGATGCTGCAATGTTCACTGTTCCAGCACAGAGCATCCAATGCCACTCTGCAGTCCTGACAATAGGAAGGAGACACTGCAACTGTTTCTGTGTCATGGCATTGGGTTACTGCTTGCAATTCACGATCATTAATCCTAACTTAATAACGTCTGACTTGAAATTAATAGTATTTAAGAAAACGTGATTTCAGTTGACGAGGTTGGCTAATTGGGGTGATACTACCTTGTTCTTAATAATAAGAGATAAGAGCAGTACATGTAGGCTTGCAAGGTCAGAAGCATGTACATGTATGGCAGTGAAGAAGGAAACCAAAAATTCTAAGTCCTTTTTAGATCTCATTAAGGAATGGTGTCCAGTCATGTTTTTTCAAAGACCTTTAATTAAAAGCATACATTTAACTTTAATATAAAGTCGAGCATAGAAAGGATTACCTTTTTTATTTTTTATGTGAAAAATAAAACAATCTCTTTGACACCCGAGAAGAAAACTTGTCATGGAGAGTAAGATACCTTTCCATTTTCCTTGTAATCAGCACCTCAGTGTGGAACTGATAAAGACTATACTTTACCTCTGTAGGAAGGGACTGTCAAAAACAGCTAGGGTGCATGCTTCTCTGGAGATATATAGCAAATAACTGTAAATCACTATGATAAAATACCATAGAGCGTAGATTGTTTTCTTTTTACATTGTTCCAGTAGATTTCTAGGGCTGTGTTTAATTTTTGTTACAAACATTTGTGTTCCGGTATGTATTAATATAGCTATATTTTTAACTTTCTTAGGAACTGTTTTGTTTTTTGTGCGAGTTAAATGCTGTACCATCAGTGATTTATGCTTACTGAGTTCAGTAATTAGGTTATGATGAGCCATACAGGTCCTCATACCAGCTGAAAGAAAGGTACTGCTGGAAGCAAATCTTTGGGTTTCAAATGTGCCTTTTTTTGCGGAAGGTTAAGGAAATATAGACACACATCTAATTACTTACATACCTACAGTACAGTTTGGACAATAATTGATTATTTACCAAATGGCACAAAAATAACACATTCTTTCTATTTACTAACACATACTTCAGCATTTTTTTCCAGTGGGAAATGAGCACTTTGAATAAAAAATAAAGAAATCATGTTTACCCACATCAAGACTAAATGTTCCATTATACATTCACACTAGGACCATGGTGCCCTCATCTTGTTTCTCTGGCTTGTCTTTGTGCATCTATTGCAGGCAGCAGTGACAAATATTCAGTGGGTACACACAAAAGGGTAGCTCTGGCAGGTCTCATTAGGAGTGTAATGATGGGACTGGAATACAGAAGGATTAGGAAAATCATTACACAATATAAGTGCTGCCACCAGCATCTTAAATGACAAAACAATTTATAAAAAAAAAAAAAAATTGAAGAATGTGATAACCCATCCTTGATAAATTCTGGCTATATTTTTCCTAATACAGTGGTTTGAAACAGTGGATGGTGATCTCTTCCATCTAGTGGCCATAATGTGGTATTTTTTCTGAAATACTTCTGTAAGAAAAATATACTGCATTATGGACACTAGATGGAGCTGATGATCATCGGAAATCACTATATTAACCACATAAGGACCGACGCACGACTATATACGTCGACAGAATGGCACGGCTGGGCACATGGACGTATATATACGTCCTCTTTAAGATCCCAGCCGTGGGTCGCGAGCGTGCCGCCGGCAGCACGCTCGCGACCCAGTCCGAAGCTCCGTGACCGCGGACCCGATTTCCGCGGGTGTCCTGTGATCAGGTCACAGGAGCTGAAGAAGGGGGAGAGGTGTGTGTAAACAAACCTTCCCCGTTCTTCTCTGTGGCAGTGTCAGTGATAGTCTGTTCCCTGATATGGGGAATGACGATCACTGACATCACACATCCAGCCCCACCCCCCTACAGTAAGAAACACACATGAGGCCACACTTAACCCCTACAGCGCCCCCTAGTGGTTAATTCCTTCACTGCCATTGTCATTTTCACAGTAATCAATGCATTTTTATAGCACTTTTCACTGTGAAAATGACAATGGTCCCAAAAATGTGTCAACAGTGTCCAATGTGTCTGCCATAATGTCACAGTCATGAAAAAAATCGCTGATCGCTGCCATTAGTATTAAAAAAATATTAATAAAAATGCCATAAAACTATCCCCTATTTTGTAAACACTATACATTTTGCGCAAACCAGTCGTTAAACGCTTATTGCGATTTTTTTTTACCAAAAATAGGTAAAATAATACGTATAGGCCTAAACTGAGGGAAAAAAATGATATATTTTTTTTTAGGATATTTATTATAGCAAAAAAAGTAAAAAATATTGTTTTTTTTAAAAAATTGTCGCTCTTTTTTTGTTTATAGAGCAGAGGTGATCAAATACCACCAAAAGAAAGCTCTATTTGTGTGTGAAAAAAAAAAAGCCAATATTGTTTGGGAGCCATGTCGCACGACCGCGCAATTGTCAGTTAAAGCGATGCAGCGCGGAATCGCCAAAAGGGGCAAGGTCCTTAACCTGTATAATGGTCCAGGTCTTAACTGGTTAAAAAAAATACAGCCAGAATTCCTTAAGGATGGTTGTCACATTCTAACATTTTTTATAATTAGCCCACTACGTGTATCTAAAGTCTTTTTTTTTTTGCATTGGATAGTGTAAGAATAAATTCAAATTTCTGGCATTTTAATATGACTTTGCTTACGCCCCGAGTCTCCGTGATGTAAAAGATATAATGCCACATTTCCAAGATGATTGGATAATATTTAGGGGTTGCACACATTGATCACTTTTATCACAAACTAGTAACATTTCTAAAATTGAACTAAGTGTACAAAAAAAAAAAAAAAAAGATTCATATAAGAATAAACATTACACAGCTATTGCTGAAATCAATAAGACAGTTATACTGGAATACTCATCTCCATCATCACAAGCATCTAGTGACAAAGAGGCTGAGTTTTCGTCTCCAGCACTGAAAAAAATACGTTCAAGTCCTAGATTAAAACCTCTTGATCAGACACTCATGTCTACTTGGGATCGAGAACAGCTATCATATCTCCATATCTCCAGCATCTGTGATGCTCTTTCGAGCATCACAGAAAAGTTGTCACCAAGCGAACAAAACAAGGGATTGCATCGTTCAAAGTTGATTTGCCTATCATATTACTTATTGATCTTAGGCCTTGTACAGACGAGTAAATCTATCTGTTCAAATCGGTCGGACCGACCGATTTGAACAGATCTGTCTGCTGGCATTTTGGTTTGCTCGCGTGTACACACGAGCAAACCAAAATCCCCGCCAGCAGACAGCGCGCTGACGTGTCGGTGACGTGGCGGTGACGTTGACGCCGCCACGTCACCGCACCAGGAACTAAAACACTTCCGCGCATGCGTCGAAATCATTCGGCGCATGTGCGAGAAGACATGTCTGCTGGTTAGCATACTAACCAGCAGACATGTCGGGCGGACGGGTTCGCAGCCGACAGATTTCGAAGCATGCTTTGAAATCTGTCGGGTGGCCAAATCCGTCTGTTTGCCCGTACACACGATCGAATCTGTCTGCTGAAACGGTCTAGCAGACCGTTTCCAGCAGACAGATTTACTTGTGTGTACGAGGCCTTAGTGTATAGTTTTAATAGAATTTTAAGTTTGTGATTTCTAGTTTTCACAAATAAAAGTAATTAACATTGAAAAATCATATTTTTTGCCAACCTTTACAAAACAGATCAAAGTGTGCAACCAGCACTAATCACTGTCTTCTCCCGAGGGGACGGCTTTCCCCCTGGGAGCAGACAATGGCTCGGCAGAAGGGATTCCCATGTCAACACTGTCTATGTTGATGGGGGAATTGTGAGTGTTTCTTTCAGACAGCCTGTGGTTGCAGGAAAGAAATTCATACCATATATGGCCTGCCTTATGACCTGACTTTTTAGCAATAGAGGTTGTGGTAATGTGATCTTTATGTTCCAGGCCAGGACAGCATGGAAAGTTTCCTGTCTTCCACTCAACCAGTCACTCAACACCTTTCTTGTGGGGTACAGTTGCAGCTTGCTTCCTCTGGGCCAGAGCAGAACATTACTAGAAACCAGTATCTCCAGGGTTTCCACCCAGGAGGGGAGGTTCCTGCAGCACTCTAATCCCTAAGCCCAAAGTTCAGGGAAATCCTCATCAACAGTGAAAACAAAGTGACAGGAAGTGTTTAAAATATATTAATACCTTTTCAGCTAGCTCACCAGGCCATCCGTAATGTAGAATACCACTTCTGTAGCACACTCTTGTGGAGCAAGCTCTGCATCAAGTGCTTGTGACTGTTAGTGCTTAGAGAGCACTAACAGGTAAATACCTACAGGCTGACTGCATCCCTACATGCCTATATACATAGGAATGCTGTGGAGAGTATCCTGATGAGTGTGTGCTTTGTTGCAATCGTCGCAATGTCATTTTGTGTTCACAATAATAGTATTACAGTAATAGGATCTCTGTTAGCATATGGATGATCCTGCATGCTGAAGTCCCGAAAATAACTCTTAAGTACTGATGGGGCTTTGAATCTCACAGATGTGAAATTGAGATGATCTATTTTTAATCATTTTAAACATAAAATGTGAGTCTGCTTTTGCTTGCTTATCTTTCTTGTGTTTCGTTTTTAATCTTGAATCTGTTTGCAGTCTGTGAAATACAATCAGTAATAAAACATATTTACATTGACATTAAAATATTGTAAACCAATGGAGGAACTTAGAACAGATGCAGTTTATGTAAATGTGCTAGTAATATAGTATAAATTATGAGCTAGGGACTAGACAAAAAAAGATTTTTTTAATCCACAGAGACTGGAAAAATTAGTAAATACAGTTTATAACCCTAAATGCACATTTCTATACTGGCTATCCTTGTTCCTGTTATTCATACACTTGCAGATGAAAGTGTTGAGGTGACCTTCTTTCTTATCAATCCCTGCATGTGTCTATGCTTTGAAGATATTATGTTTGGAAGCTTTGGGCTCTCTGGTGACTTCTTCAGATTTAATTAGTCTGACCTTCTGTGATAATCCTTCCACTTCTGAATCATATTCAGCTTCTGCATTCATCGGCAAAAGACCAACTGCTACGCAAAGCCCTTAGCATAATTCACAGCTTGGCTCTTGAAAACTGAACTTTTACAAATAGGGAACCACTTTAAGCATTAAAATTGGGTAATGTCAGAGCAAAAGAAAGTTTATCTTGGATTTTAAACAAGTTTCACTGCTCCAAGCCAAATATTTCCCTTTTTATGTGTGGAACCTAGTTTTAATAAAACTAAAAAAATTGTATTTATCTCAAAGTGTTGCTTACAATGTATGGCCTGCTATCCTCTTTTTGATGAGCATTGCACAAAAAAATGAAAGAAATGAGCAGTTAAGTATATAAATATGTTAATGTTTTGTATAATATAAAAGCTCTTATCGTTCTTTTTACCAGATAAGGGTGAATGAGTTCACTTCTACAATAAAAATGTGAATAAAGGTCTGGTGAAGGGTGAGAAAATAATATCTTGACAATAGCCTGAACAGTATGTTTGTAAAATTGTATGACTGCAACAATACAGCGTACTTCAGCATCTCACTTTCCCACAGTTATTCAATCTTTACATGATTTTGTTTTTTGTTAGCGACTAAAAGAGCACTGAGCACTGTTTAGATTTCTTTCAACTACCCATACCTGATTATACTGATTATACTGTAGGCCCAAATGAGGTTGTTGAGTGGTGAGTTCATACCAGATCTTTTCTTTTTTTTTTTACTCAGGTGTCAGAGGCCTAGGCTGGAAAGTATTATATATATGTGCTTATGTAGTCATGACTGTTGTTCTTTGCAAAAGTTAGGTGCAACTGTCAAATGTCCTCATGTATATAACCATTTATTTTAAACAAGCATCTGTTTGCTTCAGAGGATGATTTAGGTAGGCCAGTCACTTTGCTCAATATACATGACCATCCTGCATCTATGTATATAGTACAGCCTTTCAAGACAGGATTTTGAATTTGTGCATTCTAGGCCACTTTAACCACTTAAGGACCACCGCATTTACATATACGTCGGCAGAATGGCACGGACATGCACATCAAGGTACCTGTACGTGCCTGCCTTGACGTGGGTCGGGGGTCCGGTCGGGGCCCCCGGTACATGCGGCAGTTCCTGTAGCTGTAGGAGCGATCCAGGATGAGGGGGCAGCTGTTCGTTTCTGGCCATCCCCTCGTGATCGCTCCCAGCGAATCACCTTCCGCCTCTGCCTGTGTAATGTAAACACAGGCAGAGGAAGTGATGTCATCTCTCCTCCTGTCGAGCTTTTCGTCCGGCGAGGGGAGAGAAGACATCACACGTGAGTTGCACCTAACAGTACACTGACACCTGGTACACATAGGCACACTTAACCCTCCCAGTCACCCCAGATCACCCCCCCAGCCCCCAGTCACAGTGTCACTGATTGCAGTGATCATTTATTTACTGATCACTGCATTTAGTGTCATTTGTGACAGTAAAAAGTTGCAGGCAGTTAGTGTTCAGCCCCTTTAGGTTCAGGGTAGCCCCCTATCCCCCCTAATAGAGGTTTAACCCGTTGATCACCCCCTAGTTAACCCTTTCACCCCCTATTGCCAGTGTCACTAAGCGATCGTTTTTCTGATCGCTGTATTAGTGTCACTGGTGCTGCTAGGTAGCTAGTTATTTTTTGAGGTTTGCCGCCAAGTTTTTATAGCGTTAGGTACCCCCATAAATTTTCTAAATAAAGGTTCCTAACCCCTGATTTCCCCTAGAGTTAACCCTTTCACCCTTTCACCAGTGATCCCCATATAAGTGTCACTGGTGATGCTGGTTAGCCAGGTAGTTATTTAGGTTTGCCGCCAGGTTTTTATAAAGGGTCAGGTACCCCCATATATTACCTAAGAAAGGTTTTAACCCCCTGATTGCCCCCTAGTTAACCCTTTCACCACTGATCACCGTATAAGTGTTACGGTTGATGCTGGTTAGTTAGTTTGCTGCTTATAGCATCAGGGCACCCGCCTATATAACCAAATAAAGGTTTAACCCCCTGATCGCCCGGCAGGTGATATCAATTACATTTTAGCATCAGTCTGGGTCTGTGTCACCCTGTGTCGCCCCAGGTTAGTGCCAGTAACGCTTACACCCTTGCACAAAGCATACACCCCCCTTAGTGGTATAGTATCTGAACGGATCGATACCTGATCTGATCAGATCTATACTAGCGTACCCAGAAGTTTAGGGTACCCAAAAACGCATTGTTAGAGGAATCAGCCCAGATACCCGCTAGCACCTGCGTTTTGCCCCTCCGCCCAGCCCAGCCCAGCCCAACCCACCTAAGTGCAGTATCAATCGATCACTATCACTTAACCACTTAAGGACCCCCGCACGCACATATACGGCCACAGAATGGCACGTACAGGCACAAGGGCGTAAATTTACGTCCCCGCCTGAGTGCGGTTCGGGGGTCCCATCGGGACACCCTCCGCGGCGTGCGGGGGTCCCCCTACCTCTGGGAGCGATCCGGGATCTGCGGGCGGATGTCCGTGATATCCGCCCCCCCCCCCGCGATCGCTCCCAGCCAATGGGAGCGCGCTCCCAGCCTGTCACTTCCTCCTCCTGTGTTTACACAGGAAGGAGGAAATGATGTATTCTCTCATCGCAGCGCTGTTTCCCAGCGCTGCTGATGAGAGAAGACATCACAAGTAAGTGTGCACCAACACAACACTGACACACACTCACATAGGCATATTAACCCCTTGTGATCGCCCCCCCCACCCCCCTGTCACAGTGTCACTGAATGCAGTGATTTAATCACTGCATTTAGTGTCAGTGTGACAGGCACTGTAAAAAACAGTTAGTGTTAGGTTCAGGATAGCCCCCCCACCCCCCCTAATAAAGTTTTAACCCCCTGATCACCGCCCTAGTTAACCCTTTCACTCCCTATTGCCAGCGTCACTAAGCGATCATTTTTCTGATCGCTGTATTAGTGCCGCTGTTCCCGCTAGGTAGCTATTTTTTTTTATTGCGATTTTTTTTTTTACTAAAGACATGTGGCTAAATACATTTTGGCCTAAATGTTTGACTAAAATTTAGTTTATTTGATTTTTTTTTAACAAAAAGTAAAAAATAGTGTTTTTTTTTCAAAAATGTCGCTCTATTTTTGTATATAGCGCAAAAAATAAAAATCGCAGAGGTGATCAAATACCACCAAAAGAAAGCTCTATTTGTGGGAAGAAAAGGACGCAAATTTTGTTTGGGAGCCACGTCGCACGACCGCGCAATTGTCTGTTAAAGCGACGCAGTGCCGAATCGCAAAAACACCTTGGGTCATTTACCAGCGTATTGGTCCGGGTCTTAAGTGGTTAAAAAACACAACACACATAACTGAAGTGTTTGCAGAGACAGGCCTGATCCCTGTGATCGCTAACAGTTTTTTTTTTTAAGCGTTTTGCTAAGTAAAAAATTAAAACACACAAAAAAAATAGTTGTTGGTTTATTGTTCTCTCCCTCTCTATTCTCTCTCTCTCTCTCTCTCTCTCTCAAAATACATTCTGCTGCTTCTCCTGAGTATGGGGATACCACATGTGTGAGACTTTTTGGGACCCCAAAAACCAATCACCGCCTTCAGGCTTTCTAAAGCCCCGTACACACGGTCGGACATCCAACAAAATTTCCCTTGGATTTTTATCCTAATTTATTTGTCCGATCACACCCATAGCATACACACACTCTGACTTTTCTGGCAACCAACACGAACGTAGTGACGTTTCAACGTAATGCAGGGCGTTTAAAAGAGGAAGTGAAATTCTCCGACGTCACCCGTTGCGTTCCTTCAGCTACTCTATAGTTAGTTGAGGTTTTGTGTGAGTGCTTTCCACATTTCCTGTTTCGTGCGTTTCAGATCGTTTGTGTCCGTTCGCCAAATTCCGAGATGTTGCGCGATTCTGTGAGAGAGCGTGCTGTTTACGGTCTAGGAGTTCTGGCTATTGCTCAAGCCCGGTCCAGGTCCAGGAGTAGGAGGAGGACTGTTTGGACCAAAAATTGTTTGTTTTGCCGTGAAGAATTTTTCCATATGCCATTGCTCAGGGAGCTGCAGGAAAACAATCCTAATGATTTTAGGAACTATCTTAGGATGTCAGATTCCTGCTTTCATCGTCTTTTACATTTGCTGTCGCCGTATATCAACAAGAAGGACACCTGTATGAGGCCTGCTATTCCTGCAGAGCAACGTCTCATAGCCACTTTGCGCTATTTGGGAGAAGCCTCCAGGACATCAAATTTACTACTGGGATCTCTCCCCAGGCTCTGGGACACATAATTCCTGATACTTGCTGTGCCATTATTCAAGTCCTGCAGAAGGACTATATTCGGGTAAGTTATTTTATTTGATATCACATTATATCCATTTCCAGAATGTTCAGTCCCATTCTTGTTATAATCTGTCCAAGTAATTTTTATTTGGTGGCATGCTGACTAATTTTCCTTGCCCTAAATAGATATTTGCCTTCACTTACCTCCCTAGCAAGCTACCCTGGGACCCCAATCTGTTATTGGCCTTCCCTTAACAACCCTTATAGACTAGGGCATCTTTAAATTTTTAGCCTTAACTGGCAGCAGAGTGGCAGAGTTAATATTTTGGGGTGCACAAACTGTTTATTAACCTTCCCCTTCCCAAATACTGAATCACCTGATCCAACTATTTGTGTACTCTAGCTAAACATATCTTCATTATACCCCTTTTCTGCTTGTCATATTTGTCCCATTTTTGGTAAATTATATGTTTTTTGTTTTGTGTTTTTTAGTATATGTTATGTTATTCTGTTGCCTCTGGTGTGCCAAGCCCAAAAACCACAATGGCTTGCAACATGAACCTTCATTTTTTCACCATATTGGTCACATTGAAAAGGAGAGATTTTTTTACCACTCCCCAAACTTTAAACATTCAACCTCATCTCCCTAACATTTTTGGAATGTGCCACCAGAGGGAGTCATGAAGCATATAAATGAGAATTAGATCTAATTTTTAGTCCACAAACTGCTTGAATTGTTTCCTTGTTCTGTTGCCCCTATAATGTATGTGTAAAAATAGCTTGCAATTTATTATGCTGAAGTAGTAACTAATTGTTCTTTGTTTGACTCCACAGTTTCCTTCCAACCCTGAGCAATGGCACGATGTTGCGGCCCAGTTTGCCAATCTGTGGAATTTTCCCAATTGTGGGGGTGCCATTGATGGCAAACATGTCAGAATTGTTCCTCCGCCGGCCTCTGGCTCTTATTTTTATAACTACAAGGGCTTTAACAGCATAGTTGTTCTTGCTATCGTTTCTGCAAACTATGAGTTTCTTTATGTTGATGTTGGTATGAATGGGCGTCATTCTGATGGCACCTTAAGTTTGCCACCTGCGCAGGACAACGTGGAGGGCCTCAACTTTGTCTTTGTGGCAGATGAGGCCTTTGCTCTTGGAGAACATCTGTTGAAGTCCTTTCCGATGAGGAACCTCACCCCTGAGCAACGGATCTATAACTACAGACTGTCACATGCCAGAAGGGTGGTTGAAAACGCCTTTGGCATTATGTCAAGTCGTTTTCGGCTATTTCTTACTGCCATTCACTTGGCTGAATACAAGCTGAACCACGTGGTGTTGTGCTGCTGCATCCTCCACAATGTTCTACGGAGGAATGCTACCAACTACATTGGGTCTGGCAATACTGATGACCCCTCAGGTGGACGGGCAGCTGAAGACGCAGTAATGCCAGCCCTGCAACTTACCCGACCTGCTGTCTCCTCCCAGAATGCACGTCTTGTGCGTGAGCAGTATATGGACTACTTTGTTGGTAGAGGGGCAGTGCCTTGGCAGCAAAATGTCCTGTAGAGTTTGTTCTATCTAGTTCATTTTCCTCTTAAAAATTAAAATTTTGAGCTACTGTTATCTGTTTTTTTTTTTTTTTTTATGTCCTTTGAATTTTGGTGAGAATTGTCTAAACTTTATGAAAACAAGCAGATGTGCAAATACACCTTTCTAAACTTCAATACATCTATGTTGAGTATTATTATGTTTTAGGGCTCTGCTACACCCCTTTTCGAATAATACACTGTCAATGTTCTTACCCTAAATTCAAAATATACTGGTAGTACTGATCATATAAATAAGAAGCCACACCTTTTTTTTCAAAAGCATTATTTTTTAAACAAGCACAATCCAATGTGCCATTTTTGCCTTTTACAAAAGTACAAAACAGTGGTAGGTCATGAAGAACACAATAATTAGGTTGTTATTATTTTGGCGATAAACATGCATCTTTTCCAACAGAGCAATATACCTTGCCAAGTGTTTACAGAAGAAATTCAAACATTTTTGCCTTAATTCTCTGCACAAAATATTATTATAGACACACAATGTATAACCAGATACAGTTTTGTTTATTCTGTGGAGCCTTTTTTTGTGGGTCAAAAATGCATGCACAGTGCTCTCCATGCGCTACGGGGGTTCTGGTTGGTTGTAGCTCACAACATGCAGTCATCCTTAGCACCTGAAACGGACTACCATGTTGTGAGCTAGAGCCGACCAGAACCTTAATGGAGTGCATGTCAGACACTGTGCCTGCATCCTTGTCGCATACAAAAATGCACCCCAAAATGAACGGAACTGCGTTTGATGCAAAATGCCCCTTAGCACAGTCTTTCTCAACTCTCCTTCTCCTGGTGCATTCCCAGTGTCATATTGACAAGATGTTTCACTTTTGCCATAGGTACATTGTTTTTTTGTGATGTGCATCCGTCAAAATTGTTCAGGTATAACCCTTCAAAATTAAAAAAAAATTTTTTTGAAAGCACCAGAAGAAGAGGAGTAGATAAAAACTCACCAAAAAATAAATAAAAAAATAAACAGTATTGAAATAGCCTCAAAAGTCACATTTGCTAACATCTGCGTATTGCAAAGTGAATTACTGCCATTTCTAAACAAATAACAAAACTCAGCCTGTGCTAACAAGTCTAGTTGCATCAAGTTCACTGAAAAGTTAAATAACAGGAGGTAAAAATGTAAACTATAAACCTACATCACAAAAAAAGCTAAA
Source organism: Rana kukunoris (assembly GCA_029574335.1). Classification (NCBI taxonomy): domain Eukaryota; kingdom Metazoa; phylum Chordata; class Amphibia; order Anura; family Ranidae; genus Rana; species Rana kukunoris. The sequence goes on along the minus strand of CM056050.1, from coordinate 283,737,036 downwards.
ATTTAGCTAACAGGTCGTAATAATCCCTGATTCGTCTCTGAACACCAGTGGCAGCCTCCTTTAGATTTTCAAGCTCTGTCATTGCCTGCAGCATATCAGCACTGATCCGACCAATAGTGCATCCTGGTAGTTGGTGGCCTTGGAAGAAGATAAGAAATTATAATGGGTTTGATGGTCAAGTGACTGAGGCAAAAAACATAGGGACACATTGTTAATCAGGGCTACTTTATGAAAATACTTACCTAAACATAGACACTCAATTGGTGCTTGCAAACTGCTTGATCTTCTAAATACAGCTACACTACGAGGTAATGTACACACTACAGATATACTCCGAAAATCTTGGACCAGGTGCATATGCATGTGTCTTCACGTGCAGCTACCTAAACAACACTGCCACCTCTCCCTTCTACATGCTCAAATGTTGAATGCACTACATAATTTGCTACTGTGTTGTGGGCGTGTTTGTAGTGAACATATAATCAGTAACCATGTATTGATATTGGAAAGCACATGTTAAAAAAACTTACTGGGGCAAACATTAGCCTCCAAAGGGTCATCTTGGATTTCTTGCACTCCTTCACCCTCAGCATATCTGGTGTCTGGGGATGTGCTGTCCGCTGGTGGCTCTTTGCTGGGTCCGGCACTATCGTCATTATCCTGCAAAGGTTGGTGCTGACCACACTCCTGATCCTCTAAAATTAAAGAATAAAACATCCATGAAGCCACCCCTAAATGACATTATCTTATCAGAATCACATTTGCTGCTTTTTAAGTATACCAACCTTGCCCTGGTGACAAAGTTTGCTCGAGACTAGTGCACTACACTATGCATTATTATAATATCCAAAATGTTATGGAACAGGAGTATGATGTCATTTAAAAAGTGGGTACAAATCTCTTTAGTGGCCACATTAAATAAATCAGACAGATGACACGCATCACTCTTGTTTGCAATGGCAATATGGGATATATGATGTGAAATCTAGCAGGCGTGACTCTCTGTGACTCTGATCCACAGGGCCTCTCCTCTACCCATGTCTATCATTCAAATGCATCATTAATGGTCAGTGATGAGCCACACATCTAACATAAAGTTGATTTTACCCCTTAAGATATGGACTGAGCCCCTGGTCTTTGTCCTAACTATAAACCCTCCTGTCGCTGTGAAAATGCTAATTATATAATTTTGTGCTTACGTTTTGGGGGTGATTTTGGGCATGTTGTCTCCCCTGTTGGAGCCCGGCCAAGGGAAGCCTCCCTTTGTCCCCTGTGGTGTTTTTCTCTTTGCCTTTTTTCTGTGGAAAACATTAGAATACAGTATATTAATTATTACAGAAAAGTAGCCAAGACAGAAAGAACAACTTTCAAATTATAATGAACTACATTAAAACTTGCATTATCTTCTTCTGGAGCCCTCACAATAACAAATCCCCATTACATTAAATCCATCTCTAATGTACTGACACATATTTAGATAATTACATGTACTTACTTTTTTTGATAATGGTGCGGTGAATGGAGTCCAAATGTTCTTGCTCTCTGTGCTTCAAATCTGACCATCGTTTTTTGATTTGGTCTTTCGTTCGTTTTACCCCATAATCTTCTTCCAATACTGCAAGGACCTTCTCCAGAACCCAGTCTTTATGGCTGTTGGGTCTATCATAGTTCTCCATTTTGCAATCGTAATCGTATTTCTCAAAGATGCGCACCATCTCCACCATCTCCCCCTTGCTCATAGGGGTGGCCTTGTGCTTAATATAAACTCCTCCACTGCGGGGCCTGTTCGTATTCGTTGACTGCGCCATCATCTTCTCCCTCACACATGTACCTCACAGAATGTCGCAGGAATAAAAAAGGTTGTGGTCACGCCCCAGCGTCATGACGCACGTAGCGCGGAGCTTCACGCATGCGCAGGCTATATAAATCAATAACGAGCGGTCGAGGTCCCGCACGCATGAACGAATTCATCGTTGTGACTCCACGTTAAGCCAAAGGAATACACTGAACGAAGGTAGGTGAATACATTGTGACACTAGTGGTTACTGCATGATTTAGCTTAGAGAACCAAACACACATTGTATAAGCATGTTAGGAACTCAAAGCAAGCACGTATTGGTTGTATTGTAACCTTAATTGCAGAGATCAGGTCAAAAACATGCCAAAAGCTAAGGGTGGAAAACTAAATTCACGTCCATTCGTCACTGCTTTTATCGAACTCTACAGATCGCAGACCTGTCTGTGGCAGTCCAAACATAAAGATTATTCTGATAAAAAGAAAAGACAGGCAGCAATAGATACATTGGTGGCAGAAGCAAAGACTATGTACCCCAGGGCCAACGCAACACAAATTGAAGCTAAAATTGGGAGCCTGAGGAGCACGTTTCTCAGGGAGCTAAAGAAGGTCGAGGGATCGAAAAGATCGGGAGCTGCAGCAGATGACGTGTATGTACCCAAACTGTGGTACTTCAACAGCCTGATGTTTTTAAAGGACCAAACTGAACCAAGAAAACATCTATCCACACTACCCTCCCTATCAGCAGAGGCCACAGATACTGGGGCAGAACCAGGAGGAGGAGGAGGAGGAGCTCAGCTTTACCCAGGTCTAGTATTATTCCAAAACTGGGCATTTAAATATACTATGATGTTAATGTGTTGTTATGATGGCAACAAAACTCAAATGATGTTCCTTTTTCACACACAGGACCTTGGCAGCCAAGAAGAGGCTGGGCCCAGCAGCCTGTCAACACAATGCCAAATCCCTACACTAAACCCTTCTCGAAAAAGGGCCAAGAAGAGGCAACAGCTAGATGAACAGCCAGCAGCCACTGCTGAATTTCTAAGTAGGGCCACATCGGTCATCACCTCAGCACCCGATAGTGCAGAAGGGTTTGGCTGTTTCATTGCCAACAAGCTGAGAGAAATGGAGGCAGATCAAAGGGAGCTATGTGAGGGGATCATGGTACAGCCCCTTAGCAAGGCCAGGAAACGTGAGCTAAACCCTAATTCCCATGTCTGTGATTTAGATCACACACCTCCAGCTACTCAACAACAGGCCTACCAACCACAGCCAGCTTACCAAACCCAGACAAGTTGCCAAGCCCACCCAGCCTACCCACACCAGCCAACCTACCCACAACAGCCATCCTACCCACAACAGCCATCCTACCCACAACAGCCAACCTTTCCACCCCAGCAAGCCCAACCACCCCAGCAGCATGGGGGTCAGTGGCCAACTCAGAGCCCAGATTTTAGGGGCTACTAATTTGGCCACCAAGATAATGCTTTGGTCCATATTTTGATGGGTTGTTAATTTGTGTTAAAAATTTTATCCATTTAGATCCAGTTTAGGGATAATTTTATGTTTGGCTTCAGAAATTGAATGAGAAATGGGCGAAAACATGTATCTTTAATATTTTTTGGAATTGTATTATTGTGATGGGAGTGACAAAGAAAAAAAATGGCCTCAGCTGATGGGGATAGAAGTGTGGATAGTGTTGTGCGTGGTTCAGTTTGGTCGCCAAAAAATATCAGCCTGTTGAAGTACCACAGCCTGGGGACAGACATGTCTTCTGCTGCTGCTCCCCATCTTTTTGAGTCCATGATCTTCTGGTGCTCCCTATAGTTAATGTAATTCTCAGGTCCCCAAGTTTTGAGATTTACAAAAAATGTGTTATGTATGCCCTGGGGTACAGAGGCTTTGCAAAGTCCACCATTTGTTCTATTGCTTCCTTCCTGTTGTTTTGGATCTGTCATAATTTATGAGATTTTATTTTAAATAAATGGATGATGTGATGGTGTCTTGGATTATGTGTGTAAAGTCAAATGTCAGTTTGTGAGTAGGCAGGTCCTTTTCTCAAATTAAAGGGACACAAATAGAGTAGTTGGTACTTTAACCATCATAAATAATAAGGGATGATGGGGTTGTTAGAAGTTAACACACAAAAGAATCTCGAAATTTGCTTGATTCATAGAAACAAAATACACTAATCAAAAGTAAATTCATTTGTTTTTAATCTGTCCGTATCACCAGCAAAGCAGGTTTTAAGAATATTGGCATTATAAAGAAAATGAGAATATGCGCTGTTTTTTCGAGATTTCGAAACTTGCCGCGTCACGAATGTTCTTTTTCTAATACAAACGCTAGTTTTACTAGACAGAAGGCTTCCAGCTGCTCTTTACTTCGGAGCATGCGCATTTTAACTTTGGACAATAGTCCGATGGTTTTCTGTACACACGGTCGGACTTTGCACCATCGGACTTTTGTGGCCGGAAAGTTGGTCCGTTCGCAGACCAAACTTTTAGTCCGATGAAAGCCAAAAAAGTTGGTCTGATGGAACGTACACACGGTCGGACAAATGGGAAAAGTATCGGATTTTGATGTTGGTTGGGCAAAAGTCCGACCGTGTGTAGGAGGCTTAAGGGTGTAATCTTTTGATTTCACTCCTCACTACCTATCACAGTTTCGGAGGCCATGGAATGCCCAGATGGCACAAAACCCCCCCAAATGACCCCATTTTGGAAAGTAGACACCCCAAGCTATTTGCTGAGAGGTATGGTGAGTATTTTACAGATCTCGCCTTTTGTCACAAAGTTTTGAAAATGTAAAAAAGAAAAAAAATGTTTTTTTTATTTTCTTTCTTCATTTAAAAAAAACAAACATGAGAGCTGTAAAACACTCACTATACCTCTCAGCAAATAGCTTGGGGTGTCTACTTTCCAAAATGGGGTCATTTGGGGGGGGGGGGTTATGCTATTTTGGCATTTTATGGCCTTCCAAACTGTGATAAGTAGTGAGGAGTGAAATCAAAAATGTATGCCCTTAGAAATCTTGAAGGCAGTGCTTGGTTTTCGGGATGCAGCTACAGTACCTGTCACCGAGAATGTGTTTCCAGCACGACAGCTTTGCACTGATTCTCGGCGACAGGGTGCCGACATCTCACACTCGCTGGAATAGAAAAAGCACATTCCAGAGAGCGCGTCATAGAAGCAATGGGGATCCGACTTGGATTCCTGCCAAATCTAGCTGCGGCGTTTGGTATGACTCATGAGGGGAAACTCCACGCCAAGATTTTAAATAAAAATCCGGCATGTGTTCCCCCCAGGAGGCATACCAGGCCCTTAGGTCTGCTATGGATTGTAAGGAGAACCCCCCTATGCCGAAAAATGGCGTGGGGGTTCCCCCACAATCCATACCAGACCCGTATCCAAAGCACGCTGCCCGGCCGGTCAGGAAAAGAGTGGGGACGAGCGAGCCCCCCCCTCCTGAGCCGTACCAGGCCGCATGCCCTCAACATAGGGGAGTCAGGTGCTCTGGGGCAGGGGGGCACACTGCGGTCCCCCCACCCCAGAGCACCCTGTCCCCATGTTGATAAGGACAGGGCCTATTCCCGACAACCCTGGCCGTTGGTTGTCTGGGTCTGCGGGTGGGGGGCTTATCAGAATCTAGGAGCATCTTTAATAAGGAGGACCCCAGATACCAGCCCCCCACCCTAGGTAAATGAATACGGGGTACATCGTACCCCTACCCATTCACCTGGAGGCAAAGTGTAAAAGTAAATAAACACACGACACAGGTTGTTTAAAGTAATTTATTAGTCATCTCCGGGGCTCCCCCTCTTCTTTAGCTCTTTTACCAGGGGGGCCTTCTTCTTCCGCTCTCTGGGGGTCTTCTTCCGCTCTCCAGGGGTCTTCTCCGCTCTCCAGGGGTCTTCTCCACTGTTGTCTCGGCACTCTCCTGTGCCTTCTTCTTCTGGGCTGGCTGCCGCTATCTTCGTGTTAGCTCAATTACTAGCGGCACTAGTTTCCCCTCATTTTTTTTTTTGTGCGTGAATTCGAGATAGAGGAGCTGGACTTCAGGAGTTGGGAGTAGGCAGACCCTCCCCCCAGAGGCAATCTGCCATCCTTCTCCATGCCCCCGGGTGGCAATGGCGGGTGTGAGGGGGGGCCTCCCACTCACCCCACCCTACCTGCTCCACTTGGGAGCCCAACTGGGGCCCAACGGGGCAGAAGAACTCCCCCTATGAGGGAGTGAGGAGGTCTAAATTCCAGAAAATGTACCCTAGTTTGTAGATGCTATAACTTTTACTTTTGCGAAAATCAATAAATTTACGCTTATTGTGATTTTTTTTTACTAAAGACATGTGGCTGAATACATTTTGGGGTCTTTTTCCATTTATATTGCAAAAAAAAAAAATCGCAGAGGCAATCAAATACCATCAAAAGAAAGCTCTATTTGTGGGAAGAAAAGGACGCAAATTTTGTTTCGATACAACATTGCATGACCGCGCAATTACCAGTTAAAGCAGGGCAGTGCCAAATTGTAAAAACCCCTTGGGTCCTTTAGCTGCATAAAGGCCTGGGTCTTAAGTGGTTAACAGTGTTGTCTCTTGTTGATCCACATATTTTGGTTGCTCAGGTTGCCAAAATCTGCACAAATTAGAGTATACTAAATATTCTTATTGTTGTTATTTTATGCTTCCAACCTTACAAAAGCATTTGTTATTAGTTAATATAATGAAATAGGAAGCTACCTATCATACCGTTCCCCTCTCCGTGCATTAAAAGCATCACTCTATTGTAGGGTGTGCAGTAATATAAAATATAAAACTGGAAGTAAGTGTCTAATCTTTGCTACTGGGGGTATAGTTTTCACTTATGTTCACCAGAAGATATATTGTGATTTCAATACATACAAAAGGATACACACCATCAGACCAAAATCCCTGCGGACAGACAACGTAGTGACGTGGCGGTGACGTTGATGCTGCGACGTGCGCAAACAAGGAAGTAAAATGCTCCCACGACGGACGGGTTTCCAGCGGACATGCTCGATCGTGTGTACGCGGCCTAAGATTTCATGATGTTCTAGCTGTGCCTGGTGGAACCTCTCACTCTGCTGTTGCTCATAAACAAGTTTCTTTAGGTCAAAATTACATATGCAACATACTGTATAGTACGCACGTGTCGTATGTCATTGGATGGTTTGGGCGAACCCAAATTGGCATTTACATCTGCTGAACTTTGGCTTAAATCAGTTTCTTTGCTTTAGGTACTTGAAGACGGTTGCAGAGGGTTGACTACCACAATATTGACATTTGGCTTCTGTTCTTGAGACTGGCTGATGTCATCATTTTTGTCAGATGCAGAAAAGCCTAGATCTTGAACATCTGCTGCCACAGAAAATAGTAGAATGTTTCCTTCCTCTGTGCGGCCATCTGCAAGAGAACAGATACTGATTAAGTCAAAGTTGGCCCTTGTGCTCCCCTTCTTGAATATTTACCCAATCCATGATAAATCCAGCACTAGCTAAACATGCTCCATGGTCACATCTAGGAAATGTTTGCCAAAAGAGCATTGCATTCTGAAGAAGGGGGAGTTCCTCTTGCCAAAATAAAACAGAGCTGCAAGGGATCAACATTAAGCATGCATCTAGAATATTTGCTTGCGAACACAATGTACAGTACTTACATCTCTTGTCGTTGTGCAAGGTATCAAAACCAGTGGCACCAACATTTCAACAGAAGCTTGTAATCTGCCACCAGTTTTTTGCCTTGAAGAAAAGAGATACACAATCAAGCAAACAATTTAGACATTTAAAGGATCACTAAAGGAAAACATTTTTTTAGCTAAATAGCTTCCTTTACCTTAATGCAGTGCTGTTTTCATGTTCTCATTGTTGGTTTTTGCTTTGAAGTAGCTGTAATACTTCTCTGATCTCCATACTTCCTGGTTGTCTGGCTCCTTATGAAAAAAACTCATGGCAGATTTTCACTGTGGTCCAAACTGTGTGTCTAAAACTCCTCAGAACCAATCAGATTAATTTTAAAAACAAAACACTGCCCTGAATTTGTTTGTTTTTGTTCTGTGTGTCTTATCTACTTCACAGAATCATGAAATCAGTTTAAAAACGAAAGTGAAACTAGAGGCACATTATATGATTGATTTTTATCTATTTTTAATCATTTTTAAAAGGAATCAGTTAACTTTTATGTCTCTATACCCTGTAAACAGTCATTTCAGCTAAAAAATTGTTTTCCTTTAGTAACCCTTTAAGGCTATTTTCACACTGGGGCATGGGTGACGTCGGCGGTAAAGTGCCGGTATTTTTAGCAGCGCTTTGCCATCGTTTTTTCATTCTATTCGGCCGCTAGCAAGGAGCTATTAACCCCCCGCTAGAAGCCAAGAAAGGGTTAAAAACGCCCGCAAAGCAGGTCCGGGGTGTTTTAGGCTGCTCCTACAGTACCTCAAAGATGCGGCTAGCAGGACTTTTTTGAGCGTCCTGCTAGTGCACCACTCCAGTGTGAAAGCCCTTGTGCTTTCACACTAGAGTGAAAGTGAAAGAAGTGACTCTTTCAGGGTGCTTTGCAGGAGCTATTTTTAGCGCTCTAGCACCTGCAAACCGTCTCAGTGTGAAAGTAGCTTTAGATATACATTTACTTGATACAAATTTCAGACATTTTTAGTATTTTTTTTATGTCAGTACATACACTCAGACTAGGCTATTCTTCCTGTGCAACGCAATTTTCCTCTTGATGTTGCTCTTGATGTCTTGGTATTTCTTTTTCACATTATCTTCATTACAGGGTGCTACTCCTACTGCATTTACAGCTCTCGTAATGCTATTAAATAGCTTTTTCTTCCAAGCTCGATCACTCTTAACCACTTGATACCTGCCCGCCGTCAAATGACGGCGCGTGGGTAACTCTCTGTTCCTGACAGCACCCGTCGCGTCACTGAGAAGCCTGTGCGTGTGCCGCCGCCGGGCACACGCGATTGCCGACAATTTAACTGGGACGTGGAGCTCTGTGTCCCCAGTCACCCCCCCTCCCCCTACAGTTAGAACACACCTAGTATACACATTTAACCCCTTCCCCGCCCCTAGTGGTTAATCCCTTCTCTGTCAGTTACATTTATACAGTTATCAATGCATATTTATAGCATTGTTCACTGTATAAATGTAAATGGTCCCAAAAATGTGTCAAAAGTGTCCGATGTGTCCGCTATAATGTCCCAGTCCCGAAAAAAATCGCAGATCGCCGCCATTCCTAGTAAAAATAAAATAAAAAATAAATCATAATTATGTCCCCTATTTTGTAGGCAATATAACTTTTGCGCAAACCGTCACTATACGGTTACTGTGATTTTATTTTTACCAAAAATATGTAGAAGAATACGTATCTGCCTAAACTGAGATAATTTTTATTTTTTTTTATTAAATGGGATATTTATTATAGCAAAAAGCAAAAAATATTGTGTGTTTTTTCAAATGTGACCAAATACCACCAAAAGATAGCTCTATTTGTGGGGAAAAAAAGGACGTCAATTTTGTTTGGGAGCCACATCGCACGACCGCGCAATTGTCAGTTAAAGCGACGCAGTGCCGGAAGCTAACATTTTGTCTGGGCAGGAAGGGGGTGTAGGTGCACAGTAGGCAAGTGGTTAAGCATGTGGGGTCACAAAAATTTGCGGGGACCTAACACGGGAGAGAAATTCTCAACCAATGCCACATTCTCTGCATACATGCATGTCAGATTTCATTGTCGACCATCAGAATGTTTCCTCTTCTTAGGGGTACTGGCTATTTGCTGGACACTGCTGTCACTGGAAATTTCATGATGTCTGCTTTTCTGGGTTCTTGAGAGAGCAGTATTCGTGCAAGCATTACTGCTGTCAGTTGAGGGTTCCTCCACACAGGGCATGTAATGCCGCATACACACGGTTGTTTTTTGTGATGAAATAAAATGACGTTTAAAAAAAAAAGTCATTTAAAATGATCGTGTTTAGGCAAAACTTTGTTTTATGTCTTCTGAAAAATGACCAAAAAAAATTCCGAACATGCTTGAATTTTTTGTGTCGTTTTTCAGAATGTCATCTTTTGTTTCACAAAAAATTATCATGTGTGGGCAAATTGACGTTTAAAACTACGTTTTAATCCTGCGCATGCTCAGAAGCAAGTTATGAGACGGGAGCTTCAATGGAACAGAGTGCCGTCGAACGTGGTGTACGTAACCGCTCTTTGCAAGATAATTTTCAGAAAACGATGGTGTGTAGGCAACGTCGTTTTTTAAAATGAAGTTTGAAAAACGTTGTTTTGTTTAGTGAGATAAAATAAAGTTTTTTTTTCATCACAAAAAGTGATTGTGTGTACGCAGCATAAGTTTGGTCTGCACTCTCATCATCTACTTATGTACTGCTATATATGTAGTTGACTTGGTTGAGAGTTAAATGTTGTTTTATTTTCTCTTGAGTAGTGGGCTTTTGTGACTTCTCTTCTTATAGAGTCATTTAAGCTCAGGGGTTCTGTTGCTTTTAATTGATGATCCATCTGGTCTCCACCTGTAAGATGATCCGATCAAAGTCTCCCCATCTAGATGGGGAATGTATACTCACAAGGGCTATTAATTTAAGTATTTATGTTTCACCACAAAATATCTTGCAATAGGCTATGTATGTCCTCCATTTCCACTCTGTGGCTATCGCTACCATTGCCCAGCTGCTACATTAGGTTTTGGTAAGCATACTCTGCCCCTGCTGGGAGTGGATTCCTGACGCTCTATTGTAGTTTTTTTTCGAATATGATTATGTTTTACACCTGAGGCCGCGTACACACGATAGAACATGTCCACTAAAACTGGTCCGCTGACCAGTTTCAGCGGACATATCCGATCGTGTGTACGACCTAGCAGACATGTTTTCCCAGCGGACAAATTTCAAAACATACTTTGAAATTTGTCCGCTGGAAACCTGTCCGTCGGACATGTCCGCTGGTTAGTACGCCTAACCAGGGACATAAATCTCCTGCATGCGTCGAATGGATTTGACGCATGTGTGGAAGTATTTTACTTCCTGGATTGGTGACGTGGCGGCGTCAACGTCACCGCCACGTCACCGCGTTATGCGTCCGAGGGGATTTTGGTCTGATGGTGTGTACACGCCATCAGACCAAATATCCGAGGAGACATGTCCGCTGCAAACAGTCCGTCGGACATGTTTCAGCAGACATGTCTCCTCGTCTGTACGCGGCCTAATAGTCATATGCTCCTCAACTGAAAAATTCAAGAAAGTGAATAAAAAAAGATATTCTCTTCACTTAGTTGTGAATTTATATACGCAGTACATACCAAAGCCAATAAAACATACCTGTCCTACTCAGAACCCTCCTGATCAAATCAAAGGAAAAGTCCATACTGTCCAGCAGTTGCTGTCATGGAAACAGTGAATGAAGAGGGCTAGAGTGCTTGAAAGTAAAAGATATAAAAGTATCTTGTCAATATTAGCGTAAAAAGGAGAACGTATTGCTTTTATCCTTTATCAAAAGGCTGTGACACAGATATCTGCTGCTCAGAAAACTTTGTGCAGCTTGTAAGATGAAAAGTGAAAAAAACATTTGAAAGAGGATACAGTTAAAATAAAAAGGATGAACATGTTACCAGGAGATGGTATTTATTTATGATCAGAGAAAAGTCCAATTCAATCAAGTATTGTTCTACAAACCCTTGTAACAAATAGTTTGTTTTAAAAATGACTGATACTTTAATTTCTGTTGTGTCCTTATTACTTCACAATCCCTTATCATTTTGATAGAAAGAGAAGGGGGAAATGGAAAAAAAGATGGTGAGAGTACACAAAGCTAAGGAAACAAGTGCACCAGTGGGCATGTTTAAAAATAGAATTGTATTTCAATTTTGTGCCGCCTAAGGGGTATGGAGTGAAGAAAATGCACACCTTTACTTATTGATGGAGTTTGAATTACAGTGTGGTAGCAATGACCTTTATTGTTGCAAAGTAATGCAATGTGTAGGATTTGTTTCAGGCAGCTGGGCTGTCACAAAGAATGTATTATAGAGGAAAAACACATGAGATTATGGATACAATGTGAAATGGCTTTCTATGATAATATTCCTAGGGCCTTTTTTTAAGGGAATAAATGTATGTAAAAAATGTGGTTGCAACTTTTAGGCCTTGAGGTTTAATTGAAATAAATGTTCTATGTGTTTAGGAGGCTATGAAATTCCTAAACTTTAATAAAAATGAGGTGTGATAGTGATAGACATAACTCACTGGCAATCTTATTCTCCTGGGTAGCACTGTTTAAAAAATGACTTCCTCAGTTGAAATCACTCTGCTAAATTTTTCTTTGCCTCAGATATCCTCTTAGATTTAGGTCAGGAAGATGGTATTATATTTGAGCTGTTATGACTGAGCACCTTGAGCACAATAAAGTTGATATATACTTAAAAAAATAAGATTAGCTGTTTTATAGGGAATATATAGAGGGGTTAACTATGGCTAAGTAGAAAAATGAAACGGAAATTTTTACCTTTTGCTTTAAAGGATAACTTTACTTTCATGGGAAAAATATGTAGTAGAAATGATTGCAACATAAACCAAATAATTGAATGTTAATAAAAAATTACCTTTCCTTTTCAATCTGCACTGCTAGAATTTTCTGTAAAATTCAATTGAATATGACAACATGAAGGAGTTCTATAAACCACTGGTGTACAGAACACCCCCAGAAATTGCCTTTTATGCTTGCCTTTAGCAAATTGACTTGGCCCATAGGGTCTAATGGAAGATTCATCCACTGGTTTGTACATTGCTGCAGTTGGGCAATGAAAGGACATATGTTATTGGCTACATATGAATTCAGAGGCAGCTGTATCACTACGCCCGAATAGTGGAAAGAATGGACCACTTGGCATTGAGGGCTCAGCTGTATAACCTGTTTCACTTCTGAGTCTAGTGGAAAAAGATTGGAATTGGACCAGTTGATCCAGAAACCTGAGAACCCACCAAAACTCTCCATCTCTTGTAATAGGGAACATAAAAACATAGAAGGGACAGCCAAATATATAAGGGTATCATCAACATACTATAAATATGTGCACTGCCAGAAAATGTGTTTGTTTACATTTTTGTTTCATTCGTTTTCTTTTTTTCCATAAATTCATAAATTAAAAAATTCTGAAATGTCAAATCCGAAAATTCTGAAATTGAAAAATTCGGAAGTTTGAAAATTTGGAAATTCGGAAATCCGAAAATTTGAAAACCCGAAAATAAGAACGAAAATCCGAAATAATAACTAACTAACTAATAATAACTAACTATTAACTAATTTGGCTGTTAGTGAATGTAGCGAATACGAAATTATCCAAAATTATCTGAACTAAAGAATGCTGCATTTAAACTAATTGAACATAACAAATTAGTCATAATAAATATAACTAATAAAACGTTTTTATTATTATTATTTATTATTATTAATTTGTTACATTCCATTCGTTTAGAGGCGTCATTCGTTATTTTGGATAATTCGTAACTTCGGATAAATTTGTATTTGTTATGTTTGTGAACAGTAAAATTTAAAAAGGAAATGTCAATACCTATAATTTAATAGTTAGTAATAGTTATTATTAGTTAGTTATTTCAGATCTTTGACATTTTCCGGTTTTCGTTCTTATGTTCGGCTTTTCAATCTTTTGAATCGTCGGATTTTTGAATTGTCGGATTTTTGAATTTTTGGATTTTCAAATTTTTGGATTTCCGAATTTCCGAATGTTTAAACTGCTGGCAACAAAAGTGATTACACCCCTAGGTGAAAATGTCCAAATTGGGCCCAAAGTGTCAATATTTTGTGTGGCCACCATTATTTTCCAGCACTGCCTTAACCCTCTTGGGCATGAAGTTCACCAGAGCTTCACAGGTTGCCACTGGAGTCCTCTTCCACTCCTTCATGATGACATCAAGGATCTGATGGATGTTAAGAAATCTTGTGCTTTTCCACCTTCGGTTTGAGGGTGCCCCACAGATGTTCAATAGGTTTTAGGTCTGGAGACATGCTTGGCCAGTCCATCACCTTTACCCTCAGCTTCTTTAGCAAGGGAGTAGTCATCTCGGAGGTGTGTTTGGGGTCATTATCATGTTGGAATACTGCCCTGTGGCCCAGTCTCTGAAGGGAGGGAAACATGCTCTGCTTCAATATGTCACAGTACATGTTGGAATTCATGGTCCCCTCAATGAAATGCAGCTCTCCAGTGCTGGCTGCACTCATGCAGCCCCAGACCATGACACTCCCCACCACCATGCTTGACTGTAGGTAAGACACACTTGTTCTCCTCACCTAGTTGCCGCCACACACACTTGACATGATCTGAACCATCTTGGTTTCATCAGACCACAGGACATGGTTCCAGTAATTAATGTCCTTAGTCTGCTTGTCTTCATAAAACTGTTTGCGGGCTTTCTTGTGCATCATCTTTAGAAGAGCATTTCTTCTGGGATGACAGCCATGCAGACCAATTTGATGCAGTGTGCAGCGTATGGTCTGAGCACTGACCACTGACCATATAAGAATATACAGTAACTAAGTATAAAAAGCATGATTGTTAACATCAATTCAAAATACTCCAATGATATCTAAAACTGTGAAAATATAACCAAATAAAACAATTTAAATATTTTCAGAAACACTATAATCTTCAACCTGTAATGCAATTTTGTGATTAGCTGTAGTGGAACAATCACCAAACTCATATTGGCACTCCCTCATCTTCCCGGATAGCAAGCAATTGAGCGGAATGTTTGAAAATGACTTGCTAAGCTATTGTTAGACTTGCCAGGTTCCACAAGTTTCTTGCACAATTGCAGCAAGTCCGCATTACATGACTCCAGATCGACTTTCTTTGCAAGCATTCTGCATATCAGCTGCAAGTTCTGGTTCAGTTATGTTGTGCAATAGTCATCCCACCACAGGGGTCACTGTAGCTGAATTTCCATCTTTGTCCTCTGCTGTGTGAACTAGAACTTGTGCTTCAAGTGCTCTGCAAGTGTCCAACTTGCCAATAAAAACAAGCAAAAAGTTAACACAACTTACAATTCAACACTGCCACAAATTTGTGGTAAATTATCCTTGTTATCTGGGTTATTATATTATTATGACCTTTAAGGGAAAAGGCCCAAAACACATATTCTTTTATAGCCAGGACATAGCAGCCCCCCCCCCCCCTGGTGGATGCAATCTACTTAAAGTGTTACTAAACCCAGGAATACTGTATATCTGGTCTCTCACAGTACACAGGAGATGGAAATGCAATTGTTTTAGTAAGTATAAACTGATAAATACAGTACCCTTTTTCATCAGCAGTTACAGCAGTCTTGTGACTTCTATCAGTGTCTGGTTAAAGCTTGTAGGAGGAGTTTCATTTTTCCATTGATTGTCCTGTGAAGCTGCAGGACCCCTGGCCCCCCCTTTTGGACAGTGCTCTAGCAGCGCTTTAGCTCTCTAGCAATAAACACAAAGCTGAGCATGCGCAGCTTTCCCCAAAGGCCCTGTTCTATCTGTAGATAGATTGGGGACAGTGAAATAAGGGAAGGTTAATAGAAGACAGGATCAAACAGCCTTTTTGCACAATGCAGAGGATTAAACCCCTAGGTTCCGCAGTGAGTATAATAAGCATGCTTTACTGCATATACAGACTGATTTTACTTCAGGAGCATAACCAATGCTCAAAATCACAAGGAAGAGAAAATATAGGGGGGTCATTTACTAAAGGCAAATACACTTTGCACTTCAAGTGCACTGCAAGTGCACTTGAAAGTGCACTTGTAAGTGAAGTCGCTGGAGAAGGCTTTAGATCTGAGGAGAAGCTCTGAAATTAAGGAAAGCTCTGCTGATTTTACCATCCAATCATGTGCAAGCAAAAAAGCTTTTTTTTTTATTTTCTTTGCATGCCCCCCTCAGATCTACAGTGACTGCATTGGAAAGTGCAAAGTGGATTTGCCTTTCGTAAATAACCCCCATAGGGTTCTCCAAAGTAAAGTTTTTATTGCACTCACCTGTGCAGGAGCTATTTGATGATATGCAGCAATGCCATCAAGAGGTCACTCCATAACTGGAGACTTGTTTTATATGTGTGCAATTAAATGAACATTTTTACTATTAAGAGCTCTATGTTTTACTTCCTTTGTATTTTTGAGCATTGGTTATGATCCTGAAGCTTAAACATCTTGCATCTACCAGTGGGGAGACAGCCGTGTTCTGGCTATCAACAAATATTTGTTTTTGGCCTTAAAAGGTTACTATAGCAAATCAGAAAATTGCATTACCGATTGAAGTTTATAATGTTTATGGACATTTTTAAATTGTTTTATATGTTTATATGATCACAGTATTGGATATCACTAAGGTATGGTGTATGAATTTTGTCCCGTGGAATGTTTAAATTGCTCCCTATTCATTAACAATTACCGTATTTTTCGCACTATAAGACGCATTTTTTCCTCCCTAAAAAATAGGGGAAAGTGTCCCTGCGTCTTATGGAGTGAATACTGCGCAGGCTCCGCCCCCCCCGTCGCCGCCGATGTGTCAGAATACAGACACTCAGCTTCTGTGTAAGAGAGAAAAGACAGGATGTGAGACAGGGGCATACCAAGTGGAGCGGGGGGAGGTGGACTGCCCCAAGTGCCAAAACATGGGTGGTGTCAGCAGCGTTGCTATAATGGTGCGCTCCACACCCGGGTGAGTTGACACCCGCAAGATGTGACACCATCCTGCAAGTGACAAGAGCCCTGGCTGGCTTTTTGTTTTCAGCTGGAACACCCCCGGCGCTGTGGTCTGGTCCAGTATCACTTCCTGCCTCTTTCCACTGGCCGCTGCTGCTGCTGCAAAATGTGTCCTCAGTCCTCCTCCTTAGCTGCTGCCTGGGTGTATCTGACGCTGAGAGACAGCCAGAGGGGGTTGTGCAAGGTGAGCTGGTGATAAGGGGGGTGGGAGGTGTGGGCTGGCATGGTATCCACTGTCCATCACCTGAGCTGTTGTGATAGAAGAGGCTGAAGTGGTGTTTGTGTCTGTCCTGCCACCCTGAGCTGATCTGGGAAGGGGGGGGGGCGGGTTGCTGTGTGTCCACCACCACCACCCAGGTATAGTGTAACTGAGCTGATTTGATAGGGGAGCTGGTATTACTGTGTCCACCACCCACCTATAGTTGTAATATAATATTAAATATTTTAGTACATCATTTGGTTCAGAATACTTTTTTTCTTGTTTTTCTCCTCTAAAACCTGGGTGCGTCTTATGTTCAGGTGCGTCTTATGGAGCGAAAAATACGGTACTGTGCAAAAAATGAATCACACCAGTATGTACATTTGTAATGAGCTCCAGTGTAAAAAAAAAAAAAAAAAGTTTAGAAGCAGACAAGGTTAAAGCTGAATTAAAATGCACCACTTAAAAAAGGATCACATTGTACATTTTTGAATGAGATGCAAAACATGATGCATGCCACGTTCATAAAAATCATCATCAAGTAGTAATAAAAAAAGATACAAGCTAACCCTAATAAATGGGTGAAAAGTGCAATTACTAATAAAAATCAGGGTAAGATGGTTACTGATATTATGATACACCACTGGAGTCTCAATAAATCTCTACAAGTGCACTTAAAATCATTTACTGGGCAATGAGACTTTGACTATTCTATATAAAAAGTGCTCTTCTGGTAGTTGAAGTAATAGCTTAATAATAAAACATTAACATTAGATTAGAGATGATTATGAAACATCAAAAACATACAGTAAATATTTCTTTAACCATGTTAATAAAACAGGAATGAAATGTACACACTTTAAAAAATAATAGTAATATTCTTGGTTTCATGAATTACAAAGTTACAACAATTAGATAAAAATAAGATGAAGTTGTTTTTAAGTTTCCATAAATAGCATTTTACAGCTGTTTGCTCAATGCCCACTTCTATAGAATTGTATAAATATAATAGAGGAATTTGCTTTTATAGTACACTGGAGTATGTTTTCTAAATTCAGTACAAGATAAATGAAAGGAAAAATCATATTGATTTCTTTGGACAATCATGTTCATACTAAACAAAGCAGGGGTTAGCAACCTTTTCCAAATCAAGGGCTATTTTTACAACCAGCAGATAACAAAGAAAAAGTGCACAGTAGTCTTATTTAGCGTTTAATGTATGCACTCATAGTTGTACTGCGAATGGAAAATTAAACATATTAATTATTATACACTGCCCTACAACATCCTATAAAGATCTCAGATCAGCCCTAATGTTTGTACCTTTGAACCTCAGATAAACGCCACTGCATGCACCCTCAGACCTCAGATCGGATCCAATTTCTGCACCTTCAGTCCTTAGATCAGCCCCAATTACTACTATCCTAGGTCTTGTTCACAGGGGGCAATTAGTTGCATCCATCATGCAGGGCTGCGTGTTACAGGCCCAGGTATGTGCAGCTTTTGCATGCATCCCCTGTGTTGGCAATCCCATAAATGGATATTGGGACCCATGGCTGCACAGGCACAGCCATTGTGTCCCAAAGTAACATCTGTGCAGTTGCAGGTGAATAGCTAGCCCCAAACGCACCCAGGGTGAGGTTGGGGACACACAGCTGCACCCACACGTATATAAAAGATGGCTCTGCAAGGGTCCCGGCACATGTGAATGGGTTTTAGTCCTGAGTTCAGCCCTCATTTTGGTAACCTCAGACCTCACATTAACCCCTGTTTTGTACCCTCAGACCTCAGATCAGCCCCAATGTCTGCACCTTCAAACCTCAGATCAACCCCAACTTCTTCACCTTCAGACTTCATATCAGCTCTAGTTCCTGCATCGCCAGTTCTTAGATTGACTATAATGCATTTATATACTTCAGACATCAAATCAGTCACTAACTGATTTAACTGACATTAGGGAGGGGAGGCCAGGAGTTGCAATTGACATCTATGGAAGCTGTCAGTAAAAATCAATGCTTTCAGGTGCCTGCAGAAAAGGCATCATGTGCCAGGGTTTGCTAACTATTGCCGTAAAGTGTATGCCTGGGCAAAGTAAAAATAAAGTTCTTCTCTCTAGTACGTGTACCATTAAAGTGGAGGTTCACCCTAAAACAATTATATGTTTTTTTTTTGCCGTACATACCGTTTTATTGTTATTTTCCCCCGACTTCTGGCTTATGGCTCCTGCGGGAGTAGGCATTCCTATTCAGAGGTTAGATGATTGACGTCTGGTGAAAAACTTCCCCTGGCGCATAAGGCGCGTCACCAGTTTTCCGTAAGTAGCCAACCTGCGAGTCGGCTCTATACGGTGCTATACGGCGCTTGCACCTACCGTGTAGGGCTGACTGCACAGGCGCCATATAGAGCCCCAGAAGCCCGGGGGAAAATAACAATAAAACGTTATGTACGGCAAAAAAAAACAAAAAACAGCATACTGTAGATGTCGGAAGTATGCTGGATGTAATGGTATATAGATGTTTTTTAGGGTGAACCTCCGCTTTAAAAATGTTGCAAAAAAAACAGAAAAATACTAGGCAATCCTGCTAGAAATATACTATGCTTGTAACTTCCTATGTACTCTGTGCTGCAGTAAAATCTCAAACAGAGTTCCTAGCCTGTTTCCTGTTACAGTATGTAAACTATGCAACACCTGCCCCTATGTTATAGAGATAAGGAGAGGGGAGAGTTCCGTCGTTCAAATAAGTCATAATTAGCCTAGCATAACAACATTGCCTCCACAGTGATGGAGTGTTGTCACAATAGAATGAACGTATGTTATTGGCAGGGTCACCTGGTGAAAATAAAGGGAAAAAAGCTGAGAAAAGAAAACTAATTCAAGGATGGATGGTAAACAACAATAAATACATTTTTTGTTTTTGAGTTTAGATACATTTTATGGGTAAAATGATGTGGGTAATATTTCCATACAGTTATTTGCAGATTTTAATCCTGTCCGCTAAATATAAAATGTGTAATAAGTTATTTTTCACATTAATCTCACTTGCTTAATTGAGCATTACTTTGAAAATGAACCATTAGGATTAATGTAATCTAATAAAAATATATATAAACAACTTTGCCTCCTGTATATAACAGAATAAAGCAAGAAGCATATGATTAAAAAAAACTTGAAACCTTATGGGTAGCATTTTAACAGCAGGGTATATTGCACATTTATATGCCTAATTGTTTTTCCTCTTGGTTTGTTGGTCAAAGGCAGAAGATTATGTTCATTTAGAAAACTACATTTTAAAAATTGACCATATTCTTGTGACATCTAGCACTCCTTCAGGCACTCTAAAACATAGTTAAATGAAAACGAATTAACTATTGGAAATTGAACCTTAGGTCCTTACTGAAATTATGATTCTATTACTTACTACCACTTTGTTTTAATGCCAAGATTATTTTTTTATCTTAAATTCAACACTCACCCCTTGGAGCTGGAAGTGAAACATTCTACTCAACAATTGACATCCTGAATTTCTGAAAGATTTCCAAATACGGAAGAAAATAAAAGCTATAGTTCAGTTCCTAAGATCTTTCTCATGCAGTGAATGCAATCAGTCACATTGTTAGCTATTATTTTTCAGTTGTAAAGCTAACAAAACCAGTGCATGCCTTACTGATCACAAAGAAAATACACACTGTGGTAAAGAAATTAAAATAAAAAACAAGGCTTTTCCCCCCAAAGGATATAGAGGAAATTGAGATAACTGTGTGAATTAGCAAGTTACCATCATGAATAAATAATTTAGTACAGAAACATAGCAAATAAAATTGTTGGAAGATGGTCCTATAGTTATAGATGTTCTATAATTATAGATGTTCTATATATGGACAAACATAGCTCTTGTTGCTGTAATAATTTAACTGAGCCAGAAGATATACCTATTTGAGACATTGGGATTGATTTACTAAAGGTGAATAAACTGTTTATAATGCATGGGAAATTGCACTTTTCCCTAGAACTTAGTGAATGCAGTGACACTTTGCAGGCTCCCATCACCCAATTATGTGCAAGCAAAATGCATTTTTTTGTTTTAACCACTTCAGGCCCGCGCTACCGTCGGATGACGGCAACAGCACGGGCCTGAATATCCAACATGCCGTCATTTGACGGCATGTCATTCTGGCGTTCCCAGCGCGCGCTGTAGTGCGCGCTGCGGGGAAGCCCTGTGTTGTCCGTGTCCCTTGGACACGGCCAATCACAGATCGCGGCAAACGGCCAATCAGAGCGGCCGTTTGCGATGCGATCTGTGGGCAAATGAGAGATGATCTCTCATAGATCATCTCTCATTGCCGTGTTACACAGAGACAGCGTCCTGTCTCTGGAGGGGAGAAGCCCGATCTGTGTTCCTTCCTACATAGGGACACAGATCGGTCACCCCCCCAGTCACCCCCCCCCTCCCCCCACAGTTAGAACACACCTAGCATACATATTTAACCCCTTCCTCACCCCCTAGTGTTAACCCCTTCAATGCCAGTCACATTTATACTGTAATTAGTGCATATTTATAGCACTGATCGCAGTATAAATGTGAATGGCGCCAAAAATGTGTCAAAAGTGTCCGATGTGTCCGCCATAACGTCGCAGTACCAATAAAAATCGCAGATCGCCGCCATTTCTATTAAAAAAAAAATAATACAAAATAATAATTCTCTCCCCTATTTTGTAAGCGCTATAACTTTTGCGCAAACCAGTCGCTTATTGCGTTTTTTTTTTTTTTTACCAAAAATATGTAGAAGAATACGTATCGCCCTAAGCTGAGAAAAAAAAATGTGTTTTTTTTTTAATTGGGATATTTATTATAGCAACAAGTAAAAAATATTGTATTTTTCTTCAAAATTGTCGCTCTTTTTTGTTTATAGCGCAAAAAATAAAAACCGCACAGGCGATCAAATACCACCAAAAGAAAGCTCTACTTGTGGGGAAAAAAGGACGTAAATTTTGTTTGGGAGCCACGTCGCACGACCGCGCAATTGTGATTTAAAGCGACGCAGTGCCGGAAGCTGAAATTTTACCTGGGCAGGAGGGGGGTGTAAGTGCCCAGTATGCAAGTGGTTAATATTGACAGTTTTATTGGGATCATGAATTAAGAATCATTTAATATCTGTTGGTTTTGATGATTCAAGTAGCTCTTAACAGTATGTACTGGTAAATTCAGCTTAAGATAAAAAGGTGCTGTGTGTACCTGAGAAATAGTAGTTTAGGGGATCTAGGGGGGAGTGGGGGGAGCGAGGGGAGCGCAGGGGGATGAGAGTTTTTTTTTTCTCTCTTATTCTCTTTTGCCTTTCTTCATGTTCTAGTAGTTTAGGGCAATTATGCTATGGCTACAGTATGGCTGTTCTTGATAAAGGAGGCATCCACCTGCCTATTAAAGTCTTTCCATGTTTGGGAAAGCCAGAAAACATTGGTTTGCAAAGATTTACTGAGTGGTGGCATCTTTGACAATAACTACTCAAAGCTGCAGGCAGAAGATTCTGATGAACTTATTACTAAAGTGAAGTCATAAATACTTCAATGCGCATAACTATATTATGCATAAACTACTAATTATATTTTACCATGTGAATGAATAGAGCTTATACAGGCCCAGGAACAGCTGTTACCTTTCTTAATGTATAGTTCTACCAGTCAGTACCTCCAGTGGGGGGTACAGGCAGCACCCTTATACTGGGCCTGAACCCTAAAAAGTCCCAGTGTAGCAGGTGAGGTCTGGGAGTGGAAGTTCTGTTCCCACTCTACTGATGACAGGCATGGAAGAAGCCAGATCAGGAGCATTTTAAAGTTGTAATCTGTTATTTTGGGTGATTACTTATGAACTCTGAGTTATCCCTGCTAACCCAACCCACAAAGAGAAATGGAAATAAGCTGATTGGATGACATTGATTGGAATTGCATGCATTCAAAAGAAGCAAATTTAGTTTCAGATTTACACGATTTCAGGAAATTCTAGAAGGAATTCATAAGAGAAAATAACCTAAAGACCATTTGCTTTTTGTCCAATTCACACAGAGCGAATGTGCATGCAGATTCTGGATGAATGGTTATGAAATTTTATTTAATTGATCCCATAGTATAGTTGGAGCTGTTACCTGGGCAAAAAAAGTCCAGATTCACAAGTTCACTATTTTTTACCCATAACCCCTACTGCAGGGCTCAAAATTTCAAGTCCTGAGCTACTAGCCAGGCCTCAAGGCGTACTCGCCACCAGTTGCCCCACCCAACCCCTACCATGCCCCGCCCCTAATCCCGCCCCCAGACACGCCCTCATAAATCTCATGAAATTACACTTAAATGTTTTATGAAGAATTAAGTTATAAAATAAATATTAACAACAACTTTATCTGTGCCCAAAAATGCAGCCTGCCCATGTCTACCAGTGCAGCAAAATGTCCCCATTTTGCAGCCAGGAGTCCCCACATTGCAGCCAGGAGTTCCCCCCACATTACAGCCAGGAGTTCTTCCCCCCACATAGCAGCCAGGAGTTCTTCCCCCCACATAGCAGCCAGGAGTTCCCCCCACATAGCAGCCAGGAGTTCCCCCCACATAGCAGACAGGAGTCCCCCCCCCATTGCAGCCAGGAGTCCCCCCCACATTGCAGCCAGGAGTCCCCCACATTGCAGCCAGGAGTCCCCCACATTGCAGCCAGGAGTCCCCCACATTGCAGCCAGGAGTCCCCCACATTGCAGCCAGGAGTCCCCCACATTGCAGACAGGATTCCCTCACAGTGCAGCCAGGAGTCCCCCCCATTGCAGCCAGGAGTCCCCCCCAAAAAATGGAGATGTCAAGATTAGTAGCCAATAGTTATTTCCGGGGGTAACAAGAACTATATGTCTGTGGCAAAGGCCTATGAAGGAATATAAAACCAAAGTCAGTATTGGCAGCATTGTAGCAAGGTCAGTTCAAGAAAGTGATCAGATCCAAGGTGTCCAATGGGTTAGAGGTAGGAAGAAAAAAGGATAAAATGCAGTAGCAGGTAACAAGGTTAAGGTAAACTCAGAACAGACATGACCCACTTCCTAATAAACTAAGATGCAGAGCCAAGAAACAGTATAACACAAGTGATAAACAAATACAGGATTCAGGAAACCTGAGCTGTTTGAAATTTACCAAACAAGCAAACTAAATGGCCAGATTTAGCCAGCTTGACTGCCCAAATGAACAGCTGCTTTATTAAAAAGTCATGAATTTAGTTGAATTATTTTTTACTACCAAAAAGAATGAACTTCTATCCCAAGTGACATCAATGATCATGTAGGGTCAATGACATCAATCAGGTTCTTCAGAATACCATTTGGCCATGACTCCAGAAACACAACTGATTTGTTGACATTCAACAGCTGGCCAGAGAGGTGAGCTGGTGGGAGAGGATCATCATTGTGTGGGTCATCGGTGTGTCACACACCATGGTTGATGTTAGATCTACACCACTCAAAAATGTGATTATTGTTTGTATTTTGTTGTTTGTTAATGTGTCCTTTACTCATTTGAATAGGGGATGGATATATTGGGGCCTCTATATCTTAATTTCTTTCTATATTTCAGATTCCAGTAAGTCCCCTGCTTCAGGCCCCATATTCCACCGGATTAGGGATATGGGGCCCCATTATTATTAGAACAAAATGCTTTGCAAGGGGAGATCCCACAGTGTAAACAATGGCTGCAGTTTGCATACAGCTTTCACTTTCCTCTCACACAATGATTGTTGTGTGAGAGAAAATAAACTTTCCTGATTGCAGTCAGTACACCGATCTCCCCCACTGAGCTATTGTTTTCTGACAGGGAGACGGCCCCCTGCCAGAACACTGATTAGCCATTAGCTGAGAGCACTGATTGGGAGTCAGTTGGCTGCTGGTTCTCCAGACTGCTCGTCCGACAGAAGGCTGCCGAACCAGCTGCCATACACACGGGCTGATTGTTGGATGTTTTTTATTGAACTGGCCAATGTCTCCCCACATTCGGTCCATGTGTACTAGGCTTATCCTGCACATCTGCACATTAACCCCCTCACCTTTAACCCTCTCACCTCCTGATCCCTCTGTGTATGACTTATACATTTAAATGTAAACAGAAATGAGGAGAAACTACAGATTTTCTTTAACCACTACCCGACGGCCGCACGACTTTGTACGGCCGAAGGGTGGTTCTAAATCTCTAACTGGCCGTGTTTTTATGGCCTGCGCTCTGCCAGGCCACTGGCTGACATGCCTATGCGCGTGCCTGTCGGCTATGATGACCGCCAGGCACTCGGGATCGGTGGCTATAGGGACAAGATGTGGATCTCTGTGTGAGATCCACGTCCTGTCAGGGGAGAGAGGAGACCAATCTGTGTCCCTTGTACATAGGGACACAGCATCGGTCACCTCCCCCAGTCACCCCCCCCTCCCCCCACAGTTAGAACACAATTCAGGGTACACATTAACCCCTTCCTCACCCCCTAGTGTTAACCCCTTCAATGCCAGTCACATTTATACAGTAATTAGTGCATATTTATAGCAAAAATGTGTCAACAGTGTCCGATGTCTCCGCCATAATGTCGCAGTCACGAAAAAAATGCTGATTGCCGCCATTAGTAGTAAAAAAATAAATAAAAAATAAATAATAATTCTGTCCCCAATTTTGTAAGCGCAATAACTTTTACGCAAACCAGACGCTTATTGTGATTTTTTTTTTTACCAAAAATATGTAGAAGAATACGTATCGCCTAGACTGAGAAAAAAATTGGGCTATTTATTACAGCAACAAGTAAAAAATATTGTTTTTTTTTCAAAATTGTCGCTCTATTTTTGTTTATAGCGCAAAAAATAAAAAATGCAGAGGTGATCAAATACCACCAAAAGAAAGCTCTATTTGTGGGGAAAAAAGGACGTCAATTTTGTTTGGGAGCCAAGTCGCACGACCGCGCAATTGTCAGTTAAAGTGATGCAGTGCCACAAGCTGAAATTTCACCTGGTCAGGAAGGGGTATATGTGCCCAGTAACGAAGTGGTTAATATAACGCCTATGTTTGTTTACCATAGTAGCAGATGCTTGTAGACTTTATAATTTTGTAGAACCCAGTATTAAATAATGCTATTTTATTGACTGTAGAGCATTTTATTGATGCAGCTCTATTTCACTGTAATTGTAGCTATTATTATATTGTTTTGTATTTTCTCTCATTTTTTTTATTTTTTTTTATTTATCCAGTTAATGTAGATTTTGTTTTGAAACCTTTAAATACTGAGATTCATGAAGCTTCGCAGTTTTGTAGGTCCCACTGTGGTATTTTATGCAGTGCATAATCTTAGAAAGGATTTTACTTCTGATGTGACAACTCATTTGGGACTATGGCAAAAAAAAAAATATTTCAGAATTGAGAAAGTCAGGGGGGCGTGTCTAGCCAGCGGAGCGGATGGCTGCGTGCTGAATCTGCTCCTCTCCATAGTGGGCCAACAGGACTAATTACACCGACCAGAACGCCTGTTTCTGCACACCGGAGGAACTACAACTACCACCGGACCTCCACGATGTCTACACGCAGGCGAAAAGACGCCAAACAGCCGGGGAAAATGCCTGACTTCTTCACACCGCAGCGCCGAGATGTGTCCCAAGATGGCGGCGGATGGCAGCGGGGGAACTCGCATAATATATCACAGCGTGGCGGATATACAGTAACTCACCCGAACTGCAGCACTTCCAAATCCAAAGCAGGGAACCTGTCGCTGCCTTCATCAGCGTCCTCCAGCCCTGTTAAAAGCAAACAGAGGATGCAGGAGTCTCCGGAGGAAGAAGGCCCTGAGGTAAGCCTGGACTCATCCCTGGATGATACCAGAGAACTCCAGGATTCCATATCAGACTTTCCCACTACTAATAGGCCTGTCATGGATACCACTTTGAAAGACATGTTAGTCTCTCTTAGATCCACTCTGCATGCAGATATCATGGCTCTGACCAGCCAGTTTAAATCTGAGATATCAGCAGTCACTAAAAGAGTCTCCCATGTGGAAACAAAAATGGGCGAATTTGCTTCAACTTTTAATGTGCTGGTCGATGCTCACAATGATAGGGATGATGAAATCATGCAGATACAGGAAAAGCTGGCAAGTTTAGAGGATAGATCAAGGAGGAACAATATTAAGATAAGAGGAATTCCAGAAACAATCAAACCTCCTGATCTAAAACCTTACTTTATTAATGTCATGAAGATGGTACTCCCTGAAGTCTCTCAAGACGATCTCGTAGTGGACCGTATTCACAGACTTCCTAAACCCAAGCACATTGCTTCACACCTGCCCAGGGATACCATAGTAAGGATCCATTTTTTCCATGCTAAGGATCAGTTCATGGCTGCTGTTAGACGCCGCGAAGATCTGCCTTCTGACCTCCAAGAACTCTCCTTTTTTACTGATTTGTCTGCATTCACTATGCAAAGACGCAGACAATTGGCCAGTATAACAAAACCTTTATACAACCACAAAATAACATATAAATGGATCTATCCCGCCAGGCTTCTTGTGATTAAAGATGGGGAAAATCACATGATTACTAATGTTCAGGACGGCATAAACCTCCTACGTGATTGGTCGATCATTCCTTCTGGAGTCACTGGGGGGAATGAGACTGGAAAACTTACTTCACCTAGAGAAGAATCGGACACAGAAGCAGGCTAATGCTGGGGCCGAAGCGCCCGAATCATTTGTTTTCCTGTTGGCCCGGGAGATGGCCGAATGGTCTTATTTCTTTAATTAGCTCCCTGTAACGAGCGGTTGTTTTACCGCACAGATTCTATTTGGAATCGAATTGTGTTTCTTGAGTGGACAGCTCTATATTTTCTTTTTGTTTTTTCTTCTCTTTTGAACGTTTTTGTTTCCTTTTATATTCCTTGTTACTTTTATTCTTTTTTTTTGATTTAACACATCAAGAGGATCCTCTGATATCACAGGACGTCTATCCACTACATACCGGATATCTACCATCAGTGAAACCTTCTGGTCGGCTCCCAGGTATAGTTCGATACTCCAGCACATTCATTTACATAGCGGGTTTACTTGCCTGGACAGTCTCAAGATGCCTATTAAGATTTCCTCTTTAAACGTTAAAGGACTGAATAGCCCTCAAAAAAGGCATATGGCCTGGAAAGAAGCCCTCAGGCTACACAGTGATATTTTTTGCATACAGGAGACGCACTTTAATTCTATTAACCCTCCAGTGTTTAAACATCGCAAATTCTCCCATATCTATACAGCTAATGGCCCTTCAAAAAAAGGAGGGGTTGCTATAGCCATCAGAGACTCTGTCCAATTTAAAGAGCTGAGTGTGCACTCGGACAGCACAGGCAGATTTATAATTCTAATATGTGAAATAGAGGGCTCTGTGTATACTCTGATTAATGTATATCTCCCCAACACAAAGCAACTTAAATTCCTACGCAGGATTTGGAAGAAAGTGTCATCGGTGAGACAGGGAGCTACCATCTTATGTGGAGATTTCAACTCTGTACCGAATAGAGACATGGACGTGTCCAGCGGGTCCAAATTGAAGCACCGTAGAGCTACCCTGGATTATTTTTTGTCCTCTTCTGCTTTATACGATGTGTGGAGATGTCAGCACTCGTCGGAAAAGGACTTCACTTTTTTTTCTAGTGTGCATAGATCTTACTCACGCATCGATCTGTTTTTGGTGGACAAATTTCTTTTGCAGACGATTATCCAATCGGATATACATTGTATCACGTGGTCTGATCATGCCCCAATTACCATGGTTGTGGGGGATCGTCGGGCCGAAACCAGGGCTAACAGATGGCGTAATGACATCTATGTTATGTCTCAACCTAAAAATTTAGACTTAATTAAAACAGCTCTTGTGGAATTCTTTGCCATCAATGCCCCTTCGGTCGACGATCCATTCACATTATGGAATGCCCATAAAGTATTTGTAAGAGGGTTGCTTATTCAAATGAGCTCTAGGGCCAGGAAACAGAAACTGGAGAAAATTAATGATTTAATATCCAAGATTGGCCAATTAGAAACTCTTAATAAACAAAACTCCACCCAAAAGGTTAGAGAGGACCTGTTTAGAACGAGGCAAGACTTGAGGTCTCACCTGGTATCCCAGCACGACCGCCAGCTGCGTTCCTTGAAGGCCCAATCATACAAATGCGGAAATAAGGCCGGGAAGCTATTAGCTAATCAACTGAAGGAAAGGGCGGTTAAACAAAAAATATCTCACATCTTGAACCCCAAAACAAACACGACAGTTAGAAATCCTAAAGATATCGCTGACGCGTTTAGTGACTATTACGAAGCATTATACAATCTTAAAGATGACCCTACAACGCCCCAACCTACTGACAACATGATCCATGACTTCCTGACCTCTGTAAATTTACCTACTGTCTCACAAACGGACTTAGATAGTTTGAACCAACCTATAACGACCCAGGAAATAGAACAGACTATAAGATCGCTGCCCCACAACAAATCTCCAGGCCCAGATGGTTACTCGTCAGAGTACTATCAACTCTTTAGTGATATCTTATCTCCATACTTACATCAGGTTTACGATAAGGCAATGTCAACTGCAGGATTTCCTTTGGAAATGCTTACTGCCACAATAATAACGTTACCTAAGCCAGGAAAAGAACCTACTAGTCCCCAAAACTTTAGACCTATTTCCTTATTAAATGTCGACGTGAAACTTTATGCGAAGATATTGGCCCGTAGACTTAAAGATATTCTGCCCCGTTTGATAAATTACGATCAGGTAGGTTTTGTGTCGGGCCGTCAAACAACTGATGCTACCAGAAGGATGGTGAATCTTCTTCACGTGGTGGAGGGGAGAGGAGAGCCTTCTCTGCTTCTTACACTGGATGCAGAGAAGGCTTTTGATAGGGTCCACTGGGGTTATCTTAGGGGAGTACTATCTAAGTTTGGTTTTTCTGGCCTAATTCAAAATGCTATATTGGCTCTGTATTCCTCCCCATCGGCTTATGTGTTTACGGAGGGGTTGTTTTCCAAAAAATTCAATATCACAAATGGGACGAGACAGGGGTGCCCTATGTCTCCCCTGATATTTGCGTTAGTGATGGAGCCCTTGGCGGAAAGAATCAGATCCGATTTATCTGTCACCGGCATTACAGTGCAAGCGCGCCAACATAAAATTTCCCTATTCGCTGACGATGTCATACTATCCCTTTCCAATCCATCTGTCTCCCTACCTGCTGTAAACGATATTCTCCGGATATTTAGTACGGCTTCCTATTATAAGGTCAATGCCACAAAGTCCAATATATTAGGAATCAACGTAGATAAAGACATAGAACGACAATTACAGAGGACACTTCCATACCCATGGACCAAGAAATCACTTACGTATTTGGGTATTGAACTTTCTTCTCCTTTGGCACATTTATTCCAATATAATTATGCTCCACTCATTGATAGTTTTCAAAAAGAGCTCTCAAGGATCCAAAAATTCTATCTGTCTTGGTCCGGACGACTAGCGGCATATAAAATGCTGATGTTGCCAAGGTTACTTTATATTTTTAGAGCCCTACCAATAAAAATACCTACAAGCTTCTTCACAACAATGCAAAAACAACTGTCGAACTTTGTGTGGGCGGGTAGTAGAGCCAGATGCTCCGCTACTATACAGAACAAACGTAGATCAGTGGGGGGTATGGGCCTCCCAGTCCTAAAGGATTATTTCACAGCAGTAGTCGTTGATCAGCTTAAATGTTGGTTTGAGAATCCAACTGTTAAACCTTGGTGTCATCTTGAACTCGCCATGCTCCAGAAGCTATCGCCGATATCACTTTTGATGGCATCTTCCATCTCGGTAGATATCAATGTGAAAGATCACCCCACTATCCGGGCTGCATGTGAAGCCTGGCCTTTGATTAGCTCAAAGGGCAATACACATTATCCTGTAATTAACGTTCCCGTCCCATTGGAGTCATTGCAGTGGATAGTCCCCAATTTGAGACTGCACAAGTGGCTTGAGAACAAGGTACTTACTTTAATAGATGTAACCGAGGGAAACAAAATCATGTCTTTTAAATCTATTCAACAAAGATACCACGTCCCGACCACAGAGAGCTACGCGTACATTCAAATAGCCTCTTTTTTTCAAAAAATACAGACTACGCATGTACCTATCATAGAAAAAATTTGGAATTTTCTTCACTCCCAAAATACTAATCTGAAGGGTATTTCTTTAGTTTACAATTTCTTGAGTTCAAAAGACATTTTTGATAAGCTTAATCCCTTGCTAAAGTGGGAAAAAGAACTGGGTAAGACCTTCACTGAACTTCAATGGAAGAATGCAGTTAAATGCAACTATAAATTTTCTAGGTGCTCTAACTATGAGGAACTATACCTGAAACTCCTTTTGAGATGGTACTTTACCCCATATGTAGTAGCAAAATTCTCTAAAGAAAATTCTAATTTGTGTTGGAGAGACTGCGGGCAAGTAGGCACCCTATCACATGTGATCTGGGCCTGCCCCCTGCTCCGTGACTTTTGGACAGAGATCTTTAAATTGATATCCAAATTAACAGGGTGCTATGTTAGGCCCAGTGTAGAATTTGCTATTTTAAACATAAATGTGGTGGATCTTCCCCTCCCAGCAAGATCCATCACTATCCATACTCTACTGGCGGCACGCTTAGCAATAGTCAATAGATGGAAATCCAGTGAACTCCCTAGAATATCTGATGTGTTGGGTAGACTGAAACTGATATCTGAGTATGAAAAAATTTTGGCATATAGAGATGGTAATTTGCTGACATTTGAAACTAATTGGTCTACATGGAATAACCTCTCCATGACCTCGTGGTGATCAGAGGTGATGTGGTGTATTTATTATCCAGCTACTATTGTGCTCTTTTCCTATCCTTTCCTTTGCTGTTTTCTTCCTTTCCTTCTCTTCTCTCATCCTCTTACTTTCTCTCTCTCTTTTTTTGTTATTTCTCTGAGGGCTGAGTCTATAATTCCTTAGATATGATATTGAGACCTTTAATGCTTGACTAGAAATGTGGTGGGTGGGGGAGTTCCCGCTCAGGACACAGATTGTTCCCATAGGGGTGTCCGGAGGGGCTCCTTCACCTATACTCCACTGTTAACTAATTTTACCAATCCCTAGACTACAGCCCTTGTCATGTTGTGTTATGTTATGATTCAATGTTGATTACCGTATACTGTCACTACGCAATATGTGATTCTTTTGTGATATTTACGGTTGTGATGTTCTCATCGTCCCTTCTTGCAAGAAGCTACGACGACAGTAAATTGTTTTTCTTTATATAATCTTTTAATAAAAATTTATTGAACTAGAATTGAGAAAGTCAGAGCAATTTAGATAATTCTTAAGAGGTAAAATATGAAATACAAAAAACTATGAAAAACACTACAATGATGCAATGTAAATCGGGAAGATGTTTTGACAAAATATTTTTTTTAAAAAAAAAGCAGCTAACCCATTAAAGAGTAATATCTACCCATGAAAAAAAATGTATGCAATGTACATGATGATGTCATCTCGTTGGTGCATACAAATAGGATGAAATATACAGATGATGCACAAACAAGGCCACTTTGTATGCACTACCTTTCACTGTGACATTATTCACATGGCATGACTCCTGATAAAGTCATTAATAGAGATGAAACATGTTGGGTAGCGGGTGCATTGGAATCACTTTATTTATCAACAGAAAACAGCAAAGGTATACTCAGAAGGAAGAGAATGGATATAATGGAAACTAATAGATAGAGAGAAAGAGAAAGACAAAAGATAATAGGCAACGTAGGGTATGAATTCATAGCCAATCAAATAATAGGTACATATACAACCATAGTTTACAGAATAGAAAATGATTATATAATATGCAAAGAAAGAGGAAATATTTTTGATGAGTTCTTGATCACAGAAAGATACTTCAAGTGAAAATGAAGACTGAGTGTAAGATCAGAGATAGAAGAAAAATTATAAAAAGCATCTCTTCAGATAAAAGCAAGAAAGACATAAAAAGTAAAAGTTTAGGGCTCATGCTTACTGGGCATTATAAACAATACAATTTATGTCTGTACAGGAAGTTCCTAATGTCCTTTGCTTTTTTCTGCTGTGTGTTGATGTGTACTTACCCTGGCTGGCTGCAGATTAGCATGAGAAGTCTCACAGACTAACCTCATTGTCGCTCTAGAGGTCCATCCAGAAATGTGGGATATCTCCCATGCCAAATATAATGATATATAGGTGTTCTGGTGTATCAGTTGGGGGCATCACTGGGGCATCACTCTCCAGGAGCTCATCAAAGGTACCCAAAGACATCTTAATAAAGTTGTCAATTTGTTTTAAATTCTAAAGCTCTGCAAACATGTTAGTGAAGTGTCCCAAGGTTAACTACTTTCTCATCTATTTGTCTCCATCTCCTCATCCTCCACAGCAAATAAAGAAGCAGAATTGCTTAATCAATTTTGTTCATGACAAGATCTATAAACAGGGCCAGAAAACACAAATAGTTGGCTCTCTGTAACACTCTCTGCTCTCTCTGCTTCTCTCTACCCTCAAACTGAGAGAGCTTGAGGAGCCCATGCTCTGGGGCAATTGGAGTGAGCAGCGGTGGTGTTGACAGGAGAGCCAGGTGGATCTGCATTTTTGTTGAACGTTCGTTGTTCTCTTTGATGCTGAAACCCCTGCGTGGGAAGCCCCATGTTGTAACGTTTTTCTTTTTTCTTTTTTTTTTATAAAAGTGGGCTGCTGAGTCATTAACTATTGTTTCTGTCTGATGTGAACTCACTTTACAAATGCATCTACCAGGAGAGCTAAACATCCCCTACATCACAGTGTCTAAACCTGTTTATAAACACGGCAAAAAGACAATTTTTTCCTGCCATTTTTTCCTTCCAAGTGTTTTCCTCCCTTCC
The DNA here is from genome assembly GCA_029574335.1 of Rana kukunoris. Classification (NCBI taxonomy): domain Eukaryota; kingdom Metazoa; phylum Chordata; class Amphibia; order Anura; family Ranidae; genus Rana; species Rana kukunoris. Next base: position 283,703,319 of record CM056050.1, on the reverse strand, counting down.
AAGAATTCAGGTGCTAAGAGGAGCTTTTTTAAAATGCTCAGTGTGCATGAGGACTAAGTGTTGCAAGTGGGTAAATGCACAATGTAGCTTGACTCCATAATAGTGTAATTACTGAAGAGTTAAGCCGTCTATATATTCTATAGAGTCATCAAGTGGCCATACAGTCTGGACAACTCCATAAAGCAGAATTTGAAACAGAATACATTTTCTAGCCTATGGGTTTGACTTTGCTTCACTTTTATTGATCTTCTTGCTGACCCTGCTCGTGCTGAAATTGCTTTGAATCTGCTTGTTATGTGACACCTGCCTTTCTTGTCATCTATGTTTTTGCCTTAAAGTAGATGTAAACCCGATTCATGGAATTTGACCTAGGCACATATATCTGTAGTGTTTTCTTATCTCTCTCCAAAGAACAGAGTCCTGTGTCCTTACATGTGCTGCTCTGTTCTTCTGTAATCAGCATGATAACTTCTGCCAAGTTCTCCTAGATTAGAGATAAAAGCAGCTGAAATGTGTGTCAAGGGGGATTGCTTTAAATATATTAGCCAAGAACTTGTCTTGCCACAGCACAGCTCTGAAAGTCTCTGCCTATGTGGAGGGGGCTGTGTGCCATTCCTCCAATCAGCTGTCTCCCAGTTAGTGTTGAGCAGAATATGCCATATTCGATTTCGCGATATATCTCGAATATATAGTCGAATATTCGAGATATATTCGCTAAATACGAATATTCGTGATATTTTTTGGAAATGAAATAATTGCGAATTTTCGCTATTGTGAATGCGAATGCTAATTGCGAATGCGAATGCGAAATTTCGAGAAATGCGGAATGGAGCACTCTGATTGGCTCAGAATATTCGTGATATTTTATAATACAAAATAATTGCGAATATTCGAGAAATGCGGAATGGAGCACTCTGATTGGCTCAGAATATTTGTGATATATTACAATACAAAATAATTGCGAATATTCGAGAAATGCGGATGGAGCACTCTGATTGGCTCAGAATATTCGTGATATTTTATAATACAAAATAATTGCGAATATTCGAGAAATGCGGAATGGAGCACTCTGATTGGCTCAGAATATTCGTGATATATTACAATACAAAATAATTGCGAATATTCGAGAAATGCGGAATGGAGCACTCTGATTGGCTCAGAATATTCGTGATATATTGCAATACAAAATAATTGCGAATATTTGTCAAATGCAGAAGGAGCACTCTGATTGGCTCAGAATATTCGTGATATATTACAATACAAAATAATTGCGAATATTCGAGAAATGCGGAATGGAGCACTCTGATTGGCTCAGAATATTCTTGATATTTTATCGTAATTGCTAATGAGAAATTGATTGCGGAATTTCGACAGTAACACTCTGAAATCGAATATATGTGTTATTTTAGCTAAAAACAATATTGCGAATTTCTCGAAAATAATCGCGTGATATCGCTATTGCCGAATAATCGCATTACGATTTATCGGCAATATAAATTGATCGCTGCAGCTACTCGGCCCAAGGTCTCTAATCATACCAGCAATGCTTTTAGACGTCGATGGGGATCTCTAGGATGTGATCTGTTCTAAAAAAAAAATTGAAAAAATACGAATATTCGAAATAGCGAATATTCACCGCGAAATTCGGAATATATCGCGAATACTCGAATATGCCATATTCGAGCCGAATATTCGCAATACGAATATTCGTGAGCAACACTACTCCCAGTGTATACCAAGAATACACACCCAGTGCTGAATGAGGAAGTAAAAATTCCAAACCGATGTAAGAATTCCAAAGAATATAGCAAGCGAAAGACAGCAGGTATAGAAGTAAAACTTATGTAGGGAGATTTGTTTCATTCATGTGTATCATCTGAGGTCAACTTCACTGGATATATGTGAGGGTTTACAACCAATGATCTTCAGCACAGCCCCCAATAACCATTATATTTATGTCCAGGTAGTTTTTACTCCTGCTGGATTGATCCCCTTTTTGGTCATGTTATCCCTCTGGCCTAGATCTACTTAGATTGGATTCTGGACTTTTTAACACTGAGTAAGTCCATGTTTGTCCTGTCTTTAGTTTTGGTCCCCTCTGCTTAATTGAACATGAAAATTAGGTGTGGTGAAGGAATGCGTATAGAATGCCTTGAAAAATTATTCATACCCCTTAAACTTTCCACATTTTGTCACGTTACAACAAAAAATTGAAATGTATTTTATTGGAATTGTATGTGATAGACCAACACAAAGTGCCACATAATTGTGAAGTGGAAGAAAAATGATAATTGATTTTCAAAACTTTTTACTAACAAATCTCTGAAAAGTGTGGCATGCATTTGTATTCAGCCCCCTTTACCCTGATACCCCTAACTAAACTCAAGTGAAACAAATTGTCTTCGGAAGTCACCTAATTAGTAAATAGAATCCATCTATGTGTAATTTAATCTCAGTATACCGTATGTACTCAAGTATAAGCTGAGATTTTCAGACCTTTTTTTGGGCTGAAAATGCCCCCTCGGCTTATATTCGAGTCAGTGTACCTGGAAATATTAAGAGGCTGTGGGCGTCCATCATTTAAAACTCACGGTCTCCTCTTGTCCCTTCCGTGATAGGCTGAACTCTGTCTGCTGAGAAACTCCTATCACGAACGTTCTCTCATCCACACCCATCCCAGCAGACACTGTGTTCAGTGTTCCGCCAATCATGGATGCCTTTTCGTCCTCGGACGCCTGTGATTGTTGGAACACTGAACACAGTGTCTGCTGGGAAACTGAGTCCGAGGATGAGAGAACGTCCATGATAAGCGGAACTGTGTCAGCTGAGAAACGCCTATCATGGAGGGACCAGGAGGAGACCACAAGTTTTAAACATTGAATGGACGCCCAGAGCCTCTCAATTTAAGGTACAGTGACAATGGGCACAGTGACACTGGGCACAGTGATGACAGGCACCGTGACAATGGGCACAGTGACGACATGCACAGTGATGATGGGCACAGTGACAATGGGCACAGTGAGGATTGGCACAGTGTCAGTGGGCACAGTGAGGATGGGCACAGTGACAATTGGCACAGTGAGGTTGGCACAGTGAGGTTGAAATGGGCACAGTGAGACTGGCACAGTGAAGTTGCAATGGGCACAGTAAGGCGTGCAAATGGGCAGTTGACCCTCTTTTCCACTTACAGTGGCTGCTGTATTCTCACCCTTGGCTTAAACTCGAGTCAATACGTTTTCCCAGTTTTTTTGTGGTAAAATTAGTACCTCGGCTTATACTCGGGTCGGCTTATACTCAAGTATATACAGTAAATACAGCTGTCCTGTGAAGCCCTTAGAGTTTTTTTTTAGAGAACCTTAGTGAAAAAACAGCATCACAAAGGCCAAAAAACACATCAGAGAAGTCAAGGAAAAAGTTGTAGAGAATTTTGAAGCAGGGTTAGGTTATGAAAAAAAATTACAAGCTTTGAACATCTCACGGAGCACTATTCAATCTATCATCTGAAAATGGAAAGAGTATGTCACAACTGTAAACCTACTAAGACACCACCATGGTCCACCTAAACTGACATGCCGGGCAAGAAGAGCATTATTTAGAGAAGGAGCCAAGTGGCCCATGGTAACTGGTGGGCCATGTCTTGGTCGGTTTAGAGTGCTCCGTGGGATGTTCAAAGCTTTGGATATTTTTTTAAACCTAACCCTGCTTTAAAATTCTCTACAACTGTATCCCTGATCTGTCTGGTGTGTGTTTATTGCCCTTCAATATGCTATTTGTTCACTAAGCTTCTCTAACAAATCTCTGAGGGATTCACAGAACAGCTATTTTTATACTGAAAATAAATTACACACAAGTGGACTCTATTTACTAATTAGGTGAATTTAAATAAATTGGTTTCACTCAGGGCCGGTGCTACCACTAGGCAAACTAGGCAGCCGCCTAGGCTGCACTGCTGCCTAGGGTGACAGGGTGCTGCTGTTGCTACTCTCTACTCTCTGCAGCAAGCAACTAAGACTCAGCATCAGCAGGCAGCCACCACTTTGCTCGCACACATGTCAGAGGTGCAGTGGAGCCCTGTGTCTGTGTTCCGACTCCTGAATGAATGGAAGCAAGCAAACATTCATTGATGGGCACTGGGAGACTGCATTTGATGGGCGCTGGTGAGGCTGCATTGATGGGTGCTAGTAGGCTGAATTGATGGGTGCTATTGAGGCTGCATTTGATGTGTGCTGGTGAGGCTTCATTTGATGGGCACAGATGGGCTGCATTTGATGGGCACTTCATTAAAAAGGTGGGTTATACATTGGCAGGGCAAATGGGGTCGAGTCAGAGGTGGATCAGGGGGCGGAAAAATGAGGTTTCGCCTAGGGTGTCAACAATCCTTGCACAATCCTTGGTTCCACTTGATTTTAGTTAGGGGTATCAGAGTAAAGGGGACTGAATACAAATGCATGCCACACTTTTCAGATATTTATTTGTAAAATACTTTAAAAAACATTTATCATTTTCTACCACTTCAAAATTGTGTGCCACTTTCTGTTGGTCTATCACATAAATTCCCAATAAAATACATTTACATTTTTGGCTGTAACATGACAAAATTTGGAACATTTCAAGGGGTGTGAATACTTTAATTCTAAAAGCATTTCATATAACTAATATGTATTTTTTATTGTGCACCTGATTAAACAGTGAAGAAAGTCATGGCACAAATACAGAAAAAAAAAATTGTCAGAACATGAGTATTTGAAGAGAATGAACATGTAATTGTCTGGTTTACAATTATGTCATTAAAAAAAAAAAAAAAGAGGGAAACACCTGGGGCCATTTGACTAGTACATGATCATTACATTCACACAAATTATAATTTGCATAACCCCAATATTATTGCAGTCGTTAAAAGAATTAAACGTATTAAAAGCACATATGGAAAGGTGTGAAAAAACCTTACCCCTGTTCTAACTAATCACAGTGAAACATAACTAGTATATTTTTTTTATAAAAAATAGTGATGTAAAGAGACACAGCAGTCAGTAAAATGTCAATCAGAATTTCAAAGGTACTCCTAGTACAAAGGAATTTAGTCAAAGAACAATACAGAAATAACTATAACAAAATATGAAAAATATAAATAAATAACCTTATATATAATATACTCCACAGTAGCGCTCTTAAATGTGTCCACAAAAGACAAAAAGATGTCCTTAATGATGAAGAATATATATAAATATATGGTGAAAAAATATATGCAAATAAAAAATAGTGAAATAATCTTATGTATCCACACTAAAAAAAAAGACAGTCCTTAATTGAAATGCATAAGCAATATGTGTAATGATGACACCAATTTCTCTACCAAAGTGATAAATGGGAGATCAACTCACATAAAAACAAGCTCACCAGATAATGTTGCCATTCACTCTCGTGTTTGGCAAACAAGCTCAAAGATTATATGAAACAGCTGCTGTAAAATGCCACACTAGGTTCACATGCCCAGATTCAACATCACATGTGGAAAATATAAGAATTGTGTAAAATCTTTTCAGATATTGATTTATAGTATTTAAAATATTGCATGTGACGCCCTGTGACGAAGTCGGAAGCGATGAAACGCATCGGGACATGGCTACACGGCGACTGTATGCTGAAGCTGGGGTGATGTTCTGATGTTTTGCGAATGAAGCAGTGGTGAGATCGCAGGACAGAGCCTCTTGGCATGTCTATTATCATGTTACAAAAAGGCTAGATTTAACTATATTTAATGTACGTGCAATATTTATTTTAAATATATTAATATGTCAAATAATTTTACATTTTTGGATCCTCCATTTCTCCTTCTATTTTCTACATGTGGAGTCAAATCCCGGCATATGTCTTTTTTGGTGTGGTTACATAAGACTATTTCACTATTTTTTATTTGTATATATTGTTTCACTGTATATTTATATACATTTTTTATCATTAAGGACATATTTTTGTCTTTTTTGGACACATTTAAGAGCACTACTGTGGATTATATTATATATACACGGTTACATATTTATGTTTTTCATCTTTTGTTATGTTTATGTTATTTAGGTACAAAAATAAGAGAATATATTCAGCGCTGGAAAAAATAAATAAAGTACCAATATATGCAAGCCAGCACTAAGAACAATTCATAAAAAGTCCCAAGTGTAAGTGAAATAAAAAGAGTGCGGTGCAAAATAGAAACAATAATAATAACAATAATGGTGACAAAAAATATACTTATAAAAATATAAATTATTTGAAAATAATGTCCATGTGCAAGGAAGTCCATAAAGCAATGAATCCACAGCCTTAAACGATTTCCAGAGTGGAAAGTGAAAAGTAACACCAAAGAATATCTTCCACCAGTGTAAGATGGACTCTCACCTCTCTGCTTTGACCCAGATGGATCTCAAAGCATAATCTGTGTAATCAGAAATCAGCTGACAGCCTCCATAGGCAGACGGATGGATAGGATAAAAACCATAGATCCGGATTCAATGATTTCTCAACATTCATACCACCATGTAGGGAAGAAAGGAAAGAAATCTAGTGCTCTCTGTTGAAATAACTATTTATTTAAAACAATGGAGACTTCACTCACATGTAGAGACACTCTAAGAGCCGAGTGTCAGCATAGCAGCATGTAACAGCGTACCAAACCGTCCTACTGCAATCTGAGGCGATCGTGGGTGACGTTCTGCGTGGCTCCTTCCCCTGTACGCGTTACATCCCGTGGATGGGGCTTCCTCAGCGTGGGTTAAGGGAGCACACGATGCCTATGGAGGCTGTCAGCTGATTTCTGATTACACAGATTATGCTTTGAGATCCATCTGGGTCAAAGCAGAGAGGTGAGAGTCCATCTTACACTGGTGGAGGATATTCTTTGGTGTTCCTTTTCACTTTCCACTCTGGAAATCGTTTAAGGCTGTGGATTCATTGCTTTATGGACTTCCTTGCACATGGACATTATTTTCAAATAATTTATATTTTTATAAGTATATTTATTGTCACCATTATTGTTATTATTATTGTTTCTATTTTGCACCGCACTCTTTTTATTTCACTTATGTTATTTAGGTAGCAGCATTGTTTTGGGGATTTTTTTTTCATTCTAAAGCGCAATGTTTCTGTATTTATATATTTTTTTCACAGTAGTATCGTGAGTTTTTGCTCACGATACAGAAGTAATGTTCATCAGTAAAATTGGACTTCATAAACCAAGTGTCATTTCGTTTTCATTGCTTGTCATAGACACTGAACCCAAAAATGTGAGATTCTATTCAGATTGGAATATGCAGCTTATCAAGACTTTCACATATGTTCTAATCTTCTGCTAATTGATTACAATTTAAAAACGTCAGAAAGAGTAAAGCCCTGTACACACAATTGGTTTGTCTTATGAAAACGGACTGATGGACCGTTTAAATCGGACAAACCGATCATGTGTGGGCCCCATCGATTTGTTTTCCATCGGTGAAAAAAAATAGAACATGTTTTAAAATTTTCCTATGGATAAAAAACGATAGAAAAAATGATCGTCTGTGTGGAAGTCCATCAGTCAAAAATCCATGCATGCTCAGAATCAAGTCGATGCATGCTCGGAAGCATTGAACTTAATTTTTCTCAGCACGTCGTAGTGTTTTAGGTCACTGCGTTTGGACACGGTCTGATTTTTGACCGATGCTGTGTAGGGAAGACTGATAAAAGTCAGCTTCATCGGATATCTGACAAAAAAAGCCATTGGATTGGAATCCATCAGATATACGATTGTGTGTACAGGGCTTAAATTGCCTAGCACAGCATTCTCCCTCCTTAAGCTGGCCATACATTAGTATATATTCAAATTAATGTTTTTACAAATATTCCTGTCGAACATTTGTGAGAAACTTCTCTGTACATTCAATAACTTTGTAAATGCCATTTGAAAGTACTTTAAAATTGGATTTGCTTTTAACATTTAATTTCACAAGAAAACACATCCCTTTTTGTCCCCTATGTGATAAAAAAGTTTGGTAAAAAAAGGTTTTAAAAAAGCACTTAAAATCTCCCCCAAAAAATTGGTGAACCCTGCTCCCCCACATATTTGAATGTACAAACGTAAATGCACGTGTCAGGGAACCTATATGTAAAAGGATTAATTGGCCGTGCATGCCAGAGTGTGGCCAATAATTCTAGGCCCATTATTTGTTAATGCAAATAGAGGGTGCAATCAGCGCAAAAATATGTATGATCAACGTGATTAATATAGCATAAAAAATATAAATAAGTAAATAAATAAATAAAGTGAAAATATGTATCACTACAAATTAATCCATAGAAAAGATGCAGAAACCAAACAGTTAATGTATCTAGGAAATGCAAGCTAAGCACAAAAAGGACCTTCACACAAATCCCAAGTAGTACAAAATATATATATATAGTGCAGCGCAAACCATGTAAAATATAGAATATAATAAGAATATAATAAGAAAATTGGTAAAGTCCAAACAATTCGTGACAAAAGGAGAAAAACTTCTGTAGAACATTCAGTGAGATGAATGATTGAATGAAGATCTTCACCACGTGAGAGAAAGCTAGGGTAGCAGGTATTGAAACTTATCCCTCCACCAGTGTAGATGGCTACTCTCACCTTAGGTTAAGACCACTGGGTTGGCAGATGGTCATTAGAGCATTAGGAAAACAGGATGTGAAGTAGGTCTCCTATTGATGGTCTCAGCATGGATACCGGAGCAAGGGGAGATGGAAGAAAAAACAACCATCTAAGATCTTCCGCTTGATCACTGCTTTAATCAAATAGGCATTTGACAGGCTACTCACATTTCTTCAGATGTAAACAGGCATGTACATATATGTAACACAGCTCACGGAGTTCACCAGGAATGACACCGAGCGACGTGTAGGCTCCAAAACCCCTGGATGCGTTGCGTGAAAACACTTCCTCAGCAGGGTGCTGAGGAAGTGTTTTTACGCAACGCGTCCAGGGGTTTTGGGGCCTACACGTCGCTCGGTGTCATTCCTGGTGAACTCTGTGAGCTGTGTTACATATATGTACATGCCTGTTTACATCTGAAGAAATGTGAGTAGCCTGTCAAATGCCATTATTTGTTAACTTAACATATTATTATTAATAATAATAATTTGTATTATTATGTTAATGATAAACGAATGCCATTTAGGAGATTTTATTGAATTATTAAATTTGCTAGTAAACAATGCACTAATATTACAGAGCTGGCATAAATTGTATGGCGACAATAAAAAAGCATAACGAATGGGTGTATGCCGCACTAGTAGAATGTCACAGAATCTCGTTGTTTTTCCTGACAAGATTCTTGGCAAGAATCTCTTGCCGGCCGAGTGTACACACACTCCATTCAACAGAACCACCGTTCTTTTGAATGGTATGAACGCGGTGACGTCATTGACTATGAAGAGCATGCACTCTTCACATTCGATGCCGTCGCCGCCATCTTGCTACACACTACCTATGCCTTGGAAGCTACCGCGCATGTGTCAAAGTCATTTCGAGCATGCAGGAGTTTCCATGGCGACAGGTAAATATACAGAAGGCAGGAAAACACTGCAGAGAATCACAATGAGAAAATAAAGAGCAGGTTCTCTATTTTTCTCATCTAGATTCTGGGCAGTTTTCTTGACATGAAACCTCAAAGCCTCGTACACATGCACGGTTTACTTGGCAAGAAAACTCTGCCAGCAGCTTTCTTGCCGAGAAAACTGTGCATGTGTAAGAGGCTTAGGAGTCCATAGTGTTTAAAGTAAAGTACTTGTTCAGGAAAGGAAGCTGGAACCACCCACGGTGTAAACAAAGACACAATCAGGTGAGCATGAAATTATCCTCCACTGTACATGAACACACCGGGCCTCTTACCAAAGAAAATGGACCACTGAATTATAGGTGGTCAAACAAGCATGATATGTCCACAGCACCACAAAACCACTTCAATTGGATCATAGATGGCTGGGTCTTGTAGTCTCACCAAATGGAAGCTCATAGGTGCACACATAAAATACAAGAAAGGCAACTCCTCATGGTGTAATATTAAAACCAGGCAAAATGTATTTCTAAAAAACAGCCAGGGTACTAATTATTAAAACTACACACCAAAAAACCTTGAAAATATCACCTTGAAATGTATACAGTTTATCTGATTGCATCTGTGGCTTTTCACACGATCGTCGATGAAGAAGAACCAATATTATTATTAGTCATGTGCACACTGAAATATATTGTTTCGGAATTTCATTTTCGTCCCAAAATAAATTTATTTAGTTACTCCTGAAATTAATTTTTATTTATTTTGTTTCGTTATAAAATGCATTCGTCCAAAAATCCGAATTAATTAAGGTAGAATCTGTCAATAGAAGGCTTATGGTGTCTGTCGAATGTTCTAAGACGATTTGACGGAGCAGCTAAACTGTATGATGGCACAATCATACATTTCCAGTTGAATTTTCCGCCTACAAGCATTAGAAGAATTCTAATGTTGTATGACACTAGTAATAATTATATTTATGAATTATTATTACTAGTCAACCAACATTCAAATTCTTCTATAGCCTATGGGCAGAGCATTTGACCGAAAATGTATGATTGCAGCGTCGTACAGTTTAGCTGTTTATCAAATCTTCTTAGAACTTTCGACAGACACCATAAGCCTTCAGTGACAGATTCGACGTTTGTATGTTTTTCTCTGCTTCGTCGAATCTTCGTCGTTCATGACAAATGATCTACCCGAACATTGTCTCTATAATGTTAAATCTTTTCTCTCTATGTCGAATCTTTCCTCTCTATGTAGAATAATCTTGGACTATTAGAGTTAAGGTTAGGCACATTCGAACGCAGGTTCGATATACACAGATTGCTATTGTCAGCGTCATCTATATCATCTATTGAATCTATATTAAACTGTTGTAGCAACAAAAATGAAAATTACCATTTTATTTTATGTCGGGTCTTTCGATGCTGTAGTTGTCAGGATATCATGTTTCGGAGGGCGTGGCCTACTTCCTCAGATCTGCCCCCTGTTATTCAGGGAGCCCTTTTGTAGCTGAAATTAATTGGCCTGGGTTTTTTAACCCTATATTCAAAATGTATCGAACTTCAACTAAAAAACATATGAGGGATAGTATGACAACTAGAATACATTCAAGAACAGCATACATACAATATGCCTAAAATATGTACATATACAAATTACATTTATGATTTATTAATATATATATATAATTATCTTTTATTTTGAACTGCATTCCCAAGAAAAAGAAGAACAAAATATATGTAATTATATGTTAGGCATATTGTATGTATACTGTTCTTGAATGTATTCTAGTTGTCATACTATCTCCCCATATGATTTTAGTTAAAGTTCGATACATTTTAATTATAGGGTTAAAAAACCCAGGCCAATTAATTCCAGCTACAAAAGGGCTCTTTGAATAACAGGTGTCAGATCTGAGGAAGGAGGCCACGCCCTCCAAAACATGTTATCCTGACAACTACAGCGTCCTCTATCAGTTAGCTTCACCAGAGCTCTCCCTGGGACAAGTGATGTAGGCACCCCACAGCCCTCTCCTGACTGGCTGTTTCTTCAGTTCACTTGCGGCCTTTTGGCAGCTACTTGATGAGCATATGTCTGTGGAGTCAGCCCATCCAGCCATCCAGCAGTCTTCTCATTCACCCTAAAGCACAGATGTGTCCCCCACTAAGGCAAACCGTTTGACGCTGTTAATTCACCTTCACTTGTGAGTGTATTGATTGATTTTATTGTTTTATATCCAATAAAAGATGTTATTGCACCATGAGCCTGTGGGCTTGTATCCCCTTTTGTTTTCACATCTATCAATTTCATGTGGTCAATGAGCTGCAAGGAGTATGGAGCTGGCCAGAGTGTTTCACATTAAGCATTCTCATTAGGGGGTTCATTGGTTAGGGTGTTATCACTTTGGATTGGACATTTGTAGCGCAAAGACTATTTTTGTTGTATTTTATTTTTCACTCATACCCACTGCAGACTTGTTTCTTTCTTTCACAGAAAACCTGACTACTATGTTTTTTTCAGGTACAAACTTGCCTTGCAAATATGATTTAAAATGGAAAAAAACACAGAAATTGAATTTGTTGCACAGCACAGACTTTAGGATGCAGGCTGTCACAGACAACACATTATATTTTTTGTACACTTAGTGGTGTCAGCCCTGCCTAGTTTATTTTGCTAAGTGACTCAAACATTCCTCATCTGTACAACACAGACACATTATTCCACAAAGTTAAAAAGTAAGGAAAGCTGCAGATACATTGCACTGCACCTACTATGCGGGTAAACCACAGTGCATCAGTGTGAAAGCAGCTCTATACTATTATGCCCAGTGTATTGCTTCACACTGACCTGAAGATCTCTTCTTTCCTGCTGCTGGTACCACTCCGGAGACTGCTAGCTGGGATAAGAGGTGGAGTGCAGTTGGTATCACTCTGCATGGGACAGGAACTGGCACTACAGAGAAGGCATCTGCGTATGCATCTTCTGCTCCCTAATACAGCTTCATTTTACAAGTAGTCCCTCTGCATTGCACTCTATTTGATGCTCTAGAATGGTGGGTCAGCAAGTCCAGACCAAGAGCTATCAGTCACCTGTCCGCAATCTACAGGTTGCGGACCCCCAACCTAGACCGTACCAGGCCACATGCCTCAAACATAGGGGATAACCAATTATGATCAGGACAAGAGTGAGTTTAGCTAAAACTAGAGCAAATGTTATGGAATGAGTAAAAACAGAGGCACAGAAACTTGACCAATCATTTAAGAGGTCAAGTATACAGAACATGTTAAATGACAGTATTTAGTGGGGCAAAAAGGACAGCTGGTAGTAATATTCAGAGAATAAATATAGTTGCAGTATATAAGTTAGTGCCTATGAGCACCAGGTGAGTTATTGTTGTTACTGTCTGCCTAACCAGGGAATGAGAACTGCCAGCTCTCTATGGTGCTTTGGGGCCCATTCTCATGCTCACTTCCTCCTGCATTACATGTATTGAAGCTGAGGAACTGCCCACATGCAGAAGAGAACAGCGCTGGGGTGAGAGATAGAGTAAATAATGGACACTTTACCACTGCACCTCTAAACAAAATAAGCATTTCATACGTGCAGTGTGGGGGTAGGAGTACACTGCAAAGGTAGAGCCTAGCTAATTCCCAGAGTTCATCTTTTATGGAAAAAGGTATTGTTTTCAAGGGTAACTTTCCTAGCTCTCCACCTAGATGTGGAGAGCTAGGAGACTGTATAAAAAATTGATTGGTGGGGGCGTGACCGGAAGCCAGCCTGGAAGGACGTGCGGACTGAGAGCTCCTTCATAGCCCGCAGCTCCACGCCGTCCTAACCAGGGAATCCAGAGCTATCCATGGGCGGCTCGAGGACCACCAGATCCGCGTCAGCCAGGGGTTCATCCCAGGCCCCTCCGTGCACCTCTTTGTCCATCAGGACATATTTTAAGCCGCCCGACATGCCGCCGGGCGGAGGAGACAAGATGGCGCCGTACACCGCACCACCGCGACCCCGGGCCTCCTCGCTCCCATCCCCACAGCGGCCTCCCTCATCACCGGACCGCCAGGCGATCTCCCCCAGCCATGGTGCACACGGAGCAGGCCGTGGCCTACTCCCGGTCTCCATCCCCCAGCTCCCAGTGCATGGATGACCACGCCAGACAGCCCCACACAGCATCCGATCCTGGCTCAGGCCTGCAGGAGGGCAGCCCTCTCTTCCCCAGCCCCTCTTACCAAACGGAGGACTTTCCGGCCCTGCAGGGCCCTGCACACTCTCAGGCCTCTATGGAGTTCCCTCTCTGGGGAGACCCCCAGCACTCCAACGGGCGGTCCCCATCTTCCCCTAAGGCACAAAGGCCTTCCAGATTCGGGGACACCAGCATCTCCAAGGGCCACACTGGGACCCCCTCCTCCTATGCTCAGATGGCAAGCGTGCAGGCCCCGTCGCAAAGGGGGGACCAGGCCCAATACGCCACAAGCTGGTCTGACCTCTGGGACCCCCCACAGCAGCACACCCCCCGAGGTCCGGCTGGCCCTGCAGAGGGATTTTATCAGCAGCCCCCAACGCCTCACCCCCGGCTGCATGGTGCAGACTACTCCAATCCCCCTCCCCCACTATGGCATGCATATCTACAGGCCATCCCAACGAGGGACGACTTCAAACAACTTATTGCTGAAGTGAAAGCAACCTGCAGATCCGAAATTCAACCTCTTCAGATGGGCCTTAAACACCTGGCGGACAGGGTCGAGATGGCGGAAGAGGAAATACAGGAGACTAAGATAGCTGTGCATCGTACCCAAATACAGGGCTCACACCGCCTCATGCTAAAAGACATGCAGCACCATGTCGAGGACCTGGACAACAGGGGGCGCCGAAATAACATTCGTATACAAGGCCTCACGGAAACGGAGGAGACGGAGGATCTGCAGACCTCCCTCCAGGCCCTGTTCAATAACTTACTGGGAGAACCCCCTGACAAACATATTGAGATGGACCGTGCTCACCGAGCCCTCAGGCCCAAGGGCCCTGCTTCAAAACCGCGCAATGTCATCTGTCGCGTGCATTCTTACCCCTTGAAAGAGGATATTATGCGCAAAGCCCGCACTATCCACAAGCTGGTGTTTGACAACACCAGCTCTACCCCGACCTCTCTTGGATCACGCTTCAGAAACGGTGACTGCTGCAGCCCCTTCTCCACATTCTACAGGACAAGAACATTATCTACAGATGGGGTTTCCCCTTCAGTCTGTCAGCACGCCACCAGGGGAAATCGGCTGTCCTGCGCTACCTGGAGGACTTGGATACCTTCTGTGACACCCTGGGCATCCCCGTCCCCCAGCTGCCGGAGTGGGACCTGGTGGCGACTCCGCCCCCCCCCTCTGGTGGTATGGCAGAGGGTTCCTCCTTCAAAACGACCCAGGGGGCCCGACCCCCCCCCGTAAATCTCCTAAGCCCCCCGGCACACCTAACCAGTCGGTTACTGGCCCCCCTGGGTCATGACCCTCCACTTTCATCTGCCTTGGTTCCTGCCCCCCTTCCTGAACCGGCCCATGGGCCGCCCCAAGCATCACTTTAACACCATTACCTGGTTGCCCTTGTTTTTCTTTCTGTGCCACATCATGGGTTTGTCTTGACTGAGACACTGAAGAGGCTGACTTTCGGTTTATTGACCCCCCTTGGTTTTTTTTTTCATCCAAAGTTCCTGCCCCCAAGCCCCGGAGGACGCGTAGTCCCTTTTTTTTCTTTACTACTCTTGCCCCCGCGCCCCCCTGACCAACCCCCCCTATCTTTTTTGGGACTCTATGGTCAGGAGGCCTTTCAGGAACTTTATTGGCTCTGCAGCCCTAGAGGCCAACAGGGCCTGCTTGATATTGATTGTTATACCTGCTTTGTGTTTTTTTGTTCTAACCCTTTCTCTTTCCCTTAGACTTTCCTCTCCTGCTTCCTTTTGGACCAACCCTCCAGGGAGACCTCCTCGGCCGTCGGATCTCCACCGAGTGACGCCACGCCCTTGGGCCCTGACATCTCGACGGCAGACTCAGCTAAGTATAGACGACACTACTCTGACCTCACACGATAGCTAAGATTATGTCCCTGAATGTACACGGCCTTAACTCCAACAAGAAAAGACACCTGGCACTTCGGGAGTTTAAACAATCAGGGGCGGACATCGTTATGGTCCAAGAGACCCACTTTAACAAGGGAGACTCCTTCACGTTTGCCTCCAGACACTATCCCCAGATATATCAGGCCTTTAACCCACGCAAGAGGGTGGGCGTTGCCATTTTGTTGAAAAAGGGATCCCCTGTTATTTGCTCAACCACTTATCTGGACCCGCAGGGTCACTACATTATACTCCGGGGCATGTGGCAGACGCAGAACGTCACCCTGTGCGCCCTGTATGCTCCGAATACTCGCCAACACCGCTTTCTGAGAAAGGTCCTCACCCGCCTGTCCCGAACCACCCACGACTTTCTTATAGTCGGGGGGGAATTTAATCTCTCTCAATCTGTGGCCTGTGACCGCTTGGCGGTAAACCCCAGAGCCTCCCAATCCCGAGCCCTGAGGGACTCTAAACTCTTCCGTCAATTGACGAGGAAACATGCTCTGTTTGACGCCTGGAGGGCTCTCCACCCGAGCGACCGCCAGTTTACCTTCTACTCGACCCCCCATCGCACCCACTCGCGCATAGATTATCTATTTGTTAACAACAACACGCTCCGTATAACCCACGAGTCACAGATACTGCCCATCTCTTCGTCCAATCACCCCCCCGTTACGATAACATTGAACCTCGGGGTCCCTCTGCATAGACCATATAACTGGCGAATGAATGACTTTTTATTACAACACACTCCCTCCTGCTCTGAACTAGAAACTACACTTAAACACTACTTTGACAAAAATGACACCCCAGACATATCCCTTACCACTCCCTTACCACTTAGGGGCCACTGCCTGGCCCTTTATTCGGCACTAAAGAAAGATGCCGAAGCAGTCAAGCGGCGGGCTGAAGCGCAACTTAGGGCCCTGGAGGCCCGGTTGCCATTCTCTCCATCCCTAGCACTCCTGAAGCGAATCATATCCCTTAGGTCCACACTTCGGTAGCTTGCATTGGGTCGGGTAGAGAAAGCACTGCTCAGATTGAAGCAGTTATATTATGACAAGGGCAACAAGGCGCAGGCATTGCTAGCCCGGAAACTGGCTGACCGCACGCTAGCCGCCACCCCGCACCAGGTCAAAAACAGATCGGGGGACCTCGTATCGCACCCCCAAGATGTGGCGAACGCATTTGCAGACTTCTATACTGACTTGTACAATAAACCGGGAATAACGCACAACCCCCCCCACCCCGACCTAGTGGACAGGATGACACAATACCTAGAGCAGGCGGGAATTCCCCCCTACCAGACACTGACCTACTTGCACTTAACGCCCCTATCACCGCGGAGGAACTCACAATGACGATTAAAGACCTTCCTGCCCATAAGTCCCCTGGATCGGACAGTCTACCTTATGAATATTATAAGACTTTTCTCCCCCTGCTCCTGCCATACATGACTAAGCTTTATAATGCGTTTCTTACCAGACCCCGATCCCGACAGACATGCAGCGCTCCCACCTCACCCTGATCCCTAAACTGGACAAAGACCCCTCTTCATACGCCAGTTATAGGCCCATAGCCCTGTTAAACACAGACCTAAAAATCTTCACCAAACTCCTCTCGATATGCCTGAATGCGATTCTTCCCTCCATGATCCACAAAGACCAGGTGGGCTTTGTCCCCCTTCGCCAAGCAGGCGACAACACAAGAAAGGTCATTGATTTGATTGATGTAGCTAACAGGGACGGCACAGAATCCCTCCTGCTGAGTCTGGATGCAGAAAAAGCATTCGATCGCCTTGGCTGGCCATTTATGCTCGCTACCTTACACCATATGGGGTTCAAGGGACCTTTCCTAAGTGCAATCCAGCACCTCTATACCAAGCCCACCTCCCAGGTCAAAACCCTGTTTGCCACGTCATCCGCCTTCCCGGTCACTAATGTGATGAGGCAGGGCTGCCCGCTCTCCCCACTATTATTGGCTCTCTGCGTCGAGCCACTAGCGGCGACCATTCGGAGAAACTCTGATATACGGGGCATCTCAGTTAGAGGCAAGGAATTTAAGATATCCTTGTTCGCAGATGACATCATCCTTACCTTGACTCGGCCCAGGATCTCGCTGCCCAACCTCCACGCCGAACTCGACAAATACAGTGCACTCTCGGGCTATAAAACCAACACCTCAAAATCCATGGCCCTCCCGATTAATATCAGGAGAATGAACTACTCCATTTACAGTCAGTGTTTCCCTATAATTGGGAGCGTGAGACCTTGAAATACCTGGGGGTGAATCTCACCCCATCCTTTAACTCCTTATACTAGGGTTGTCCCGATACCGATACTAGTATCGGTATCGGGACCGATGCCGAGTATTTGCGCTTGTACTTGTACTCGCGCAAATACGGCCGATGCTTAAATAGAATACTTTTTTTTTTTTTTTCACAGCGGTGCATAGAGTTGCCTGTGAACAACAATACAGCGAAACGCGATTACATTCGTTCTTTATGTGTTTCTGACCTCCAGAGCGGGCTGGTGAGCTTGCATACTTAGTAAGGACTCGGCGTATAGTGTGCGGCAGCTGAGAAGGGGCGGAGAGAGCCGCGGCAAGGAATCATCCTGATTCAAAGTGCTGGGAAGTGATGTGTGTTGCACTGCATTTGTTTCCTCCCCTCGAGTTAGCCTGTAGCCTATAGCAGCGGCAGCTGAGAAGGGGTGTACACACAAACAGCAGCAAATATCCTCCTACAGTGCCGCCTACACAATAGAAGAATTAAGTGTTACTCACCTCGAGGGTGCATATGGGGGCGGAGAGCAGCAGCTGAGGAGGAGTGGAGACTGGAGAAAGCGCCAAATAGCATCCAATCGGTATGCGCTTTCATCTCCTCAGCTAATTGGGCAGAGAGAGGGAGGAGAGAGGGAGGAGAGTGGAAGGAGAGCAGGCGGAGTGCAGTACGAGCAGGAAGGACATCATCGCATCAGGCAGCCCTTGCCGAGCAAGTAAGATTGATTTGTGAGACCAAGTTATTCAAGCTGAATGTACTGTCTAGTCTACAGTAGTGTACAGTGCAACTTGCAAGCAACTGTATGTGTAATTATTGTTCAGTTTCAGGGTCACTCAGTATATGGAGTCACATAAAAAACAATGCTTTTATAAATTGTACTTTAGGAATGTAGTTAACTTCTAAATATAACGTTATTCATGTAAAAGAAATTGATTGGTATTGTAAAATAATTTGTAATAAGTTTAGATCCGTTTATTTTAAAGCAAAGTTCAGTTTTGATTAGCTCAGTAAGCATGGTCCAGGGGGAGGGGGGCTGCCTTTCTCTCATGACTAAGTAGGAAGATGAGGACAGTGCCACCCGCTGACAGTTATTGTGTATTACACATCTATAGTACCTAATTGAAGTTTAAAATGCAATGTTAAAAAAGCAGCATTTTTTAAAATATCGTAGGTATAAAAGTATCGGTATTCGGTATCGGCGAGTATATAAAAAAAAGTATCGGTACTTGTACTCGGTCCTAAAAAAGAGGCATCGGGACAACCCTACCTTATACCAATCCAACTTCCCTCCCCTTTTTCAAGTCCATTAGGGAACTATTACAAAAATGGAAGACCCATCAGATCTCTCTCTTAGGGCAAATCGCCTCTGTGAAAATGGTCATCCTCCCTAAACTTTTATATCTCTTCCAGACCCTACCTATCCCTATTCCCTACAGCCATCTGCGTAGACTCCAGGGTGACTTACTGCGATATGTGTGGAACTATGGGCGTCACAGGGTGTCACGCTCAGTTATGACTGCAGCCCATGCAGACGGAGGCCTATCATTTCTAGATCTGGTTAGATATTACCAGGCAGCCCAACTGCGAGCGATAGTCTCCTGGTTCCCCCAAAGATCGTACAACAAGTGGACTGAGATAGAAAAAATCTGGTTAGCCCCCATCCACCCTAACAGTCTCCTCTGGAGCGCAAACGTGAAGGTAGAACCCAGCCGACTACTGGGGTCTATGTCCCAGCTCCAGTGATTGTGGCTAAAACTCTCCCGTGAACATGAGCTTAAGTTGGAGCTTTCACTGATGACCTCGTTCCTATGCAACCCAGAAGTTCCGGCTGGCCTTACACACCACATGTCGTGGCCCTGGGCCTCGTGGAACCTGTTCCATTTTGGGCATCTAGTGGACCCTAGGTCTCGCAAGTTGCTCCGGTTCTCCGAGCTCCAATCCCAACATGACCTCCCCAGACAAACGCTTTACAGTTATCTGCAGATCCGCCACTATGCCCAAACTATAACCCCACAGCTACAATTCTCTGCTCCTTCCCCTTTTGAACGCATTATATTAGAAGGCCGCTCATGTAGAGGACTGATATCTGACATTTACCAAATCCTGAACAAGCACTCTATGCAGACCCAGGGTAAGCACCCCTACATGCTCCGCTGGGAGAGGGAATTGGGAGAGGAGATCCCAGAGGAGGCGTGGGAGGCGATCTGGAGTCGGGCGGCCAAGAGTTCCATGTGTACCCTCTATAAGGAAAACTTTTACAAGATCTTCTTCTTCTGGTACCTGACTCCGGACGCCCTCCACAAAATTTACCCCTCCGCCTCTGATCGTTGCTGGCGGTGCCAGCGAGCTAAGGGCACACTCTTTCACATTTATTGGACGTGTCCCTTAATAGCCCCGTTTTGGACCTCGACTCAACAATTATTGACTCGACTCTTCGAGGTACCCATACCCTGGACCCCAAAACTCTTTCTCTTCGGTCTTTCCCAACCAAAGCTAGCCTAATCCTATAGGAAACTACTTGGGCATGTTCTCACAGCGGCAAGGTGCCTAGTGGCCCTCCACTGGAAAAGGACTGCACCCCCATCACAGGAAGCCCTTTACGCCAGGGTCAGAGACATTGAGATAATGGAGAGAATGACGGCCAGACTGAGAGACAGACTTGACGGCCACGACAGTGTCTGGGAGCTGTGGCGCTCTCGGGAGGACCCACCTTGATCTGGTGGTCGACACCAGAAGGTACTTCTCCCCCTTATATAGATGCTTATTTGGTCCCCCTCCCTCTGCTCTTTCTCTCTCCTTTCTCTCTCCCCTTTCCCACCCCCTTTTCTCTCTCACTTCTTTAAGTATATTTAAAGTTTGTTATGAAAAGTTGAACGAGGCTTAGGCCCCGAAGCACGGTACACTATATATACCTCTAGAGACATTGTTACTATTGTTAATCCGTGTGATGCCATGTAGGAGGATCCCTTTTTTTTTTAGGGTTCCGACATTTGCACACAAGACAAAACCCTCGTTTTAATTCTGCCTTTGTCTATTTGCCATTTTTGTACCACTGTTCTGCTGTTTTATCTTTCTAAATGATCAATAACACTGTTATTTGAAAAAAAATGGATTGGTGTTTAGTTTGGGACCTGCAAATGGTTAATAAATACGCTCCCAAGCAACTTTTTTAATTGCTAGTAGACTCAGGGCTTAGGAATGAGTCTAGAATGAGAATTAAACACAATTTGAATCATGCAGTCTGAAAGCTGGAAAGCCTGTGGAGGAAATGGTATAAGCTAATCAGGAAGTACCACCTGTAACTACTAGAATTTTCTTTCATGTTTATTAATTTGTGAGACACATAGGGCCAGATTCAGGTAGATGGGCGCTTCTTTACTTTGGAGTAACGTTTCTCATTTACGTTACTCCGCCGACACTTTTTCGGCGCAAGTACTGTTATTCACATAGCAGTTGCGCGTAAACTTGCGCCAGAGTAACGATAATGCGCTGGCGTAATCCGACGCAAGTGGAAGTGGGTGTGATCATATGTAAATGATGGGCGGAGCCCAGCGCAGAGGCTTACGTTCAGCGCATCATCCACGGAGCATGCGCAGTAAGTGAGGCTTCACTCGGCCCCCTGTGCGCATGCTCACAACTTCCGTTGGCACCACTTCACGTGAAACGCCAGCGCAATGTGTTCCGTTGCGCGTATAAAAGCGCTAGCGGAAACGCCATTCCGGCGCAAAAGTATATCCGTTTCCCCCCACCCCAGGGAAGATACTTTTGCACTGTCATGGCTGCTCCCGCTACCCCTAAAGAGAGGAGGAACCTCAACTTTAATGCCCAGGAGGTCTCTGTGGTCATCTCGGCTATGGAGACGTTTAATGATTTCCTCCACGGCAAAAAAAGTAGGAAGACCAGCCGGGAGAGGAAGCAGGGCATCCAGGAGACCATTGCTGCCAGGGTCAATGTGTTGGGGTATTCCACCCGGACTGCTGGGGATATTAAAAAAAAAAAAATTATCTGCGGCGCAAGGTCCGTGGGCAAGGTGGCCACCATTAGGAGCCATGAGAGGGGCACAGGTGGTGGTCCACCATGTCCGGTCAGCCTGACCACAGAGGAGGAGGTGGTCGCCCACTGCCTGGACAGGGAGCAGTTGGAGGGGGTACCAGGCTTTGATTCTGTGGAGGAAGGCTCCAGGACAGGTAAGTGTTTTTTATCCCCTATTTGGTGTTTTGCATGTGGGGGGGGGAGGGTACATGTGCCAAGTGTGTGGGACCACCAACATGTGTCTGCTTTGTGTCATCCACAGATGACGGAGCTGGGCCATCATCTGTCGGCGGCCAGTCCACCCTTTCCCCCCATCGGCACCCAGTGCCTGTGCCCCTGGGTGGTGAAGACACCGAGGTGGAGGAGGAGAGTGCCCACACCACACATGCAGAGGTCGTTGAGGAGGAGCCTGTTGGGGCAGAGCAGGACTTTGTTTTATTGTTAGAGGAATCCTCCTCTTCTGCAGGACCCTCTCAGATCCCCTCCCCCATTATAGGAAGCCCCTCAAGGGCGACTCCATCCCCCCGGGGACAAACATCTACTGGCCCCAGGAAGGCCACCCATAAGACCAGGGGGGTGTCTGATCTGGTCCAGGACCAGGTGGCGAGGGATCACGCCAGACAGACCCAGCAAATGGGGGAGATCGCTGGGCACCTGGACAGAGTGGCTGACAGCCTGTGCTCCGTGGCCCAGATGTCTTCGGCAGTGCAGGATGTGAGCTGCAACTGCGCTGCAGTGGTGACCAGTCTGGGGGAGGTGCAGGGTGAGCTAAGGGACCTCACTGCAGCCGTCCAGGCAAACAGTGCTGCCATCCGGGACCAGGGGAGGCTGAGTCGGCGGGCCCAGCATTATCAGGTCACCCGGCAGCTCAGGATGCAGGCCCAGCAGCTCAGGGTGCAGGCCCAGACCAGTTCTTACTTTGGTCGGATTGCCGTGGCCTTGGAGGGCAGGTCACACCTGCCAGGAGTGGCCCACCCGGGGATCAGCCACCTCCAGAT
Organism: Rana kukunoris; assembly: GCA_029574335.1. Taxonomy (NCBI): domain Eukaryota; kingdom Metazoa; phylum Chordata; class Amphibia; order Anura; family Ranidae; genus Rana; species Rana kukunoris. The sequence goes on along the minus strand of CM056050.1, from coordinate 283,680,336 downwards.
GCCCCCCCACCCCCACCCACTCCTTCCAGGCAGCTGAGGAGCCAGAGAGGGGCCACCAGAAGAAGCCCCCGGCATCCCAGATAATTTTTTTTTTTTTTTTTGTTTGATGCTCAGGACATGATTTTTTTTTATTTATTTTTTTGGGAATGCTCAGGTTATGAGATTTTTATTTTATTATTAATACTCAAGTTATGAGTTATTTTCTTTGTGATTATGCTCAGGTTATGAGATTTTTATTTTTTTATACTGCACACGTTGCAGTGTGAATGGTGTGTGAATGTGAGAGGGTGGCACTCCTGCCAGTAAGGGGTGTCACCCTCGGCCGTGGTGGTGAAGTTAACCCCACGGCTGTATGAATGACGTGTGAAAGGTGTATGAATGGACAGTGACATCATTGGGGCCTTGACGCTGGCGTTGCTGCTCCCAAGTCCTACATGCTGGACTTGGGCTAATCCAATGTGATGTGGATGTGGTGTGTGTGATCTAGGGACATCAGTGGTGTACACGCGTGCATTGTCCGTGTGATCAATGTTTTGGTTTATTGTCCAAAGATGCCTACGGCGAGGACCCTCCTGACTGCTCTTCCATCAGCAGACTGGGTCTCCTCTGGCAGGTGGGGACTGTGTGGATCGGGGGTCAGGTCATCACGCATGTCAATCTGCAGGCCTTTTCTCATAGCAAAGTTGTGCAGAATGCAACATGCACCGATGATCTGACACACAAAGGTAGGGGAATACAATAGGGTCCCCCCGGACTTATCCAGGCAGCGGAAACGGGACTTCAGGAGCCCAAATGTTTGCTCCACCACTGCACGGGTTTTGATGTGTGCTTCATTGTATTTTCTCTCTCCTCTGGTTTGGGGGTTCCGGAAAGGAGTCATGAGATGGGGTCCCAGTGCATATGCAGAGTCACCTGTAAGGGAAAAGACAGGAGGATATTAGTCATGCATGTGCCACTTCTGATGTGCATCACGGGAGGGGATAGTCATGCCTGCCACCCATGTCACTCACCAACCAGCCAGCTGTCCCCATACATGTTCTGCTCGAATTCTGCTGGGATGGGGCTCTGACGGTATATGAAGCTGTCATGGCTGGACCCGGGGTGTTTGGCACGGACGTGCCATATGAGGCGTTGGGCATCAGCTATCACCTGTACGTTGATGGAATGCCAATGCTTCCGATTGCGGTATATGTGCTCTGTGGCACTGGGGGGCTGTAGGGCCACATGTGTGCAATCAATGGCCCCCACAGTGCGTGGGAATCTGGCAATGCTGTAGAAATCTGTCATTGCCTTCAGCCGCAGCTCCTCAGTGGTGGGTCTGATGAAATGGTTGGACATGCGTCTGAGGATTGCAGGGACAACCTGGTGCACACATCTGCTTATGGAGGACTGTGACATCCCAGCCACCACTCCACTTGTACGCTGGAATGATCCACTGGCAAGAAAATTAAGTGTTGCCAGTACCTTCACCAGTGGCTGCACTGCTTGTGAGCGGTGTGTCTTGCTGGTGATGTCACCCTGCAGGGTTGTGGTTAGTTCAAGTATTGCATCTGGGCTGAATCTGAAGAGGCGATACACCTCCTCATCCCCCATGCCAAAGAGGCTCATGCGCGTGCGGTATATCCTTTCACGTGCCCGCCTACTCCGTTCCGGGGGACCCAGTACTAGTGCTAGGACCGCGACTGCCCCTGGCATGTTGGCACACAGAGGTGTTGTCCTTGCAAGTGTGGTTGTTCAGCTTGCTAGTTTCGTCGGTAACGCTGCTGCTGTAGCTGCTCTCCTGCTGACCTGAGGCCGTCTGGAGTAAAGATAAAGCAGCTATTTGTAGAAATAACTTTGCGCCGGACGGACGAGATACGCGCGGCGCATGTAGCCAGCGTATGGTGCTAATCCGTTCGTGAATCGGGAAATCTCCCTCATTTGCATATTTGCAGGGGAAATCAATAGGCGCAACTGATGCGCCAAACGAAATTATGCGCTGACGAGACTCCGGCGTCGGAAAGTTAAGCCGATTGGAAATGGCCCGTTTTCTGTCGCATCTAGTTTGGTGGGTACGGCCACATAGAAACGACGGCGCATCTTCACAGTTCCGCGGCGCATATCGAATTACTCCAGCGCAACTCTACCTGAATCTGGCCCATAGAGGTAATATTTCTCATTAACGTTGACAAATAGCAATTTAGTTTGTACATTTACAGCAAAAGCCAAGAATGTGTCCAGATTTGGATACTTATTGTTATTATAATATAATATATTAATATTATGTCTCTAGTTTAGAATCAGAACAATGTATTACCATTTTACAATACAAATCATAAAATGTGTACACTGAAATGTTTCATTTCGAAATTTCATTTTCGCCTGAAAAATACATTTATTTTGTTACTCCCGAAATTTGTTTTTATTTATTTTGTTTAGTTAAAAAATGCATTTGTCCGAAAATTCGAATTAATTAAGGTTGAATCTACTTTTTACTAACCTTACACTACATGTATACCTTAGAGGCCAATTCTATATTGCAAGGTTGAATCTGCGATTGAAGGCTTATGGTGTCATGTCGAATGTTCTAAGAAGATTCGACAGAGCAGCTAAACTGTACGATGCCGCAATTGTACATTTCCGGTTGAATGTTCCGCCTACAAGCTATAGAAGAATTCTAATGTTGTATGACACTAGTAATAATTACTGTAAATTTATAAATTATTATTACTAGTCAACCAACATTCAAATTCTTCTATAGCCTATGGGCTAAACATTTGACCGGAAATGTATTAATGCGGCATCGTACAGTTTAGCTACTTGTCGAATCTTCTTAGAACTTTCGACAGACACCATAAGCCTTCAATGACAGATTAGACATTTGTGCATTTTTCGCTGCTTCGTCGAATCTTCGTGCTTCATGTCGATTGGTCTACCCCAACACTGTCTCTGTAATGTCGAATCTTTGCTCTCTATGTCAAATCTTTCCTCTTCATGTAGAATTATCTTGGACTAATAGAGTTAATATCTATTAATATCTCACGTGGTGAAGATCTTCATTCAATCATTCATCTCACTGAATGTTCTACAGAAGTTTTTCTCCTTTTGTCACGAATTGTTTGGACTTTACCAATTTTCTTATTATATTCTTATTATATTCTATATTTTACATGGTTTGCGCTGCACTATATATATATATTTTGTACTACTTGGGATTTGTGTGAAGGTCCTTTTTGTGCTTAGCTTGCATTCCCTAGATACATTAACTGTTTGGTTTCTGCATCTTTTCTATGGATTAATTTGTAGTGATACATATTTTCACTTTATTTATTTATTTACTTATTTATATTTTTTATGCTATATTAATCACGTTGATCATACATATTTTTGCGCTGATTGCACCCTCTATTTGCATAATAGAGTTAAGGTTAGGCACATTCGACTGCAGGTTCGCTATTGACAGCATCATGTTGAATCTCCTATCTATATTGAACTGTTGTCGCAACGAAAATAAAACATATTTTTATGAAGGATCTTTCTGATTTTGGATTCTGCGCATTCATTTTCATTTGTTAAAACGATAATGAAAATACCTGAAATTCGGACGAAAATGCATTTGGATGAAAACGCATGCACATGTCTAACTGATGCGCCAGTTGATGTCTTTTTCAGACGAAACGCGTCGGGTCATATGCCAGCTCCAGCTGCCCATACCACGCTTTTGGATTGTTTGTTTTGGATTTTATTAGAATTTTTAAGTTGTGGTGATTTTTAAGATTTTAATAAATTCCGTTTTTGGATTTACACTATGTGGAGGATTTCCCTTTCTTTATCATATGTTTGACATCTAGGAAAAGTTTTTTTGGTCTGGATATTCTATCCCACCATATCGGGTCCCTGCTTTGGAGTCACCATTCTTAGAGGAGGTGCCGTTGATGAGAGAGGAGATGACCTGCAGATCCGGTTCCCTTGAGTCCCTGATTTGGACATAAGTGCAAGTGATCCACCACTGTAGAGTGAGTTGGGTCCAGATTGGAGGGTAAGATTATTAATTTCTCTGCCCAGACCAAAGGGGAAGGCACTCTCTGGTGACGTTTCTGAACAGCACACCACTCCTGCTTATAGAGATCAGTTGAAGTTATTGATTATTTCTTCACACCGATTTGTGATATTCCACTTGGACACTTATTGATGACCCCATAGTGAAGAGTGTCACGGAATTCACTTTGGACTCTGTTTATTTATTTATTCCGTTCAGCGATTATTTGATTAATTTCTTTATTGCAGTGGTCTTTTATGTCACTCTCAGTTATTTACACATTTTTTTGTGTTATTCACTATTGTTCACTATTATGATCAGCAGTATTAATGAATTTATGTTGTGCACACACACACATGATATTTTTGTATGGGTACAGTGTTTTGCACGCATCATCATTTGCTCTCATATTGTATTATTTAGCATTTCTATGCTATAGAGTGGGGTTATCTCATCTCTTCTTTTACTCAGTGCTACACTCTATCACCCTTGCACTGTTACAATTTTTGTCTTATTGTTGTGTTAGCAGCTTCCACTACTATTATTATTAGTTGGCGCAATATTTTATACATGTCTAATTATCTCTGCACCAACCCACTAGGTTTCCTATTTCCTGCCAATATGCAGCCTTGTCACTATACCTTATTCTCCCAACTAACGTGGTATGGAATACATGTGGTGTCATCAAGCTATCTTCAGGAATATTGGCATTTGGAGACTGACTGCTTGGAAACAGATCTTGGGATGATTTAGAGATATTGTAATGGATATCTTGTAAGTGCATTTCTATTTATAAAGAAGCATTTTTAATATATTACACTAAAAAATTGGTCTCTGTTGCTTTACATTCTGCAACTGGATGACATTGGAGCAATGGGGAGACAAGCGGCATGAGGACATTTTGATTATAACAAGCGCTCTTGACCATTTTATTGTAATGGTCAATATTGCTTGGCAAGAGATAGATAGATAGATAGATAGATAGATAGATAGATAGATAGATAGATAGATAGATGTGTCCTGCAGTTTCATTATATGAACATGATGATAGTAATGTATTTAAATAAATATAGTGACCTTCTGTTGAGCTACATGTAGATAACAGTGTGTAATTAAACAAATGTGCAAACAATATATTAATGTCACTTCCGATAGAGAGGTCGACATTTGTTTGTAATTGCAGCAGACAGCTGCGATATGAGATTCTCAGAGGGGGGAAACCTCATCATTCATTCTCTCTTGCTATAAACATCACTAAGCTGAATCTATTTCAGTGAAGAAGCTACAGGAAAAAGCTTATTAAAAGACCAAATGAAATGTGACTTCACATTAGTCATTTGAAATGTTATTTCTGCTTCAGATTGAAATGGAAAGTCTAGTGCTGTCTATCTATCTATCTATCTATCTATCTATCTATCTATCCATCTATCTATCTATCTATCTATCTATCTATCTATCTATCTATCTATCTATCTATCTATCTATCTATCTATCTATCTATCTATCTATCTATCTATCTATCTATCTATCTATCTATCTATCTATTCATAGGTGTGTGCACCCCAAAGCTCAAGCACAAATTACTTTCTCTGCAACCTCAGCTGTACAGGGCAGTGAATCAATAGGAGTGCTTTGTGATGAGTGGCTTCCTGTTCATTCACAAACTGAAGCATAGTAAACACAGTTAGTCAGGTATGAATGGACACAGTGAGCAAATGTGTCCACTATGTTCATTTAGAAAAGGAACTATTTACTAGTGATGAGCGGAATACGCCATATTCGATTTCGCGATATTTCGCGAATATTTCGAAGAATATTCGCGAATATCCGTTAATATCGAATATTCGTGATATTTTATAAAAAATAAAAAAAATGCGAAATTTCGCTATTTTTTTTTGGATAAAATATCACGAATATTCGATATTTACGAATATTCGCTATATTTTATAAAAAAAAAAAAAAAATGCGAAATTTCACTAATGCGAAATTTCGCTAATGCGAAATTTCGCTAGTGCGAATGCGAAATTGATTGCGAAATTCATTGCAAAATTTGAAAAAATACGAATAATCGAAATAGCGAATATTCGCCGCGATATTCAAGTTATTTGCGAATACTCGAATATGCAATATTCGTAGCGAATATTCGCAATGCGAATATTCGTGAGCAACACTACTATTTACTAGTCACTTCTCCGCTCTCTATCCTGAAACATCTGGCTGGGGGAGGAAAGCCAGCAGGGTGGGGGGCGGGGTCCTAACAAGAGGGGAAGCTCGGGAAAGGGGGGATCGGCAACGCACATAGTGATTAGGGTGTGCCCAGGCACACCTGGCACACACCCTGCCCATGCCTATGTTATGCCTTCCTCAAGTAGTATGCAACCAATTAAACAATACCATTTCTCCTGTCTTTCTCCTGCCTTACATAGCATTTCTTCTGCCTTACTTAGCACCCTTTCTAAATAAAAATTGTTCTTCTGAGCCATGGTGCTCTATCTCCCCAGATAGACTGTTGCAGAGGAAAAACAAAGGGTAAGGTCTTTTAGTAAAGCATTGCCATCTTTGAACTTCTATAGGACATTACAACTTACAGGGAATGTGCAGGGACAGCCTAAATTACAGTTGGCAAACACTCATTGTAGTTATAACTGAAATGGAGAATTGTGAAATCTGATAGCAAACCATTTTTTATCAATGGACATATGCACAGAAAATGTTACTTATAAAAGAGACACATGGTTTCATAATTCTTTGAAATTAAGAAACATTTTGTAAAATTATTTCAGCAGAACACAGTGCTTTTACCTGCATATCCACTGGGTTCAGCTAATAAAAATAATATACATATGGTATTTTAGTTTTGAATACTGTATTTCAGTGGTCCGCAACCTTTTTGGCCCTGGGGACCAGTGGTTGTGGAAGAAAATTGGGCCAAGGCCTGGGGGGGGGGGTGTATGCGGCTGTCAATTTGTCGGGTCAATGGCTGGTGTCAGCGCTTCAATCATCAAGGCACAATAGTTGATAAAAATGTATTTCTATTATTACATTGTGATATAGAATGTAATAGTTCAACTCACCATAATGCCTAATGTGCCAAAAGATGCAGAGTGTCACTTGCCATGTCGCCTGCCACCAGATGTGGATTATCACTTGCCACACTGCCTGCCTTCAGGTGCGGACTGTCACTTGCCACATCGCCTGCCACCAGATGTGGATTACCACCAGCTGTCAGATGTGGATTGTGCCCCGCCACCAGATGTGAATAGTCACCTGCCACCAGATGTTGTTTGTCACCTGCCATCAGCAATGACTAAGCACAGGTGTGTGAAATGTGTCTGCTGAAGCCACAGGAGTAGTGTGTGCTTATCATGTTCCTGATTTTTATGAAACTTAAAACTACTACTAAAACAACTACTATTTTTCTATGCCTGTGATGTTGCCACTTTCCTTCCTTTTTTGCTGCCACCATATGTGGCTTTTTACCTGCCACCAGATGTGGTTTGTCAACTGCCACCAGATAAAAATTGTCACTGTAGTGGTGGCAGCACAGACATGCTCGTTAGTTCAGAGGCGGCCTGGACTAGTGGGTAGTAAGGGAAAACAGTGGTGACGGGGGGGGGTGGTTAGGGTTGATCTTATCTCTCTGCTCCACTGCCTCACCTCCAGCAGTGTAGCAGTGTTCTGCCACGCTGTTTGAGCAGAAGAGAAGTGAGGTGGGCAGGCGGTGAGAGATGATCTCATCTCTCTGCTCCCTCGTCTCACCTCCAGCACTATAACAGCCCCGCTGTGAGTGTGGAAGAGCAGTGATGCAGACGGGTGGTGAGAGATAATTTCATCTCTCTGCTCGCTCACCTCATCTCTAACAGTGTAGTGGCCCCGCTGTGAGGGTGGAGGGTGTTTTTTTGAAGCACCTGATTAGGGTTTATAAAATGGTGGCCCTGGGGCGCAGTGCACCATGTCCTGAACCCACCCAGTTGTGTGACAATAGTGAATGAATATACACTAATGCCACACTTATTCTCCACCCGGCCAATCAGGAAGTGGGTCCTGAGACCCGTGTCCTGATTAGCTGGAAAGAGAAGCGAGTGCATTGGCCTAAGAGGAGGAGGGAGGAGGAGGGTGGGGACGGTATGGCGGCAGGCTCTGAAGCTGTTGGAGAGTTTTGCGGCCATGGTGCTGCTGATCAGAGCTGAGTATGGGCAGGGAGGAGCGATAAAAACAAATTGTGTCAAGTGTGCTAACACAGCAAATAACAATAGAGCAATTAATTAGCTATAATGTGCTTTAAACTATTATTTTTTAATGAATTGGTCTGAAAGAAAATAACATAAATTACATAAAAAATTATGGTAATATAAATGCTTCCTCTTCTAAGGGAGCTGTGGTGGCTCAACGTGATTGGCACTGCGCTGACAAGCCATTCACCTCTGCAGCCAAGGGTTCGGATCCCGGTCTCGGGTACATGTGAATTGAGTTTGGTGGTCTCAGCCCGGCTCCCGGTGGGTGTGCAATGCAAGGTACGCCTGTGCTTAGTACGCCCACCCCCCCCCCCCCCACAAAAACCACCACACTTGCACGCACACAAAAATTGGTTTAAAACACATGCACTTTGGCCATGCGGTCTCTTAAAATAAAGAGAGGCGAAGGACCTACGGGGCTGGCTGGGTGGGCTAGGCCCCCTCACTCCCTCATAGGGGGAGTCCCTCTGCCCCATTGGGGTCCCGTTGGGCCCCAGTTGGGCTCCCAAGAGGAGCAGGTAGGGCGGGGTGAGTGGGAGGCCCCCCTTCACACCCGCCATTGCCACCAGGGGCATGGAGAAGGATGGCGATTGCCTCCGGGGGGAGGGTCTGCCTACTCCCAACTCCTGCAGTCCGGCTCCTCTCTCTCGAGTTCACGCACAAAAATACACTTTAAAAAAAAAAAAAGAAAAAAAAAAAAAATGCTTCTTTGGTTATTCATATAAACATAACCTAAAAGTTTATTTTTTCCAATTATATTGTTATTTGTAATTAGTCACATCCATTGGTTCAATAATATTTATACGTTGGGTCCAATGCCAAATCATCACTTAATAGAGAACAAAGAGTAGAAGATGTGTAGTCTGCAGTGATTTTTTTTTTAACAAAATACCAATTAATACTAGTGCTAGAATGATTACTTCCTATTCTTCAAAGCTTTTCAGAATGAACAAATGAATCATAATAGTCACTGCCTCTACTGTAGATGTATAAACTAATGACTATACTGTGGTCACACTCCCAATTTTGATAAAAAAAAAAAACTATATTATTTCTTGTTGTCTCAAAAAGAAGACTTTGTTGAACAAATGAGATAGACAATACAAAGTAAAGAGCACACTAAGTACACAGGGGTAGATTCACAAAGCACTTACGCCGACGTATCTCGCGATACGCCGCGTAAGTGTAAATATGCGCCGTCGTATCTATGCGCCGTACCCATAGAACTAAGATACGACAAAAAACTGACTTCATCCGACCAACGTAACTTGCCTACACCGGCATATAGTGGGCGCATATTTACGCTGGACGCATTTGGAACTCCCATTGATTTTTAATGCAAATATGCAAATGAGGGAGATACGCCGATTCACGAATGTACTTGCGCCCGGCGCATGTTTTAAGCGATTTGCGTAATGGTTACGTCCGGCGTAAAGGTATTCCCCATATAGGAGGCGCAATTCATGCAAAGGTATGGACCAGGGAACGAACGCCGTCGAAATGTACTTCGTTTACGTCATTTACGTAGTACGTGAATAGGGCTGAGCATAGGTTACGTTCATGTCGTTGGCAGTGATTCGACGTATCTTAGGCAGTTATTTCGACGTGACTGTGAGCATGCGCACTGGGATGCGTCCAAGGTACGACGCATGCGCCGTTCGTTTTTAGTACTTGTTTGAAGCTCATGCCACCATTTGCATGGGGTCACGCTTCATTTAAATGTATCACGCCCATTTCCAGCCCACTTACACCTACTTTGACTTACGTCGGCTTACGCCGAGGACTATATGCTACGCCGGCGCAACATTGGGAGCATTTGCTTTCTGAATTCCATGCTTCCCTCTCAGCGTTGCGCCAGCATAGCGTAAATAAGATACACTACGCCGGCATAAAGATGCGCCAATGTATGTGAATTCGGGCCATAGAGACTGCAGAAAACTTTGGGCGGTTATAATAAAACATTATGTACCACAAGTATAGGTAGTGACAGTCGTACGTGTATATTAAATAGATATTATTTCCCCTAAGGAGCATCCTGAGGAGATATTAACAATCCCACAACTTTACAATATGCAGTCCAAAATAAGGTCTACTGAAGCTAAGCCCGAAACATCTAACCAGGGAGTCCAAAATTTGTCAAATTTACCAATACATCCTCTGTGCTGATAGATATATTTTTTCAAGCTGTATAGTATGCCTGGTTTGGATAATCCATTCCCTTCAGTGTAGGAGGGTCAGTGGATTTTCAGTGTCTTAAAATTAATATATAGGCCTGAAAAAGGGCTCTAGCTATAGCTTGCTTAGGTACATCCGCAGCAAGAAGATCACTTAAAATACCCAGCAAACATGGTTTGGGGTCCTCATGGATCTGAACCTGAAAAAACAGATTGATAGTGTGTATAACTACCTTCCAATATAAATCAATTTTGAACAAATAATTAAAGTATCAGATCACCATGATCCCTACTGCAGGAAGTGTGGGTGGGATCCTGCCTCACTCCCATGCAAACTAGTCTAGCTGGTGTAAAATGATCCCACAGGAGTAAATACAACTGTGAAAGACGTTAAAGAGAGGATGAGAGTTGGAATGGCGCTAGCTTTGTGGAATGTAGTACTGATATTGTGGGTATTGTTTCAGGCACAATACCAGATATTCAAATATTAGTGCATATTAATAAATAAAGTCTCAACTTGAAATTCCTAGTGAAATAAAAGAACAATACTGGTGATATCCAAAATATATATATATAAAAATATAAAAAAGCAATATGAAAATAAATTAGCAGCTGCAATATGATACGCAGTCCCAAGTGATCCAAATAAATAGTACACCCTAATAAAACCTTAGTGCTACATTACTTGTGATATCCACTCCAAAAGTGTGAGAAATGACAAAGAAAAATTAAATAAGTGCCGCTATTAAATTAATTGAAAATAGATAAAGTTATTAGAGAAAATGCTTTGTACTTTGTGCTTTTAAGAACATCTAGTTATAGACTTCACAAGGTGATCCACTTCAATCTGTGCTCCTATATGGACGGCACTCACTAGATTTGTACCCCCTCTTGGGGTTTACAGCGTTCACAGTGTATGCCACTGTGCAGCACTTTGGCAATGGCACATCCTGCTGTGATCCTGGTGGTGCTGTCAGTAGTTATCTCATATGCAGGAAAGAGAAAAGGGTCCCAACATAGTGTAGTACCGTTTAAAAATCAGTTTTTATTGGTAAAACAAATGGGTACTCACAATATTGTTGAATCAACAGAGCATTGATTTAGCATGCAGAAAACGGAAGTGTTAGTGGTGTTCTGTCGGATCGATCTGACAGAACGCCACTAACACTTCCGTTTTCTGCATGCTAATGGCTGCGCTGCTATCAGTTTATCCAATCAAGTGTCAAGAACCCAGGGCAGAGAGGTACAGAGCGTCGCCGCCTAGGGAATGAAGTGGCGTTCTGTCAGATCGATCCGATAGAACACCACTAACACTTCCGTTTTCTGCATGCTAATGGCTGCGCTGCTATCAGTTTATCCAATCAAGAGCCGGAAACCCAGAGCAGAGAGGTACAGCGCAATCTCCGCCTAGGGAATGAAGGGGCTCAGATGAGTAAAACGGGGGGGGGGGGGGCTATGGGAGCGGTCAGTGTCAGAAGTAGGATGCATAGGATGCATTAAGGTGAAAAAACAAGTGCGTTTTCAACCCCTTGTAGGAATGTATTTATTATACATTGTAGGTGTTTATATAGCACCAATAATTTACAGAGTTTTATACATACTGTACATTCACATTAGTCCCTCTCCTCAATGTAAGATCCCTAGCTCGCATACATGCTCATAATTGCAGGGGCCATTTTGAAGACAGGAACCAATTAATCTATCTTGATGTCCTAGAACTATAGGATCAAACCTGGGTACCAGGAGAAAAATAAGGTAACCACGGTTAGAACATGTAGGTAGTGTCCTGACTCAAACTAGAGACTTCAGGGCTTCAAAGACAGAGCTTCTGGCCACTAAGCCTGTGCTGGCAGTGCTGGAGCTTAGAACATCAGTACTGGAATTTAAGAATTATAAGCACATAGCTGTTGTGCTGTTCAACTGTTAGGCCCCATACACACGAGCAGACAGATTTGTTCAAATCTGTCCGTCCGACAGATTTGAAAAAATCTGTCTGCTGGGATTTTGGTTTGCTCGCGTGTACACACGAGCAAACCAAAATCCCCGCCAGCAGAGAGCGCGCTGACATGTCGGTGACGTGGTGGTGACGTTGACGCCGCCACCTTACCGCACCAGGAAGTAAAACACTTCCGCGCATGAGCCGAGTCCATTCGGCGGCGGTGCGGCGGCGGTGCGGGACGACATGTCTGCTGGTAAGTGTACTAACCAGCAGACATGTCGGGCGGACGGATTCCCACCCGATAGATTTCAAAGCATGCTTTGAAATCTGTGGGGTGGCCAAATCCGTCGGCTCGGCCGTACACACGATCGAATCTGTCTGCTGAAACGGTCCAGCAGACCGTTTCCAGTGGACAGATTTGATCGTGTGTACGAGGCCTAAGACTTATTGAAGGCAGTCTGGACTTGCTCCTAAGCCAAAACTGTACTGTATAATTAAAATATAAATAAATGTACTTTTTCCCCAATTAAAGGATAGTTCAGGCAAGCAGCACTGGGATGGTTAATTGCATATCTTGACACAATGTGCTGTGTTGGTGTGATCCAAAAAATGATAGGACATGGCGAGGCGCATGCGCGGCAGCTCCCAAGATGGCCGCCGGTTGCTAGAGCTCTGCTCCACCACGGCCCTAATCTAACCACCGGAGCTTTCAGGGCGCCCCCACAGCGCTATTACCGGCACGTTCGAGCAGGGGAGACCACCGAGAACGAGCGGATATAAGCGGCAACAGCCCCGACAGTGTAATCGCGGCGGATGGAGGCTTCTCCCAGCCCCCTCAGCTATGCCAAGATGGCGGCGGTACAGCGAGGCCTGCACTTGGCGGAGGACGCAGGGGACTCTATTGCGGACCAGGACCTGGCCCCACCGACATCACCAGGTACCGATTACCCCCCCTGCCGCAGGCCACTTCACCAGCATCCACTGAATCCCTGCTCGGAAGAACGATTTTAGGGCCCCCTTCTACCCCCAGGATACAGGACTTCTGATGGAGGTCAGTGAAGCAGCGGATTCTACTTCTACCCCCACTGATTTTCCATCCATGATGGAGGCTTTTGCACACATGCTCTCTAAAAGCTTGGCCCTTAATGCAGCTCAGATCACTTCATCCATACATGCTGATCTGCAGCAGATTGGGATGAGAATGGACACTATTGAGCAAAAGGCTGACCATGCTGTAGCTCGCATTAATCAAAACACAGCCAAGCTACAAGATGTTCAGGATCAACTATAAACTGCCTTTGCCAAGATCGACGATCTCGAGAACCAATCAATATGCTATAACTTTAGGATCAGGGGGCTCCCCGAATCGGAGAAGGAGGTACAGGCAGCTGTGAAATCTTTCATTAAACACCTTATCCCAGATATTGCCGATCACCGCCTGGAGCTAGACCGAGCGCACAGAGCTCTGCAACCAAAGACTTCATAGTGAAACCCCACTTTTATTCAGTTAAGGAGGAAGTGATGAAGAAATCCAGGTACTTGGACAACGCTGAATGGCCACAAAATACGTATTTTTGCCGATCTTTCCCCATATACGGTGCAGAAAAGGCGATCGTTTAAACCGTTGTTGCAACTTCTGATGGAAAAGTAAATCACTTACAGATGGTCTTTCCCCCTACGTCTGAACTTTTCCTTTAAAAACAAAAGTTATGGCTTCTCATCTCTGGCGGAAGGGGAGCGACTGCTGACACATCTGGGGATTCTGTCTCAGGACCCCCCACCTATGCAGACCGGCAGGAGTAACCCGACCTCTACAAAGAGACCCCCGCCAGCTAGTCCGCTGCAGCACAACTGGCTGAAGCAAAGCTCAAAACGTTCCAAAGAAAATCTCCGGCCCTGATGGCCTTTTTCCCCTTTTTTGGATCAGGCATCTGATCTGTGACAGTTTCACTCTTCCACATCGTTAACGTTTGGGTTTGACTTACCCGCTCCTCTCTTTCTTGAGGGTCCCCGCCGGAGCAGGATTCCTGCCTTCAGTGATTTGACTTTTGTCTTGTTTACCCTTTTTTTTTATTTACAGGTTACCCGGCTGGGTCTTTTCTCCTGGACTGGTGTTGGGGTGGGAGGATTTAGCCCGTCCTACGCTCAGGATGCTTGAGGGGTGGCCGATCGCCAATGGCGTCCTTTCCCCTTAGGCACATGATGGGTTCCCTGTGCGGAATCTATCAGTTTTTGTCTGTTTTGATTGATTGCACTTAAAATGTAATATTTTTTTTCTTTTCTTTTTTTTTTTAGATAAGTTCTAGGGTAACTGTTCTGATGCCGAAAGTGTTTTAATGACATAATCCTCTGGGCGACTGGCTGAGGCTCTGCCTCTGGTGGGCCAGAGGATGGAGTGTAGGTTGAACATCGGGGTGCCCCCCATATTTTGCTGTTTGTAATGGTTTATGCCACGTTTGTATCCTGCCTTCTCCCCGAGGTTCCTGGCCCCTTGAGAGGGGACAGGTCGGGTGGGGGGGGGGGGGGTACGGGAGGGGGGGATCTGGTGTCTTTAGTTCATCTTTATGTGTTATTTGCAGGGGCGCTCTGTTTCCTTTGTTCTTGGTGGGCTCCAGTATGAGCCTTCAGTTCAGTATTTTTTTTTTTTGGGTGGTTGGGCTGTGGTGGACCAAGTGCACCTCATTTTAGGACCGGGAGCACCTATTGTGAATGAATGAATGAATGAAAAATTTATATAGCGCGGCACATGCGAACTAAATCGCCTCTGGGCGCTTGTTGTTTCTGTCTCTCTTGACATCAAAAGAGCAGAGTTTTAATCTGTCTTCTGAAGGTCAGGTGGTTTTCCTCCAACCGAATGTTAGTTGGTAAAGCGTTCCATAGTCTGGGACCTTGGACCGCAAATCTTCTTTCTCCTTTGGACTTGTATCTGGCTTTGGGTACCTTGACCAGATTTTGGTCGGTGGATCGCAGAACGCGATTGGAATTGTGGGCTTCTATCTTTTCGCATAGATATTGCGGGGCCTTCCCATGGATGCACTTATGTATCAGACAGAGTGCTTTGAAAGCAATTCTGTCCTTTACTGGCAACCAATGAAGGGATCTCAGTGAAGGTGAGATGGATTCCCAGGGTTTTTTCCCAGTCACAAGTCTGGCGGCCGTATTTTGAACGACTTGCAGACGAGCGATTTGGTACTTAGGGAGTCCGAGGTAAAGGGCATTTGCATAGTCCAATCTGGAGTTTACAATTGTTCCTACCACGACTGCTACGTCTTCTTTGGGAATGAATGGAGTAAGTCTGCGTAGTAGGAGCAGCAGATGGTGTGTGCTTAGGTTCTTTTACGGATTCCCTATTACTTGGGGAAATCCGGTCCTCTCAGGTTGGCGGGTAGGTGATGGCTAGTCCATCCCGATCCCTGGGTGGGTGGGGGCCAGGGGGCCTC
Source organism: Rana kukunoris (assembly GCA_029574335.1). Taxonomy (NCBI): domain Eukaryota; kingdom Metazoa; phylum Chordata; class Amphibia; order Anura; family Ranidae; genus Rana; species Rana kukunoris. The sequence continues at coordinate 283,664,530 of CM056050.1, read as the reverse complement.
CGGGTTCATTCTTTTTTTGTTTTCACTTTGTTTGTACAGTCATTTTGTATGGTTTGCCAGTTTGTGACCAGTCTCCATTTCTTTCCTTCCTTTTTCACACCTTTTTTGCCTGCTCCTCCTGTTACGGTTCGTATGAGTCTCCAAGGAGTTTGTTGCGGTCGAAAGCCTCACATCCTAGGACCGTCGGGATGAATGGCTGGTTGCCATTCCCGACGGGCGGGTCACCGATTTCGACGGCCGGCCGAGAACCTCGACGGGCGGAACGATGTTAAATGCAGGAAGCTTTTCCAGCAATACCACTCCATGCATGCAGACATCCTCCTGTTACAGGAAACACACTTCCCGGACACTTTTAAACCAGCTTTCCTCCATCAGCATTACCCTCAATTTTTCTTAGCTTCGGCAGATAATAAGACGAAAGGGGTGGCCATTTGCTTTGCTAAACACATTAATCTCTCTCAACCGGAAGTCGTGGTGGACCCGCATTGACGGGGAGCTTTATACCTTTGTCTCATACTACACCCCAAATAAAGGACAGAAACCCTTCTTTGACTCTTTTCTGCACAAACTGGGAGGGCATATCAAGGGGACAGTGTTCATTGGTGGAGATTGTAACATCGCCTTTGATTTCTCGCTTGATAAATCCAGGAATGGGAAACCGATTCCTAAGCGTCCCTCCAAACAAAGCGTCAAAATTGCTAAACTGTTAAACTCTGCGGGGTTGATTGATGTTTGGAGAGAGGTTAACCCTCGCACAAAGGACTATACACATTTCTCTGCCCCACACAACTCATTTGCCAGGATAGACCACATTTTCACACGCTCCCCGACAATCTCTTTAATCAGAGGGTCCAAGATAATAGAAACTCCCCTCTCGGATCACTCGATGGTCACTTTGACCACTTTGCGATCATCGGGCGTTAGAGTGTCCCCTCGTTGGCGGCTACAGGAGTCCCTGCTGAGTGACCCTATACAGTGTGCCCTCTTGGAAGCGGCAATTAAGGAATATTTCCTTATCAATGCGACGAGTGAGGTATCGGCAGCTACCGTCTGGGCGGCGCACAAGTCAGGGATTCAGGGGCACATCATCCAGATGGTCTCAAAACGCAGGGCGGAACACAGGGCGGACACATTGAAGCTTACAGAGGACTTTGTTTTCTGGCTAAAGCACACAAGCGACATCCCACGACTGAGTCTCTTGGAAAACTAGACAGGGCCCGAGCTCTACTGAACTTGAAGCTGACGACTGACGCAGAAAGACACCTTAGATGGACCGGGGCAAAATTTTACTCTCAAAGGGACAGGATTGGATCTAAATTGGTGATGAAGCTGAGCCCTAAACATCATGCCCTAACATTCTCTAAAATCAGGGCAACCTCAGGAGACCTAACGCAGAACCCGACTAAGATTATGAGCACCTTTCTCGCAGTTCTTCTCTGACCTCTACAAACCTGATAGACCTCCTCAGGCCTCATTGAGTAAAACATTTTTAGACGAGCTCCCATTGCCCACCCTGTCCGCGGAGCATAGGAATCTCCTTGAGAATCCGTTTACTCCTGAGGAAATTCTGGACACCATTAAATCCCTTAAGCTTGGTTCCTCAACTGGCCCAGACGATTTTTCCACTGGTTATTACAAAAAATTCGCACCTTGTCTGGCCCCGCACATGGCACGCTTATTTAACTCGCTCATGGAGGGAAACCCCTTGAGTCTGGACCTGAACTCTGCATATATCTCGGTAATTCCCAAACCGGATAAAGATGCTAGTGAAGTGGGTAATTATCGCCCAATCTCACTGAGTAATAATGATATCAAAATTATGACCAAGATTCTGGCTATTAGGGTAGCGAGCTTTATTGCCACATACATTCATAAAGATCAGGTTGGTTTCATCCCTGGGAGATGGGCCATTGACATCATTTCACTTCTCAAATCGCAGTGGGATGGGGGACCCCCACAGAAAGGTTTTCTTCTCTCCATAGACCTCCACAAGGCCTTTGATTCCATAGACTGGACATACCTGTCTGATATCTTGGGAAGGTGGGGCTTCGGACCATACTTCTTAAACTTGATCCAAGCACTTTACTCAAACCCCACGGCTCAGGTTCGCCTGTTGGGCAGATATTCTGACTCTTTTAATATAGGCAGGGGTACCAGGCAGGGATGTCCTCTCTCCCCCCTCCTCTTCGCGATGGCCATAGAGACGCTAGCAATTGCTTTCAGATCGAACCCTGACTTTAAAGGGGTGACCTGTGGACAAGGGGAACATAAGTGTGCAATGTACGTGGATGACCTCCTCCTTTTTATCACCTCCCCCCCTGACCTCTGTTCCAGTGATCCTTAAGACCCTACGGGCTTTTAGTGAAATCTCAGGACTGAGAGTTAATATGACTAAGTCGACAGCCTTGAACATTACAGTTCCCCCCGACCTTCTTACCCAGCTTTCTCATAATTACGAATTTAGTTGGGCCCCAGGGAAGATCCCTTATCTAGGCATTAAACTGACATCGGATGTGAATAGTCTCTTTTTAGCCAACTATTAGTGTTGCTCACGAATATTCGCATTGCGAATATTCGCTACGAATATTGCATATTCGAGTATTCGCGAATAACTCGAATATTGCGGCGAATATTCGCTATGGCGAATATTCGTATTTTTTCAAATTTATTTTTAAAACAGATCACATCCTGGTGATCTCCATCGACGTCTAAAAGCATTGCTGGTATGATTAGAGAGAGACCCAGGGCCGAGTAGCTGATGCGACTCTTTTATGTTGCCGAAAATTCGCATTGCGAATTGTCGGCTACATAAAAGAATCGCATCAGCTACTCGGCCCTTCTTTTGCATCAGAGCCAATCAGAATAACTCGAATATTCGGCAAAAGGAATATTGCGCGATATTCCTTTTGCCGAATATTCAAGTTATTCTGATTGGCTCTGATGCAAAAGAAGGGCGGAGAAGAAAATTGCGCAATATTCCTTTTGCCGAATATTCGAGTTATTCTGATTGGCTCTGATGCTTTGGTTTTATTATCAGGCGGCCCAACTTACGCAAATCTCGACGGTATTATTTCGGGGATCAAAACCCGATTGGCTATCAATGGAAAGACAGGCTACCCCCTTGAATACCATCGATTACCTCCTTTGGTGCAACCCCAAGGCCAGGCCCGCGATGTTGTCCCCCACTCTCTCGCACTCTGTTTTCTTAAGCTCCAAACTCTATAGTTGTGATTCCCTGACATCATCCCTGAAACCTCTAGCACACTTATTCCATAATGAAGCTTTCCCTCCAGGACTGTGTATCGAGGCATTTAGGTGGTGGACAGACAAAGGCCTCTACCGGATTGACCACTTCCTTTCATCGGCAGGTCCGATTTCTCTGTCATTCTGTAGAAAGAAGCTGGATATGCCAGACTCGGAACTATTCAGATTTTCCCAAATCTCCCATTTCATACACTCAGTCTGGATCAATAAAAATGTGCCCCCCACAATAACACCCTATGAGCATTGGTGCTCTAACACGGAGGATCAGAGGGGAGGCATTTCCTTGATCTATACAGCACTTGCGACTAAAGTTGGAAAGCCATCCTACGCCCAGGCCTGGGAAGAGGACTTTGTCGGCTCGCGGGACACTGCAATCTGGCACAACACTACACAGAGAGCATATCCTGCCCCCGCATTAGATCATACTGGCGGAAGGTATTCCGTACCATTAGCTCCTTAACATCGGTGGTGGTAACTCCCCACCCAGGTATAGCCCTGGTAAACCAAAGTATTCCTGGTCTACCCAAAAATTCCCAGACTTTATCGTTTTTCATTCTTCTGGGGGCCAAAATGTCCATTGCCAAGGCCTGGAAGACACCCACTGTATCCCTCCAGGGGTTCAGGAGGAAAGTCTCCTGGATTATGGTTCAAGAACAGATTGTGGCTAAACTTAATGATAACACTGAGAGATTTTTAGACATTTCGGAACCCTGGGCCACCCTTTGTAACATTTCTCTCATTCCAGGAGTGTTGCCTGGAGAATCGAACTCCTGTACCATTATCTGATGGAGCAGGTGGGCTTCTCATTTTCTTTTCATTCTGTTTCTACTCTTTTATTTTCTTCTTCTTTCTGCTGCCTCTCTTGGTGTTTCTACTACTGTTCAGTTGTTTTGTTAATTTTCTTTTTATTGTTGAGACTGACTCCTCTAGAATCCAACTCACAAGGCTGAATTTACACTTTTAATGCAATCGCCATCCTCAGTGGTAGTTTTCTGATAGCAGGGGGTAGGGGCGTTGTGTGACCCCATTGGGGCCTGTCGAGGACTGGGTACCATTGCACCTCTCTGAAATGTTTCGGAGTGGTTAACTATTAATTGACAGGTGAATTCGCTTTCCCTGGGGATGGCCGCAGTCGGTATATTATACTCATTTATGTCATTGTTGTAATGTACTTGTGCTTTCTACCACAGGATTCGGAAGATATTGTCTTTATGAATGACTTTATTTTATTGTATCATTCTTTTTTTTTTTTTTTATTTAAATGTATTTATTTATTTATTTTTTTAAGTGTATTTTGTGCGTCAACTCGAGAGAGAGGAGCCGGACTGCAGGAGTTGGGAGTAGGCAGACCCTCCCCCCAGAGGCAATCGCCATCCTTCTCCATGCCCCCGGTGGCAATGGCGGGTGTGAGGGGGGCCTCCCACTCACCCCGCCCTACCTGCTCCACTTGGGAGCCCGACTGGGGCCCAATGGGACCCAAACGGGGCAGAGGGACTCCCCCTATGAGGGAGTGAGGGGGTCTAGCCCACCCAGCCAGCCCCGTAGGTCCTTCGCCTATTTTTATTGCCAAAGTGCGGTGTTTTTTTGGGGGGGGGCGGGCATACTAAGCACAGGCGTACCTTGCATAGCACGCCCACCGGGAGCCAAGCCGGACTGAGACCACCAAACTCAATTCACATGTAGCCGAGACCGGGATCCGAACCCTTGGCTGCAGAGGTGAACGGCTTGTCAGCGCAGTGCCAATCATGTTGAGCCACCACAGCTCCCACTTATTGTATCATTCCAGCTGATATCTGTTCTCTTTTGAAAATATTCAATACAAATTATTGAAATAAAAAAAAAAAAAACAGGTTTAGCAAATTAAAGTCTTGTCATCCTTTAAATACTTTGGAATATGGATACATGCATGGATGAAGATGTAATCTGGCTCCCATTCTTGCTAAATTTAAATATAAGAGCCTGGACTGGAATAAGTTACCTTTATCAGTGGTGGGCCAAGCAAATATTTTAAAAATCATCTGGACCCCACAATTATTAGATGTCTTACATAACTCGCCTATATGGATTGCTCTTTAAAAAAAGATGTATTATTGTGAAGGTTATTATGGAAAGGAAAAAGCCCAAGGATTAATCTTTCTATCCTTCAGCGAGCCAAGGAAGGGGGAGGGGCAGTGCTGCAGCATAGACTTTCTTTTCTAGCTTCTGAACTTCAGCATTTTACTGGGTGGTAGGGGGGGGGGGGGTAAATTGGGGAGATCCCATAAAGGCTGTGCTTTTGAGTCATTGTTCTCGCTATAATCTTTTGGCCCAGCTAAGATCGGGAACTTTTGCATATGCCCATTATAGCCCAACACTGGTACTTATGAATAAAGTCTGGCAGGAAATGAGACATATAATGAAATATTAAGGGGCATCAGAATTTTCACCACTTTGTAGGAATAGGCATTATAAAGAACTCTGTAAACTGGAGGGGTTTGAGCGCTGGCATTCTTAAGAGCTTCAATACATTGCCCAGGTTCATTTTTCAGGATCTACAGGAGTCTTATCAACTGCCTCATAATATTTTTTATAAATATTTACAACTACGACCTGCGGTACAGTAACAGTCCAAACATGTATAAATGGAAATACATTATTGCACTGTCTGAAGTGACACCTGAGGTTGTATGTAGTGAGAAAAAAAAATGTATGTGCTGCTGCAACTCTAATGTGAGATACACACAGCAGAACAATATAAGCAAACCGAGCTGCGCTGCAATTTCAAATGCATCAAAGTGACATGTGCATCATAAGTGATGAATAATACAGTAACAGGAATAGTCCATGAAAACAAACTATAAAAACTCCTTCCTGGATGGAGGAAGGAATGTGACAAATGAATCCAAACATAGATAATGATTATATGAGACCATAAAATCAAAATCGAAAACTCTTCCCAATGTTCATATCACAGTTTAAACTGGGAACCAGTATCAGATGTAAATGGATTCTTCACAGGGTAATAGAACACACAGTTCATAGAGGTGTGCCAATCTTGTATGGTGAGATCCACAGTGACTCCAAACCAAAAGCACCAAGGGAAAAGTGAGGCAATAAAATAGATAGAAGATCCTCCACCTATAATATCAATGCAGCTTACCGACAGGTTTGATCTCTTATTAGAGAGATTGTTAGCGCATGTGGCTGTTACCCCAGCCTCAGGTCTTTTATGTTTCCAGGATGCTCACAGTCTCACACTAGTTCAGTCGGCAGGTTCTTTAGCTGTCGGCTCCTTTTAATGTTACCACCCTGCCCACATGTTCCTTTCAGACGCAGCTGAGCTCACAGGCTGCATGGAGCATGGAGCATGGAGCATGGACAGGACACCTCTGTTATATAAATTTTGATTTTGATTTTACGGTCTCATATAATCATTATTTACATTTGGATTCATTTGTCACATTCCAGAATTTTTACAGGATCTATGACACTTATAAACTCATTGGCATTGGCTACAGATAAAAAAAAAAGGTCTTATCTCTTTATTATATAACAAACCTATGATGAACTATCAAGATATCTCAGATAGTCCATGTAGAAGGGGCTGAGAGACAGATCTAGGTGTGATATCAGAGGAGGGTCCAGTCTGTATCCTTATCATCTGCACAATGCCTGTCTCAACTATTTATTATTTATAGGTCATATAGGACTGTAAAGCTATTTACGTGGAGAGGGAGGGAAACCCCAGATTGCCCATGGTGTAAGCCATTTCCCGCTGATCTCCTCCACATGCTGTAGAAGTGTTCCAAACTGGTCAGATACTGGTGAGAGGTGGTGACCACAAGTAATGGAGCTTACCAAACTCATATAGATCTGGATTCTAAGACTTCCGTACTGGGTAATCTTAGCCAATTGGTAGATTGTTGTTTATAGCTTGCAAGCTAATTGCTATAAAATGGTTGTCCCCATGGTTGTCCCCATGGCATTCTGAAGTAAATTACACTATTTTGATGGAACAACATACAGTATTTATCGCAATAGGGGTACACCAGATAAACTAGCTAAACTGTGGGGACTATGGTTATTGGCCCCAGGACTGGCCCCATCCCTTATGGTCCCCCTTAGAAAGTAATTAACTTGGCACTGGACTTGTAAATACCTGTTGGATATGACAGTCTTAATTATACTGGTGGGTTGATATGGGATTGACTAGGTTTTGGTGGTGGGGGGATTTGGTGTGGTGCTTTTATTTTATTTTGCCTATATTGATATGCCGGAGGTTGTTTGACATACAATACTGGGATTTAGAATGTATATTGTGTAGGTTTTTTTTTAATTGGTTTTGTTGTCTTGTTGTATTGTTTGTTTGTTGAATAACTGCAAAAACTTTAATAAAAAGATAAATTATATATGTAAAAAAAACAAGCACTGTAATGTATTTTACCAATGCCCGGTAGTGCATGTTAACAACAACTGGTGCTTTGTGCCATGAGCGAGCACTCAATTAGCTACGCTAAGGCCCCTTTCCCACCACTTGCAGTGCAGTTCAGTGCTTTTTTTCCACATTTAAAAAAGCATGGAAAGTAAGTTATATGAGTTCCAATGACATAGTTCACTCCTGTGCAGTGCTTTTCTATTCAAGAAAAAAGTACAACATGCTGCTTTTTTCCAGCACAGAACTGTACTGGGATGCGATAAAATGCACAGCACTGCATGTGGTGTGAACAGGCCCTTACTATTGTGTACATTGATATCATAGTTAGCAATATAAAAGGATAATTTACTTCAAACAGCTGAAGGTAGGTGTAAAGCATATGTAGTATCCTAGTGTGAACTTAATTTCACCTGAGTATCATTAATCAGTTAACATATGTTTCACTTACCAGTGCAACTAATCCCCATAGCATATATATTAAGCCTGCTGAGAAATCGGATACAACTGTTTTTTTTTATCATTAGCATATCTTGAAGTCTGACTATTTAAACCATCCTGCCCAAGACAAAAAAAATGAAGTATGTGTTAATGACTTTGTCAGAAACCGTATGGAAGCTTTCATGTGAGTAGTGTGTTAATTTCAGGTCATGTGTAGTTCATATTTGGAAAAAAGTTGAACAGGCAGAATGTGTGCCATATTGTGTCCTATGGTAACCAGACTGGTGCTGTTAACAGAACTGCTTACACTTTTGTTTTTTCCATTAATGTGTATATGACTTTGCTAAGAATTATCCAAACATTTTCTCACCCAGTACATATTTCCAACTGATGTGCTATACTGTTTTATTGCATAAAGACATACAAGCAGCATCAATTGTGATTTCCGTTAGTGGTTCAGAATCACAATGACTGAGAGGTTCCTGTTGAAGGATATTGTAATGAAAAATAACACAAACTTTTCAAAAAATTACACACAACAAAAAAAAAAAAACCTTCTTTAAGAAATGATTTTTGTTAAAGCGGAGGTTCACCCTAAATGTTGACTTTATCTCCATAAAACTGCTAGGCAGTGACAGTAAATTATCCATTTTTTTTTTGTTTTTTTTCATGATCCTTACCCCTTTTCAGCTGGCCTTTCTGCCCTGTCACTCACAATCCACCGCGGGGAGTGGGCGTGTATCTGCATTCTCCCCCGACAAGCGATATGTCTCCTGGGAGTCAGTCCTGACAATCCCAGGAGACACGATGTGCTCTAATCGCGCGACATCTCGCCGGTCACGTGACTCGGCAAGCGTGTCATGTGACTCGGCAAGCGTGTAGTGTTGGCGGCGACATTCGAAAAAAAAAAATTCGATTTCGACCATTTTTTTTTCGAAATTCGGTCGAAAATGAACGAATTCCGAAAACGGTCGAAATTTTTCGCTAATATAGCAATTCGGAAATTCGTATGCATCCGAATGTCCGAATAATGGAAAATTCGTCCGAATTTCGATTCGGAACGAAACGAAATGCACATGCCTAGCTTGGCATTGCATGCTATTATTGAGCTTATGATCTACCAAAACCCCCATATTCTTATCCACTATGGGCCAGATTCAGGTAGATGCACGCATCTTTTCGCCAGCGTAGCGCAACGCATATACGCTGCACTGACGCAAACTAGCGAGTGAAGTACAGCATTCACCAAGCGCATGGGTGTTACTTTGCGACGGAGTAACGAAGATGCGTTGGCGCAACCCGACGCAAGTGGAAGTGGGTGTGATCATATGTAAATGATGGGCGGAGCCCAGCGCAGAGGCTTACGTTCAGCGCATCATCCACGGAGCATGCGCAGTGAGTGAGGCTTCAGTCGGCCCCCTGTGTGCATGCTCACAACTTCCGTCGGCACCACTTCACGGGAAACGCCAGCGCAATGTGTTCCGTTGCGCGTATAAAAGCGCCAGCGGAAGCGCCATTCCGGCGCAAAAGTATTTCCGTTTCCCCCCACCCCAGGGAAGTTACTTTTGCTCTGTTATGGCTGCTCCCGCTACCCCCAAAGAGAGGAGGAACCTCAATTTCAATGCCCAGGAGGTCTCTGTGGTCATCTCTGCTATGGAGACTTATAATGATTTTCTGAATGGGAAGAAAAGTAGGAAGACCAGCCGGGAGAGGAAGCAGGCCATTCTGGACACCATTGCTGGCAGGGTGAATGTGTTGGGGTACTCCACCCGGACTGCTGGTGATATCCAGAAAAAGATAAATGAGCTGCGGCGCAAGGTCCGTGGCAAGGTGGCCACCATTCGGAGCCATGAGCGGGGCACAGGTGGTGGACCCCCATGTCCGGTCAGCCTGACCACAGAGGAGAAGGTGGTCGCCCGCTGCCTGAAGAGGGAGCAATTGGAGGGGGTACCAGGCTATGATTCTGTGGAGGAAGGCTCCAGGACAGGTAAGTGTTTTTTATCCCCTATTTGGTGTGTTGCATGTGGGGGGGAGGGTACATGTGCCAAGTGTGTGGGACCACCCAACATGTGTCTGCTTTGTGTAATCCACAGATGACGGAGCTGGGCCATCATCTGTTGGCGGCCAGTCCACCCCATCCCCCCAACGACATCTTGTGCCCGAGCCCATGGGTGGTGAAGAGACCGAGGTGGAAGAGGAGAGTGCCCACACCACACCTACAGAGGTGGTTGAGGAGCAGCCTGTTGTGGCAGAGCAGGACATAATATTATTTTTGGAGGAGTCCTCCTCTTCTGCAGGACCCTCTCAGATCCCCTCCCCCATCATAGGAAGCCCCTCAAGGGCGACTCCATCCCCCCGGGGACAACCATCTACTGGCCCCAGGAAGGCCACCCGTAAGACCAGGGGGGTGTCTGATCTGGTCCAGGACCAGGTGGCGAGGGATCACGCCAGGCAGACCCAGCAAATGGGGGACATAGTTGGGCACCTGGACAGAGTGGCTGACAACCTGTGCTCCATGGCCCAGATATCTTCTGCAGTGCAGGATGTCAGCTGCAACTGCGCTGCAGTGGTGACCAGTCTGGGGGAGGTGCAGGGTGATATAAGGCACCTCACTGCAGCCGTCCAGGCAAACACTGCTGCCATCCGGGACCAGGGGAGGCAGAGTCGGCGGGCCCAGCATTACCAGGTCACCCGGCAGCTCAGGATGCAGGCCCAGCAGCTCAGGGTGCAGGCCCAAACCAATTCGTACCTCGGCCGGATTGCCGTGGCCTTGGAGGGCATGCAGGCCACACCTGCCAGGAGTGGCCCACCCGGGGATCAGCCACCTCCAGATGCCCCCCCACCCCCACCCACTCCATCCAGGCAGCTGAGGAGCCAGAGAGGGGCCACCAGAAGCAGCCCCCGGCATCCCCGATGATTTTTTTTTATTTTCTTTTTTTTGAATGCTCAGGATATGAGATTTTTATTTTCTTTTTTTTGAATGCTCAGGTTATGAGATTTTTATTTTGTGATTATGCTCTGGATATGAGATATTTTATTTTTTGATACTGCACATGTTGCAGTGTGAATGGTGTGTGAATGTGAGGGGGTGGCACTCCTGCCAGTAAGGGGTGTCACCCTCGGCCGTGGTGGTGAAGTTAACCCCACGGCTGTATGAATGACGTGTGAAAGGTGTATGAATGGACAGCGACATCATTGGGGCCTTGACGCTGGCGTTGCTGCTCCCAAGTCCTACATGTTGGACTTGGGCTAATCCAATGTGATGTGGATGTGGTGTGTGTGATCTAGGGACATCAGTGGTGTGCATGCGTGCATTGTCCGTGTGATCAATGTTTTGGTTTAGTGTCCAAAGATGCCTACGGCGAGGACCCTCCTGACTGCTCTTCCATCAGCAGACTGGATCTCCTCTGGCAGGTGGGGACTGTGTGGGTCGGGGGTCAGGTCATCACGTATGTCAATCTGCAGGCCTTTTCTCATAGCAAAGTTGTGCAGAATGCAACATGCACCGATGATCTGACACACAAAGGTAGGGGAATACAATACGGTCCCCCCGGACTTATCCAGGCAGCGGAAACGGGACTTCAGGAGCCCAAATGTTTGCTCCACCACTGCACGGGTTTTGATATGTGCCACATTGTATCTTCTCTCTCCTCTGGTTTGGGGGTTCCGGAAAGGAGTCATTAGATGGGGTCCCAGTGCATATGCAGAGTCACCTGTAAGGGAAAAGACAGGAGGATGTTAGTCATGCATGTGCCACTTGTGATGTGTGCATCATGGGAGGGGATAGTCATGCCTGCCACCCATGTCACTCACCAACCAGCCAGCTGTCCCCATACATGTTCTGCTCAAATTCTGCTGGGATGGGGCTCTGACGGTATATGAAGCTGTCATGGCTGGACCCGGGGTGTTTGGCACGGACGTGCCATATGAGGCGCTGAGCATCGGCTATCACCTGTACGTTGATGGAGTGCCAATGCTTCCGATTGCGGTATATGTGCTCTGTGGCACTGGGGGGCTGGAGTGCCACATGTGTGCAATCAATGGCCCCCACAGTGCGTGGGAATCTGGCAATGCTGTAGAAATCTGTCATTGCCTTCAGCCGCAGCTCCTCAGTGATTGGTCTGATGAACTGGTTGGACATGCGTCTGAGGATTGGAGGGACAACCTGGTGCACACATCTGCTCATGGAGGACTGTGACATCCCAGCCACCACTCCACTTGTACGCTGGAATGATCCACTTGCAAGGAAATGAAGTGTTGCCAGGACCTTCACCAGTGGCTGCACTGCTTGTGAGCGGTGTGTCTTGCTGGTGATGTCACCCTGCAGGGTTGTGGTTAGTTCAAGTATTGCATCTGGGCTGAATCTGAAGAGGCGATACACCTCCTCATCCCCCATGCCAAAGAGGCTCATGCGCGTGCGGTATATCCTCTCACGTACAACATAAAAATAGTGCAGCGCAAACAATAAATACAATAAAGTGTATTAATGGTGCTTCTCATGCACCATTAATCAAAAGGACCTGTGTACACAGGAACAAAGTAAAAGGTGATAAAACACACCAATGATAAATCATATGTGCATAGGTGCATAAATAACTTGACAAATGTCCATATAATAATTGTGCGATTGGTCCAATATTCCAATTGGTCTGATTGATCAGAATCCACCAGGTGCAAAGTGTTAAAGGTATAGAGTGATCCCACCACCACACGGGTATTCTACTATTACCTCCAGATTAGACCACTGTTTCACCAGATGGTCAAACTGCGCATAGAATCCACCAGGTAGCCCAAGGGAGAGATGTTGTATTGGGTCCTCACGCATCAGTCATGATATATATCAAAACGAAAGATGAGAAAAACAAACATCTAAGAGCTTCCATAAAATAAAGGATTTATTGCAGCATATAGCACACAGCTTACTCACATTTGGTGAGAAAATCATGGGCATCAAGGAAAACCATAGGACCAGACAAAGATCACATTAGGATGAGGTTCAGACCATGAACGAGCGACTGTAAAGGTGATTCCTGTCCCCGGACGCGTTGCGTAAAGATTACTTCTTCAGCAGGGCAGGAATCCAAATAGTCGCGCGCTGTTTAAATATGCCGCTTGACCCGGAAGGGATTCTCACATGAAACGTAATGACGCACACAGTAACGTTCACCGTCATGTGAGGTACTTGCGGCTAAAGGTATAATCATGTGCCGTCCTTCAAACGTGATGACGCGGTACGGCACGTCTACGCGTCATTACACGTTGCAATAACTTTATTGTCCCGTGACAGGACGGTCAGGGCGACATAAAGAATATTAATTAAATGTCGCCATCTAGTGGATAAAAAGCATAATCACATTAGAGATATATAACAGCGCTCAATACGATCGGAACCTCTCTGATATGCATACAAATTAAATTGAACATATTTAATTACAATTCCTACATTAAAATAAAAACTACCAATCATAAAAACATATGGGAAACATATGGAACATGAAACCCATATGATAAACGATCCATTTAACATTCCTAACAAAATTAAAATTATATTTAAAATAACTAAAAAACATTATTTGTTGGATATAAAACAATTTAAATCAAATTCTACATTGAGGCCTTCTGGAGTGAGCACCTTGGTCTCATATATCCAGAAGGACTCTCTTTGGCTAATTTGGCGAATGTAGTTCCCACCCCTCCAGTGTTTATCCACCCTCTCAAGGCCCCAAAATTTCAAACATTTAGGATTTCTGTCATGATGTTGGCGAAAGTGCTTGGAGACACTATGGGACCGTTTACCCAGCCTGATGTTACTGACATGCTCTCCTACACGAACAGAGAGAGCACGGGATGTGCGGCCTACATACTGGAGCCCGCAATCACATTCCAGCATGTAGACCACACCAACTGTTTGGCAAGTGATAAGATTTTTTATAGTATAGCTTTTGCCAGTGGAGAAGGAGGTAAAGTTTTTTCGCTTCTTCACATTGTGTGTACATTGTTTACAGGCCTGGCATCTTCCACAAGCATAAAAGCCTAAAAGGAATAAAAAAAATTTGTTTTCTTTAAAGGCCTGTGGATCAATGGCTCCAGGGGCTACTACATCCCTTACAGTAGGCGATTTTTTGTATATAAAACGTGGGCGTAGAGGGAGAAGAGGCCCCAGGGTTTTGTACTTTTTTAACACCTCCCAATGTTTATTAACAATTTTCTCGAATTGTCGGTATTGAACATTGTAGTCTAAGATGATTTTAAATTCAAAACTCTCTCCATTATTTACTTTTGTCGAGTCAGCTACTAAATCAGCTCTATTAAGATTACCAACTCGTGCTAATTCGTTGGAAATATTCTCTTGATCATATCCTTTTTGACGAAATTTACCAACTAAAGTCTTAGATTGTGAGAAAAAATCAGTATCAGACGTACAGTTTCGTCTGAGTCGAATGAATTGACCCCTTGGTATGTTGCACAACCAGTTTTTATGGTGACAACTATCCAGAGGTATAAAACCATTCCTATCGGAAGGTTTAAAGTGATTGCGGGTACTGAAAGAATCTCCATCTTTATAGATCTCAAGATCTAGAAAGGAAATTTTTTCTACATCAATGTTCCAAGTCAGGGTGATGCTATGAGAGTTGTTATTCAAATTCAACATAAAGTGTTCCAGACTAGGTAAATCGCCATCCCAAATCATAAGTAAATCATCAATGTATCTTTTATAGCATTTAAGCTGTATAGGAGGGTCTTTGTAAATGGCCTCTTCTTCCCATAGTGCCATAAACAAGTTGGCGACGCTGGGGGCAAATTTGGCCCCCATCGCGACGCCCATTACTTGCAAATAAAAATTTCTACCGTACCAAAAATAGTTTTTGGTTAAACAAAATTCCAGGCACTGAAGAAGAAATTTATTATGTTTGGTCGAAAGGTCAGATTGTGCCAAACCCCATTTTACAGCTGAGATGGCATCGGCATGTCCTATGATGGTGTATAAGGAGCTGACGTCTGCTGTAATAAGAAGACTGTTCGGAGTACTAGTTAAGGGTTCAAGAGTTTGAATACAATGCTTGGTATCTCTAAGATAAGATTTAGTCTTAGAGACAATGGGCTTCAAGAAGAAGTCAATGTATTGGCCCAGTCTCGAGGATACGGACTCAATGCCATTGACTATTGGTCGTCCGGGTGGATGTGTGGCATTTTTATGTACTTTCGGTAGGAAGTATACAAAAGGTGTTCTACATGCGCTAGGATCTAAGAATTCTGCCTCTTTTTTAGAGAGAATCTTTCTTGTTAACCCTTTTTTGACTAGAGATGATAATTCCCCTTTAAATTCAAAGATTGGATCGGTTTTCAGTAGTTTATAGGTGTCGGTATCACTCAGGAGGCGATTCATTTCCCCCTTATAATACTCTTTAGACATCACTACCAATCCCCCCCCTTTGTCCGCAGGGCGTATTATCACGTCTTTTTTGTTTTCTAACAACGCTATACCAAAATGGTCCCACTGATATTAAAAATACCTGTGCCTAATGGGATTTTGTCCTTTTTGACTGTTCTGCGTCCGGCCCGTTTCCCTCTCTTTCTCTTCTTTTGTTCCCTTTGTTGCCAGTGGGGGTTGTCGAAGGAGGGCCCCACCATGACGGAGGGGGGTTCCCTAAAAAAACACTTTCCATTTCATCACGATTGGATAGGGCTGCAAAGCGATTCTGTGTAGGTGCAGTATAGCCCTGATAATAATTATCATCGCCCCATCCATTGTTCTGAGAAAAACTTCCTCTAGATGACTGTGGGTGGTTAGGTTTGCCCCTATAATTATTGATAGGCAAAAAGTTACCTTGGGATTGGATCATGTGTGGGGGTGTGGAATAATTTCCTCTCCCTCTGTTACCTCGACCCCTCCCCCGGCCCCTGGGATGGGGATAATTGGGTTGTTGGTCAAAATATGATGTCTGATTCTTGACAACATTAGAGGGAGTTTTAGGAAATGGTGGTATATTCTCACCGGAAGTTGATTTCAAGGCATGATCAGAAGATCTAGCTGCAGTTTGCCATTTGAAAACTTCCTTTCTTGCATAATCCCCAGAGTCCCTGATAAATTTACCTTTTTTCTTATTTTGTGTATTAATATCCCATTTTGTCAGTTTGATTTTTAGTTCCCCTGACAGCTTGGGAAAATCTGAATGTTTTTTTAAAATATCCATTTTACTTTTAATGTCTGCAATTTGAGTCTCAATAATTTTCATTTTTCTCTGTTTGCGTAACAAAAGGAATTCCATCAAATCTTGGCCCTTTTTGTTAAAAAAAATTATACCATTCCAGGAGGGACTCATCATCATCTAGACCATCACTAGGTGGAATATCCCACCTGAGACGTCTCGGTATGAGACCATCCCGGATGTACTGTTCAAAAGATGTGACATCCCACCAGGCTTTAATTTTCTTTTCAAATAAAAAACCTAGTTTCTTGAAAAGAGAGGAGATATCATCCGGACCAATTGAGGGTGCCGAATTTGAGAACACCTCACTAAGTTTAACCTCTCGGGTTTCCAAATATTGGAAAACCTCCATGATGCAGCTAAAAGGCAATAGCAAAAAGCAATAGATACAAAAAATAGGGAGGGGGTGCAATCAGCGCAAAAAGATGAGGAAAAACTTGAATTATAAAAATTGTGAGGAAAATTAACTCCAAAGTTAAAATTTCACATGAATGCCAGCTGAACACAAAAGAAACTTTCACAAAATTCCCAAAATACATACAACATAAAAATAGTGCAGCGCAAACAATAAATACAATAAAGTGTATTAATGGTGCTTCTCATGCACCATTAATCAAAAGGACCTGTGTACACAGGAACAAAGTAAAAGGTGATAAAACACACCAATGATAAATCATATGTGCATAGGTGCATAAATAACTTGACAAATGTCCATATAATAATTGTGCGATTGGTCCAATATTCCAATTGGTCTGATTGATCAGAATCCACCAGGTGCAAAGTGTTAAAGGTATAGAGTGATCCCACCACCACACGGGTATTCTACTATTACCTCCAGATTAGACCACTGTTTCACCAGATGGTCAAACTGCGCATAGAATCCACCAGGTAGCCCAAGGGAGAGATGTTGTATTGGGTCCTCACGCATCAGTCATGATATATATCAAAACGAAAGATGAGAAAAACAAACATCTAAGAGCTTCCATAAAATAAAGTATTTATTGCAGCATATAGCACACAGCTTACTCACATTTGGTGAGAAAATCATGGGCATCAAGGAAAACCATAGGACCAGACAAAGATCACATCAGGATGAGGTTCAGACCATGAACGAGCGACTGTAAAGGTGATTCCTGTCCCCGGACGCGTTGCGTAAAGATTACTTCTTCAGCAGGGCAGGAATCCAAATAGTCGCGCGCTGTTTAAATATGCCGCTTGACCCGGAAGGGATTCTCACATGAAACGTAATGACGCACACAGTAACGTTCACCGTCATGTGAGGTACTTACGGCTAAAGGTATAATCATGTGCCGTCCTTCAAATGTGATGACGCGGTACGGCACGTCTCCGCGTCATTACACGTTGCAATAACTTTATTGTTCCGTGACAGGACAGTCAGGGCGACATAAAGAATATTAATTAAATGTCGCCATCTAGTGGATAAAAAGCATAATCACATTAGAGATATATAACAGCGCTCAATACGATCGGAACCTCTCTGATATGCATATCCAATCCCAAGGTAACTTTTTGCCTATCAATAATTATAGGGGCAAACCTAACCACCCACAGTCATCTAGAGGAAGTTTTTCTCAGAACAATGGATGGGGCGATGATAATTATTATCAGGGCTATACTGCACCTACACAGAATCGCTTTGCAGCCCTATCCAATCGTGATGAAATGGAAAGTGTTTTTTTAGGGAACCCCCCTCCGTCATGGTGGGCCCTCCTTCGACAACCCCCACTGGCAACAAAGGGAACAAAAGAAGAGAAAGAGAGGGAAACGGGCCGGACGCAGAACAGTCAAAAAGGACAAAATCCCATTAGGCACGGGTATTTTTAATATCAGTGGGACCATTTTGACTGATGACGAATTGAGAATTTTAGACAAAGGACTCAAATTCGCCCCCATCAGGAATTTTAATAAGTTTCAGACTTATGTTGGTATTTCCAAATTTGTAAGAACTTTGAATATCAAAAAGTATTTTTTATCAAAACCAGCCGAAAGGTCTTCTTTGATCCCTATAGGTTCTCACTCTAATCTTAAAACCAAAAGTGTGTTTAACCCCTCTAATGTAGACACCAAACACATAGACGTGTTTAAAAACATGGTCTTAAGTGATTTGGAGTCTATGAAAGTCAAAAAAATCAGAGACCCTCTCTATGTCAAAAATGGTATAGCGTTGTTAGAAAACAAAAAAGACGTGATAATACGCCCTGCGGACAAAGGGGGGGGATTGGTAGTGATGTCTAAAGAGTATTATAAGGGGGAAATGAATCGCCTCCTGAGTGATACCGACACCTATAAACTACTGAAAACCGATCCAATCTTTGAATTTAAAGGGGAATTATCATCTCTAGTCAAAAAAGGGTTAAAAAGAAAGATTCTCTCTAAAAAAGAGGCAGAATTCTTAGATCCTAGCGCATGTAGAACACCTTTTGTATACTTCCTACCGAACGTACATAAAAATGCCACACATCCACCCGGACGACCAATAGTCAATGGCATTGAGTCCGTATCCTCGAGACTGGGCCAATACATTGACTTCTTCTTGAAGCCCATTGTCTCTAAGACTAAATCTTATCTTAGAGATACCAAGCATTGTATTCAAACTCTTGAACCCTTAACTAGTACTCCGAACAGTCTTCTTATTACAGCAGACGTCAGCTCCTTATACACCATCATAGGACATGCCGATGCCATCTCAGCTGTAAAATGGGGTTTGGCACAATCTGACCTTTCGACCAAACATAATACATTTCTTCTTCAGTGCCTGGAATTTTGTTTAACCAAAAACTATTTTTGGTACGGTAGAAATTTTTATTTGCAAGTAATGGGCGTCGCGATGGGGGCCAAATTTGCCCCCAGCGTCGCCAACTTGTTTATGGCACTATGGGAAGAAGAGGCCATTTACAAAGACCCTGCTATACAGCTTAAATGCTATAAAAGATACATTGATGATTTACTTATGATTTGGGATGGCGTTTTACCTAGTCTGGAACACTTTATGTTGAATTTGAATAACAACTCTCATAGCATCACCCTGACTTGGAACATTGATGTAGAAAAAATTTCCTTTCTAGATCTTGAGATCTATAAAAATGGAGATTCTTTCAGTACCCGCAATCACTTTAAACCTTCCGATAGGAATGGTTTTATACCTCTGGATAGTTGTCACCATAAAAACTGGTTGTGCAACATACCAAGGGGTCAATTCATTCGACTCAGACGAAACTGTACGTCTGATACTGATTTTTTCTCACAATCTAAGACTTTAGTTGGTAAATTTCGTCAAAAAGGATATGATCAAGAGAATATTTCCAACGAATTAGCACGAGTTGGTAATCTTAATAGAGCTGATTTAGTAGCTGACTCAACAAAAGTAAATAATGAAGAGAGTTTTGAATTTAAAATCATCTTAGACTACAATGTTCAATACCGACAATTCGAGAAAATTGTTTTTTTTTTTTTTTTAAAGTGTATTTTGTGCGTGAACTCAAGAGAGAGGAGCCGGACTGCAGGAGTTGGGAGTAGGCAGACCCTCCCCCCGGAGGCAATCGCCATCCTTCTCCATGCCCCCGGTGGCAATGGCGGGTGTGAGGGGGGGCCTCCCACTCACCCCGCCCTACCTGCTCCACTTGGGAGCCCAACTGGGGCCCAACAGGACCCCATCGGGGCAGAGGGACTCCCCCTATGAGGGAGTGAGGGGGCCCAACCCACCAAGCCAGCCCCGTAGGTCCTTCGCCTCTCTTTAGGAGACCGCATGGCCAAAGTGCGTGCGTATTAAACCAATTTTGTGTGCGTGCAAGTGTGGTGGTTTTTGTGGGGGGGGGTGGGCGTACTAAGCACAGGCATACCTTGCATAGCACACCCACCGGGAGCCGGGCTGAGACCACCAAACTCAATTCACATGTAGCCGAGACCGGGATCCGAACCCTTGGCTGCAGAGGTGAACGGCTTGTCAGCGCAGTGCCAATCACGTTGAGCCACCACAGCTCCTTTTCGAGAAAGGACAAAACCCTGGGGCCTCTTCTCCCTCTATGCCCACGTTTTATATACAAAAAATCGCCTACTGTAAGGGATGTAGTAGCCCCTGGAGCCATTGATCCACCGGCCTTTAAAGAAAACAAATATTTTTTTTTCCTTTCAGGCTTTTATGCTTGTAGAAGATGCCAGGCCTGTAAACAATGTAGACACAATGTGAAGAAGCGAAAAAACTTTACCTCCTTCTCCACTGGCAAAAGCTATACTATAAAAAATCTTATCACTTGCCAAACAGTTGGTGTGGTCTACATGCTGGAATGTGATTGCGGGCTCCAGTATGTAGGCCGCACATCCCGTGCTCTCTCTGTTCGTGTAGGAGAGCATGTCAGTAACATCAGGCTGGGTAAACGGTCCCATAGTGTCTCCAAGCACTTTCGCCAACATCATGACAGAAATCCTAAATGTTTGAAATTTTGGGGCCTTGAGAGGGTGGATAAACACTGGAGGGGTGGGAACTACATTCGCCAAACTAGCCAAAGAGAGTCCTTCTGGATATATGAGACCAAGGTGCTCACTCCAGAAGGCCTCAATGTAGAATTTGATTTAAATTGTTTTATATCCAACAAATAATGTTTTTTAGTTATTTTAAATATAATTTTAATTTTGTTAGGAATGTTAAATGGATCGTTTATCATATGGGTTTCATGTTCCATATGTTTCCCATATGTTTTTATGATTGGTAGTTTTTATTTTAATGTAGGAATTGTAATTAAATATGTTCAATTTAATTTGTATGCATATCAGAGAGATTCCGATCGTATTGAGCGCTGTTATATATCTCTAATGTGATTATGCTTTTTATCCACTAGATGGCGACATTTAATTAATATTCTTTATGTCGCCCTGACCGTCCTGTCACGGAACAATAAAGTTATTGCAACGTGTAATGACGCGGAGACGTGCCGTACCGCGTCATCACGTTTGAAGGACGGCACATGATTACACCTTTAGCCGCAAGTACCTCACATGACGGTGAACGTTACTGTGTGCGTCATTACGTTTCATGTGAGAATCCCTTCCGGGTCAAGCGGCATATTTAAACAGCGCGCGACTATTTGGATTCCTGCCCTGCTGAAGAAGTAATCTTTACAGTCGCTCGTTCATGGTCTGAACCTCATCCTGATGTGATCTTTGTCTGGTCCTATGGTTTTCCTTGATGCCCATGATTTTCTCACCAAATGTGAGTAAGCTGTGTGCTATATGCTGCAATAAATCCTTTATTTTATGGAAGCTCTTAGATGTTTGTTTTTCTCATCTTTCGTTTTGATATATATCATGACTGATGCGTGAGGACCCAATACAACATCTCTCCCTTGGGCTACCTGGTGGATTCTATGTGCAGTTTGACCATCTGGTGAAACAGTGGTCTAATCTGGAGGTAATAGTAGAATACCCGTGTGGTGGTGGGATCACTCTATACCTTTAACACTTTGCACCTGGTGGATTCTGATCAATCAGACCAATTGGAATATTGGACCAATCGCACAATTATTATATGGACATTTGTCAAGTTATTTATGCACCTATGCACATATGATTTATCATTGGTGTGTTTTATCACCTTTTACTTTGTTCCTGTGTACACAGGTCCTTTTGATTAATGGTGCATGAGAAGCACCATTAATACACTTTATTGTATTTATTGTTTGCGCTGCACTATTTTTATGTTGTATGTATTTTGGGAATTTTGTGAAAGTTTCTTTTGTGTTCAGCTGGCATTCATGTGAAATTTTAACTTTGGAGTTAATTTTCCTCACAATTTTTATTATTCAAGTTTTTCCTCATCTTTTTGCGCTGATTGCACCCCCTCCCTATTTTTTATATCCTCTCACGTGCCCGCCTCCTCCGTACCGGGGGACCCAGTACTAGTGCTAGGACCGCGACTGCCCCTGGCATGTTGGCACACAGAGGTGTTGTCCTTGCACGTGTGGTTGTTCAGCTTGCTAGTTTCGTCGGTAACGCTGCTGCTGTAGCTGCTCTCCTGCTGACCTGAGGCCGTCTGGAGTAAAGATAAAGCAGCTATTTGTAGAAATAACTTTGCGCCCGACGGACGAGATACGCGCGGCGCATGTAGCCAGCGTATGGTGCTAATCCGTTCGCGAATCGGGAAATCTCCCTCATTTGCATATTTGCAGGGGAAATCAATAGGCGCGACTGATGCGCCAAGTGAAATTATGCGCTGACGAGACTCTGGCATCGCAAAGTTAAGCCGATCGGAAATGGCCCGTTTTCTGTCGCATCTAGTTTGGTGGGTACGGCCACATAGATACGACGGCGCATATTCACAGTTACGCGGCGCATATCGAAATACTCCAGCGCAAGTCTTGCTGAATCTGGCCCTATGTATTCTCCAGTTGTACTCACTCTAGCATGTATGATGCATGCATATTCTTAGCACCCAAGTGCATAACTTTACATTTATCAACATTAATCCTCATCTGCCACATAGTCGCCCAATTAGACATAGCATTGGCTTGTAATTTGGAGACATCCTGTAAGGAAGTTATTCCACTGCATAGATTGGTGTCATCTGCTAAGACAAAAATGTAACTTTTGATCCCAGACCTAATATCATTTATAAAGGTATTAAAAAGTAAGGATCCCAGCACTGAACATTGAGGTACACTACTAATAACCTTAGACCATTCAGAGTAAGAATCATTAACCACTACTCTCTGAATTCTGTCTATTAGCCAGTTTCTATCCATTTCCAACTGATATTTCCAATCCTGTAGACTTTACCTTACACATGAACCGTGGATTTTGCAAAAGCGTATTGAACGCTTTTGCAAAATCCAAGTATACCACGTCCACCACCACCCCTCTGTCCAAGGTTTTACTTCTCTTCTTCTTACTTCACTACTCTTTCACTTGTTGCTTAAAATGTTTTTTTTTTTTCTCCAGAAAGAACTCGTCTATGTGGTCTTTTATTAATCTCTCCAGTATCTTTCCAACAATAGAAGTTAAACTAACAGGTCTATAGCTACTTTGTTCCCTTTTTAAATATAGGCACCATATTGGCCTTGCACCAATCCAGTGATACTATTCCTATCATTAATGAGTCCCTAAAAATTATATACAATGGCTTTGAAATTACAGAACTCAATTCTTTTAGGATCCGTGGATGGATGCCATCAGGTCCAGGTGCTTTATCCACCTTTATTCTGTCTAAATATTTCTGGACCATATCCCTTTTGAGCAATTGTGGATCATTTTGGGCTGTATCAATACCACCCCCATTATGGACAAGAGCTCCCCCATGCTTATTTGTATATACAGAGCTGTAAGTAAGTATTTAATAAATTAACCTACTCTTTGTCCCTAGTCACCCACTCTAGATTATTTTGTGCTGTTGTACGTGCTGTACGTGGCCGCGTTCTTGGCATTTGGAATTTCCGACAACATTCGTGTAACCGTGTGTATGCAGGACAAGTTTGAGCCAACATCCGTCAGAAAAAAATCCATGGTTTTGTTGTAGGAATGTCCGATCGTGTGTACGCAGCATTAGAGTTTTCCCTTATAACCCTCCAGGTTCCAGCATGTAAGCAATATTTCTTAAAATAGGTTTGATTAAGGTACATTTAGCTGCAATATGGGTGAATCAGGATCACACAAATTTATTTTAGACTGGTATTGGTAATGTAATATAAACATACAGACAATGCAGCCTTACTATGCTAAAAGTCATGACATGTCATCCATTTTCAGGTTCTGCCTAACTTTAATGCTACTGGCATTCACTTTCAGTAAAAATCAGTTCATCCAGGATATTTTACAAGCAATTAACACAAGGCACATCTAAAGTATAATCTGACAAGTGTGAAATGTATGCAGCTCTTTCTTGGCGTCATCCCCAAGGTATAAAAGAACTTGCAAGGAAATTAACTAACAGCTATCTTCCATGTTAAAAATAAATGTTCTTTCTCAGTGCTCATTAAAATCTTTATAATCAGGTTGTCAGTTGGGATGTGCTCTTTATTCCTCTATGAGTCTTGTCTGATGCAAACATCATTAAATTACGTAAACACAAACACACCAGAATATGTATTTTTTTTTTTTTTTTTTCAAATACCAGTTTTATGAATTAGTCTCTATGTCCAATATAAGTTTAGGTTTACTATAGGTTTTCATTAAGGATGGAGTATTAGGATGATGAGTGCATATACATAAACACTGAGGCTGTCAAATACAGTTCTGTAAAAAACAAAGTGTAATCCGTGCAAAAAGTGCAAATGCATAAATGTCAAATGATAAACAGTTCCATCCGTGGTGCAAATGCATATATATCAAATGATAAAAGTTCCATCAGTGATGTTGCAGCTAATTCTGAGAAATAAGTGACTTTCTTTAAATAAGAGATCTCTGATGAAGCTGCGAGGCGTGGCGTAACATGTAAGACCCGGAACCGGAAGTAAAACGTATAATCGTGTATCCGAACGTTCGTTCGACTGTTTTAACACTTTGATGTAAGTTTCTACTTTATTATTAAAATTACACCTATATACTTCACTATGGCACTACTTTTCTTCATTTGAGCACCACTGGAAACCTCCCTTTTCCATACCTTGGAGCATTGGACCACAACCAGGATTTCTATACCATCTCACAGAGAGGATAGAGGGACACCTACTGGAGACCCACAAAAGTGCCACACAAACATTAAGGCTTATTTATTGCCTTATTAAGGTAAGCTCAATGTGAGCTCATTTATTTAAAGAAAGTCACTTATTTCTCAGAATTAGCTGCAACATCACGGATGGAACTTTTATCATTTGATATATATGCATTTGCACCATGGATGGAACTGTTTATCATTTGACATTTATGCATTTGCACTTTTTGCACGGATTGCACTTTGTTTTTTACAGAACTGTACTTGACAGCCTCAGTGTTTATGTATATGCGCTCATCATCCTAATACTCTGTCACTGTTGTTTTATTTTATATCACAATTTAGATTGAGCAGCACGTACACCCCCCCCCCCATTGTTTCACTTTATTTATTTTGTGGCGCAAGAGCTTCACTTATTCATTTCATTAAGGATGAGCTGAACACCCTCCGCTTTGTGGGCCCACATACTAGTTGCTGCAGACCAAGTCCTTCCAAGTGGTCAATGCAAGCATCGGCGATGGGGTCCTGTTAGGAATTGCCCCACAGGTTGAAATCCCCAAGCAGCAAAAGATGTTTGCTGCTTAGGGTATAAGTGGAGATGAACTCTGTTAAAGATGAGAGAAACTGCGATTTTGGACCCGGTGGTCTATAGC
Source organism: Rana kukunoris (assembly GCA_029574335.1). Classification (NCBI taxonomy): domain Eukaryota; kingdom Metazoa; phylum Chordata; class Amphibia; order Anura; family Ranidae; genus Rana; species Rana kukunoris. The sequence goes on along the minus strand of CM056050.1, from coordinate 283,638,892 downwards.
AGAGTAGAATATGAGTGGTCTCCTGGTGGTTTGTTTGAAGTTGTAGAGAGAGGGTTTCCATGAATCACCTGTACGTTGATGGAATGCCAGTGCTTCCGATTGTGATATATGTGCTTTGTGGCACGGGGGGGGGGCTGTAGTGCCACATGTGTGCAATCAATGGCCCTGATGGTGCGTGGGAATCCTGCAATTCTGTAGAAATCCAGCATTGCCTTCTGCCGCAGATGGTCATTGGTGGGTCTGATGATGTGGTGGGACATGCGTCTGAGGATTGTGGGGACAACCTGGTGCACACATCTGCTCATGGTGGATTGTGACATCCCAGCCACTACTCCACTTGTACGCTGAAAAGAACCACTGGCAAGGAAATGGAGTGTTGCCAGTACCTTGACCAGTGGCTGCACTGCATGTGAGCGGTGTGTCTTGCTGGTGATGTCATCTTTTAGGGCTGTGGTTATTTCGAGGATGGCATCAGGGCTGAATCTGAAGATGCGATACACCTCCTCATCACCCATGCCAAAGAGGCTCATGCGCGTGCGGTATATCCTCTCACGTGCCCTCCTCCTCCGTACTGGTGGACCCATTAGTAGTGCTAGGACCACGGCTGCCCCTGGCATGTTGGCAGACAGATGTGTTGTCCTGCAAGTGGGGTTTCTCAGCTTGCTAAGTTCGTCCGTAACGGTGCTGCTGTAGCTGCTCTCCAGCTGACCTGTGCACGTCTGGTGCAAAGATAAACCAGCTATTTGATGGAATAACTTTACGCCGGACGTACAACTTACGCGCACCACCCGTAGCCTGCGCCTGGCGCGCGTACGTTCGCGAATCGGCATATCTCCCTCATTTGCATATTTGAATAGGAAATCAATGGGAGCGCCAGATGCGTCCAGCGTAAATATGCACCTACGATACGCCGGCGTAGGAAAGTTAGGTCGGTCGGAGGAAGCCTATTTTCAGGCGTATCTAGTTTGGTGGGTACGGTGCATAGATACGACGCCGCATATTTCCACTTACGTGGCGTATCTCGAGATAAGCCAGCGTAAGTCTTTCTGAATCTAGCCCTAGATGTTTTTGTTTATTTAGCAGTGCAGCGTATTTACATGTTAAAGGTTTTTAAAAATCTCTCTCAAATGGCGAATTTTCATCTTACTTTAAAAAGCAGCACATGTCAAGTACCTTAAGAATTTCTTTGTAAAGAGCTTTCAAAATGTTGCAGTACCCTTTATATGCCAGGAAAATGTAGCCGTGTACTGTTTGCTATAAGAAAAAGAACAGCTTTTTTTAAAAAGGGCATCCACTTGGCTGTCTTGATTATGCTTGTTTGCTTTTCAAATGTACATTGCGTGCTAATGCAATGGATTATAATACTTATAATACTTGTGTTGTGTGACAAGCGTGTGTGTGTTGGATCAAATGACAATACAGACCACATGTTCATATTTATAACTAGCTATATAAAAGTGACAGTGAAAAAATGGTATGGACATTTATAAATTAACTACTTCCCACCCGGCAACTGCACATATAAGGCCAGGTGGGTGCTTCCTCCTTCTGAGTGGACATTCGGGAACATTCCTCAGAAGGAGAGGGACCGTGCGTGCCCGTGCAGCGGCACTTTATTGATGCTCTTGAGTCACCCAGACATGGCATCTCTGATCAGCAGGAGGGCTCTGTGATTAGCCCTCCTGATCACATGACGATGTGTCCAATCACAGCCATCACGTGATGTAAACAGAGAGCCGGTTGCTAGACAATTGGCTCTCCTCTAATCACACAGAAGTTGTCAGTGAGGAGAGGAGAGCGGATCTCTGCAACCGGCTGGTTATCAGTGAGTATGAGCTGTATTTTACAGCTTTTTACACATTGATCACTGGCCCAGTGTCCCCACAGTGTAAACACACAATGTAAACACACAAATCCCCAAAATAGTGTCCCCAAAATACATGTCCCAACACATTTCCCCACACAGTAAAAACACCTGTCCACCACATATGTAACAGTAAAATCACATGTCCCAATGATCATCTGCACACATATGCCTGTGATCACTAGGGATGAGCTTTATGTTTGGGTCAAACATGAATTTGACTCGAACATTGGCATCCTTTAAAGGTCTATGGGAGAAATAAAAAATGCTAATGCTATTTTTTTTTGAGAGCAGTGATTTTAATAATGCTTAAAGTGAAACAATAAAAGTTAAATATATCTTTAAATTTCATACCTGGGGTGTCTATAGTATGCCTGTAAAGTAGCGCATGTTTCCCGTGTTTATAACAGTCCCTGCACAAAATGACATTTCTAAGGGAAAAAAAGTCATTTAAAACTACTTGCTGCTATAATTAATTGTCGGGTCCAGCAATACAGATAAAAGTCATTGAAAAAAAACAGCATGGGTTCCCCCCTTAGTCCATAACCAGGCCCTTTGGGTCTGGTATTAATATTAAGGGACACTCCAAACCAAAATTTGGCGTGGGGTTTCCCCCAAAAATCCATACCAGACCCTTATTCGAGCACGCAACCTGGCAGGTCGCAAGAAAAGAGGGGGGACGAGAGAATGCCCCCCTCCTCCTGAACTATACCAGGCCATATGCTGGGGACAAAGGCCTCATCCCCACAACCCTTGCACGGTGGTTGTGGGGGTCTGCGGGTGGGGGGCTTATCGGAATCTGGAAGCCCCCTTTAACAAAGGGGACCCCCAGATCCCACCCCATGTGAATTGGTAACAGGGTACATTGTACCCCTATAATTTCACCCAAAAAAAGTGTCAACATTTTTAAAAACCACAGTAGACAGCTTGGGACAAGTCCTTTATTAAAAAGAAAAAAAATCCAACGATGTAATCCATTCTCGAGCGATACGGAGAAAAAAAAGCAGACTCAATCCTGCCTCCATGGAAGGAACCCGCGGAATGATGCGTTTATTGTTTGGATTGCGCAAAAGTTATAGGCCCAGATTCAGAGAGAATTGGATTCTCGTAGCGTATCAGAAATACACTACGCCGCCGTTTTTTACCTGGCTCTACGTGGAATCCAGGTAGATTTTGTCCAGTAAACGATGGCGGCGTAGTGTATTTCTCCCGTCGCAATCCATCTACACGAGTAGGGGGCGTGAAGGATCCCGCCGTGCATTGCGCGAAATCACGTTGTTACGTCATTCGTTGTTTGAGTAGCGTCGTTTACGGACATTTCTATTCCCGAACGAGTTACGCAAAAAAAAAATTAAATTCGACGCGGGAACGGCCATACTTAACATGGGCTACGCACCGTTAGACCAGCAAAAAGCTGGTCTAACAGTACGTAAAAAAAACCAAACGTAAGCGATTGCGAAGACCGCTCGTATCTTCGTGGATCGCCGTAAAAATACATTTGCATATCCCGACGCATCAAAACGATGCGAACTCCTCCCAGCGGCCGCAAAAATATCGCAGCGTAGATCCGAAGGCTTACGAAGACGTAAGCCTCTCGGATCGAAGCCCGAAGCCGCCGTATCATGGTTTGAGGATTCAAACTAGTGATACGCCGTGCGAAATTTGAAATTACTCCTGTCTAACACCAGTTAGACAGGCGTAATTGCTCTGTGAATCTGGGCCATAGTGTCTACAAAATAGGTTATTAATTTATGGCATTTTTATTATTATTTTTTTTTACTAGTTATGTCAGCGATCTGTAATTTTTATCAGGAGTGCCACATTGCAGTGGACACATGGGACACCTTTGACACATTTTTGGGACCATTGGCATTTATACAGCAATCAGTGCTATAAAAATGCACCGATTACTGTATAAATGTCATTGGCAGGGAAGGGGTTAACACTAGGGGGCGATGAAGAGGTTAAATGTATTGCCTAGGGAGTGATTCTAACTGTGTGTGGAGGACTAACTAGGGAAAGAGACCTATGTAAAAGGAACACACGGATCGGTCTCCTCTCCCCTGACAGGATGTGAATCTGTGTGTTTACACATACGGATCCAGGTCCCTGCTCTGTGATGAGCAATCGCGGGAATTACAATGGGGCAGATGACAAGTGGTTAACATTTATAGTCGGGGCACAGATGCGCTTTTACATAATGTTTTCCTTACTAATCCAGAATTATGCTACAAATAATCATTCAATTTAGGGTTCATCCATGGCATTGAATTTACAGAGCATATTGGTCTTCCTATTACTTCTGTGCATCAATCAGAAAGGCATGTGCGGCCATACTTTGAACGACTTGCAGACGAGAGATTTGGTACTTTGGGTGTCCAAGATAGAGGGCATTTGCATAGTCAAGTCTGGAGTTCACAATTGTTCCCACCCTGACTGCTATGTCTTCTTTGGGAATGAATGGAATAAGTCTGCGTAGTAGGCACAGCAGATGGTGAGATCCGCTGACTACTGACCCTATTTGTGCATCCATTGTCATGTAGGTGTCGAAGATGACCCCGAGACTTTTGACTTTGGTGCTAGGGTTGATGATTTGGCCTAGAATGGGTGGGGGTGTCCAAGTTGTTGCAAGTTGATTCTTACGACTGGCGTGAAACAGGAGAAGTTCTGTTTTGGAGCTGTTGAGTTTAAGATAACTCTTTGTCATCCAGTTTTCTATCAAAGAGAGGCATGTCTCTAGAATGATATGATGATCCTTTTTGTTGCAGATGCGAAAATACAGTTGTGTGTCATCTGCATATGAGTGATAAAGTAGTTTTTGGCTACTGATGATTTCAAAGAGAGGGCGAAGATAGATGTTGAACAGCCTTGGCGACAGAGTGGATACTTGAGGGACTCCGCATGACACCATGCCTTTTTAACCACTTCAGCCCCGGAAGGATTTACCCCCTTCCTGACCAGAGCACTTTTTGTGATTCGGCACTGCGTTGCTTTAACTGACAATTGCGCGGTCGTGCGACGTGGCTCCCAAACAAAATTGCCGTCCTTTTTTCCCCACAAATAGAGCTTTCTTTTGGTGGTATTTGATCACCTCTGCGGTTTTTATTTTTTGCGCTATAAATAAAAATAGAGCGACAATTCTGAAAAAAATTCAATATTTTTTACTTTTTGCTATAATAAATATCCCCCAAAAATATATAAAAAAAAACATTTTTTTTTCCTCAGTTTAGGCCGATACGTATTCTTCTACATATTTTTCATAAACAAAAATGTATTAATATTTTTTTTTACTAGTAATGGCGGCAATCAGTGCTTTTTTTCAGCACTGCGATCTTATGGCGGACACTTCGGACACTTTTGACACATTTTTGGGACCATTGGCATTTTTTTAGCGATCAATGCTATAAAAATGCATTGTATTACTATAAAAATGCCATTGGCAGTGAAGGGGTTAACACTAGGGGGCAGGGAAGGGGTTAAGTGTGTTCCTATTTGTGTTCTAACTGTATGGGGGGGTGACCTCACTAGGGGAAATCACTGATCTTCTGTTCATACATTGAACTGAAAATCAGCGTTTCCCCCGCTGACAGGACCGGGAGCTATGTGTTTACGCCCTAGTGGCCGTCGAAAGTGCGACGTAGCATGACGGGCTCTCGCCCAGGAGAGAGCCCGGCTGGTCGGCATGTGGTTAAGAAGTGAAAGGTCCCAATTTCACTATTTGTGATCGGTTTTCCAGAAAAGAGGAGAACCACAATAGATCACCTTCTGCGACTCTGGCTACTTCAGCTAGCCGAGTCAGTAATAGATTGTGGTCTACCGTGTCGAAAGCTGCGCTTAGGTCCAACAGAACTAGAAGACAAGATTCTCCTTCATCTGCGGCCTCGAGAGCGTCATCCCATATTTTGAGTAGTGCTGTTTCTGTCCCGTGTCCGGGATGTTGTATCTGTTGTACCACTACTTTCTCCATCACTTTAGAGAGGACATTTAGGCCTGTTATGGGACGAGGGTGTTTTGGGTCTTTGTGATCAAGGGTGGGTTTCTTTAAAATAGGTTTAATTATACCTTGTTTAAAACGGGTGGGTACTATACCTTCTTTGAATGACTGGTTTATAAGCTGCGTGATGGGCAGTGCCAGGATATCGGCACATTCCTTCAGCAGTTTAGTGGGGATGATATCATTGGTGCTGTGCTATTTCGTAGGGTGTGACGAGACCCTTGCTTGCTCGCTTCCGCTCTCCCGACACTCCTCTGCTGCTATTGAGTCAGATTGCAGATCGCAACGTCGGATGGTTCAGTCATTCAAGGCTCCGGGATCCGAACTACAGCTATGTGCCATTCGAGATCCATTAGAACAAACACCAGGCAGGCTGTATGTAAGTTTAAACAGGACTCTTTATTTGGAAGCCACACAGCACACTTTTATACAGAATTTTAAACATCCCACCCCCAACAACCGCTTTCCTATTGGTCAATTGTAAAGTACATTTGTGGTTCTCACTCAGGTCCTCCTTAACCATGCAAATGAGGACTTGGAATAGTCAACAGGGATTGGTCCCATAGCTTGAATAGAAAGACTATGTGTATTGAGACAGAAGCCCCAGGGGGCAATCAATGTACACAATAGCCAGCCACAGAACAATGGAACCGTCTGGAGAGACAGGTTCCTCTCCCCTGACAGGATGTGAATCTGTGTGTTTACACATACGGATCCAGGTCCCTGCTCTGTGATGAGCAATCGCGGGTGCCCGGAAGACATCGCGGCCTCCAGGCACAGGCATTGGGTCCCGAGTGATGCAGAGTTTTTTGTGGCCTCGATGGAAATGGGTTTTAAAGTGAACTTTGTTGCTTGTGGCGAATTTGTGTGGGTATTAGGCATATGGTTGAAGGGGGGGGTTAATGGGGGTTCTATTTAGCTGAATGCTTTCATGGATTCCTTCAATTTTGTTGATGAAATAATCCGATAGTTCATTGCAAAATTCTTGGGTATCAGAATTGGGGGCTTCAAGACAGATTGGATTCATGGTCTCGGTAACTATCTTGAATAGTTTGCGGGGACGGTTTAGGGCATTAGTGATGATATTGGCGAAATTATTTTTTTGGGCTTTGAAGATTTCTTTGTGGTATTTTTTTTGTTATTACCTTATAGATGGTATGGTTTTCCTCAGAAGAGCTTCTTTTCTGCTATCTTGCTTCAGCAACGACAGCTGGTCATTAAACCAGCTGGAGTTGTTTTTCCGGATGCAGGTTTTGCGTTTGGGCGCTACTAAGTCGGCTGACTATAGTAAAGCCGTGTTTATGGCATCCAGTGTTTCTGTGGCTGTTTGATGTGGTTGGATTGTTATTATTTTTTTCCCTAAAGTGGTTTTAAAGAGCTCTGAATAGAGCTTCTTTTGCGATCTAGTCCAGTGTGTTGTCACCGGTTTTGAAGTTTTTGTTAAGGGGGCATTTATGGTGATTGTGAGTTTAATTGCATAGTGGTCTGTCCATTGCAACGATTAATTTTTTTGAATGTTTATTTCCAGATCTTGTCTGAAAATAATCCTGTGAGGAGTTGGCCCAGAGGTGTTTGCTGTTTAGGGTGAAAGTGGACATGAACTCTGTCCAAGGTGAGAGAAGCTGCGATTTTGGACCCAGTGGTCTGTAGCAGAGAAGATTATGGATGGTCTCCTGGGGATTTGTTTGTAGTTGCAGAGTGAGGGTTTCCATCAATGGAAGTGAGTACTGAAGTGCTGGTTTAGTGATCGTGAGGTGAGTCTTGTGAATCACCGCCAGGCCTCCTCCTCTTTGCCCCACTCTGTTTTCTGTTATAATGTGATAATTCTTTGGCACCAGTTCTCCTAGAATGGTGTTACAGTCCTCTGTGAGCCAGCTTTCTGTAATAAAGATGCAGTCTAAATCGCATTGTAGGATGAAATGCGTTTACCAAATGTGTTAACCAAAGCACATGATATGTGCTTAGGCTGGGGTGAATACTTGTGATTTTTGATTGTCGATCGTCGATCGCATCTTAACAATTGCTTACTCCTTTGGTGCCAACTGGTAAAGTTGAGGCAAACGGTTTTAGATGCCAGATGGTTTCATCACTAGGTCATAGTCGCAGAAGGGTGATGGGGAAGGAAGATTTCTCGAGTGGGGCCCCACTCGCTGCGTCTTCCCTCCCCGTTTGATCCAGAGGAAGGCGAAAAAACCCTGGACGTGCTGTGCCAATCTGCAGCGACCGTGGGAAAAAATTCCTTCCTGATCCCTCAAGGGCGATCGGACAAGCCTTGGATCAAATGCCGAACGGTTAACGTCCCTAGATTGCTCACTGTTGGAGCAAATGGAGGGGGGCTATTTGTGGGGGGTACACAAACCCCTAAAATCGCAGATGGGGACCAATTCCACCGATCGGCTGTAGAAAGGGGTGAGTGGTAGGGTTGTAACAGTTGCTGGGGTGGCTGGAAGGAGAGAGAAGGATTGCTAGGGTGTAGCATGATGGCCGCCAGACCGGACTAGGCCCGATCCGGGGCCTGAGGTTCAGGGGCAGCATGGGGAGAGGGGGAGATGGTGGGAATCCTCCTGGGGGTCTGGGGGGTTATGTGAAGTTTTGCTAGAGGCTAATTTTGATCATGGCACGCCCGCTAACACACATGACTGTGTACTGGCATAAAGAACATTTTTATTTTTTATTTATTTAGCTACAAGGCATATGTGTTTGAGTACACTATCACCCAGTAGGACTTTAAATTGTTTAGTTATTTTAAAAATTGTGGCTGCTAGATCTGTTGTAGACATGATAACACAATAAAATTAAAGCTCTAGGCAATATATAAAGACAGTAGATTAGGTTTGCTCTGTTTTAACTCTACCTGTATGGGTATTTTCACATCATTACTGTTGTAATGTAGCATTTGTTAGCAATTCCATTTCCCCTAATTGGAGAAACTAGCAAATATAGGCGTAAGTGTGTGTGTGCCAAGAAGGTGGAGAAAAACACATGTTAATAATGTCCTATCGAAAGTAATTGTTCTAGCAGGGGTCTGCAAACTTTCTAAACAAAGGGCCAGTTTTCTCTTCTTAAGACGTATTGGGGGGGGGGGGCAGGACTGTGGTACTGATGGCAGTGGGAATAAACAATGCCCCACCTTTGGTGTCAATTGGAGGAATTCTATTCCATCATTGGTGTCATTGTAAGTAATTGTGCGCAATCATTGGTGCCATTAGGCCCCATTGTTGGTGTCATTGTGAGGAATTGTGCTCAATGTTTGGTGTTACTGGGAGGAATTCCTCCCTTTTATTGGTGTCAAGGGGGGGATTATGTGGCTTATGCCCTATTATTGGTATCAGTGGCCACAGTTTGGAAACCACTGGTCTAGTGGCTTTATGATAAAATGTAATTAGTAGTCACCTATGGCGCCATCATATCAGAAATGGGCTTCACAGTGTTTAATTCCTGCCTTAATTTCACAAATTAAATCTATGCAGATGTGTATAGCAGGCTTGTGTAGTAGTGAAAAACATAATAGTTTGCAGTACAGTGTAGTAAAATGACACAAAGGAAGCATAGAACATTTATTGTTTACCTACAATGCTGCCTAGCTGCCATTATTTTTGTTCACAGTAAGGCAGCCCAGAGATGATTTTATTTAAATTCCTTCAACCACAGTTGGTATGAAAATGATTGCACAAATGCCTCCCGCAGTGCTATTCTGTTCTGTCAATGGGGGAAGGCACAGGACAGGGGCCTTCCAAGTTGGATTACTGCTATTGGCTTTAGCTTTTGGCAGTATTCAAATATAAAAATCCAACAGGTTGGTTGTACCATCATATCGATGGATCGCAATTGGGCACAATCAGCTTTCCCACAGTTGGCCAAATTTCAATCCATGTATGGCTGGCTTAAGACGTGTTACCTCCTTGGCAGTAGCATTTTAAGTTAAATTAATGTTCTTTCCATTCCCAAGCTTGTAAAATGTATACTCATTACCCTAAAGCTAGCAACATATGAATCAAAATTTAGCCCATTCAGGAGGGACCTGGCCGAATATTGAGCCATGTATGGGCAGGCTGCTGTACACATTGACTGTTGAAGCAGTCAATATCCGGCCGCTTTGTACCAGGCTTTACCCTTGCTACGCTCATAAGTACACTTTAATTAGCTTTATTAGTTTGCACCAGAACTCTCAAACATTGCAAAAGTTTAGACCCAAACCGTTAACCCTATTAAAGTCTATGGGATCCGAACTTGAAAAATCAAAAGTCCCCTTTCCGTTTTCAAAATATTTTATTGAGAATAGAACAAAATCACATGTAAAGGACTACCAATTACATGAAAAGAAGTTAAAGTACCTGTACAGTATATTCAATAAAGGTGATAACAAGAGGGTATTCAACAGCTATAAGACTAAAAACTGTATAGGTACTAAAACCTGCATATAGTCCTGCCCAGAGCCCTGGGAAAACAGCGTAAGGCAAATTCAAAAGGCAATCCAAGAAATGAATAAAGAAACATAGATAAAACACAAAGCGGACAAAATCAAAATAAACATAACCAAAACAAGAAGACTAAGGTCAGTCATTCCTCAAGTCTATACAGGAACCAAGGGTATCACTTAGCATCGTAAGCTGGGATAGAGTCATGTAAGGTGTGAAATATTTTTTCGGACAGCATCATTTGATCTACTCACGTAACCACCGGTGGGAAAGGGACCGTCAATTTTTTCCAGTGTAGTGCAATAGCCCACTGCATGGCGATACAGATAGAATGGATTAGTTTCATAAGGGGTCCGGGAATATCAGGTTGGGGACTGACAGATAGTTCCAGGACACACTGTCAAAAGCCTTATGGATGTCAAGGCCCAGCATTAACAATTTGCGTGAGAATAAGTTAGCATCCTGGATTATATCTGTCGCCAGACTATGTTGTCGGTAATGAGTCTGTGGGGGATGAAGCCTGATTGGTAGGGCGAAATAAGTGAAGAGATCACCCCAGCTAGCCTGTCTGCCATGATTCTAGAGAAGATCTTTAAGTCATTATTGATGACCGAGATGGGCCTGTAGTTCTGAGGGAGTGTAAGATTTTTGTTAGGTTTAGGAATTAGTGACATATTGGCCAATAACATCTCCTCTGGGAAATTGTCACCTCGTAGCACCGAGTTGAAAAGTTGGACCAATCTAGTGGATAGGGGCATAGTAAATTTCTTATAGTAAACCGATGAAAAGCCATCCGGGCCCAGGGCAAAACCGGTCTTTAATGACTTGATCACATTCAGAACCTCTGCAAGAGTTATGGGTGTATTAAGTTTCTCCTGTTGTGAGGAGGAAAGGGATGGAATAGGAAGGGCATGGAACCAGGCATCATTATGTAAGGGAGGTTCAGAACTTCTGGCAGCCAGTAAAGAGGAGTAAAACTGTTTAAAGTGCTTAAGGACCTCTTGTGGATGTGAGGAGGTCTGACGTGGGCCAGTAGCTAATTTATAAACATGTGGATTGGTTTAGCTTTTTCGCAAACATGGTCGAATCGGTGTTACCATGGAGCAGAAACTTAGCCCTATACCATCTCAAAGATTTCTCCACCTTAGCAGATAGTAGTGTGTCTAATTCTAATCGTTTCTGGTCAATGGCACGTCTGGTAGCTTATAAATACAGGGAGTCAATCTTCTTATAGAGGAGATCCAACTCAGCAGAGAGGGTCAGTATTTTTTTGTCTGTTCGCCTTATTACGGGCTGAGGCAATCCCAATAAGCTTGCCGCTTATTACCGCCTTATGGGCGGTCCAAACTGTAGAAAGTGGGGTACCAGGAATGGCATTAAGAGTAAAGTATTCATCTATAGCTCTAGCAACATCCGACTCGTTCTCTGTGTCTGAGAGAAGCGCCTCATTTATCCTTCAAGTATAAGGAGTGGGGGCCAATCCAATAAAATTTGTCTTAAAGGATACCACCTGGTGGTCCGACCAGACACAGGGGTGGATCGTGGATGACGAGGAATTTTCTAGAATGACAGGAGAGGCGTATATATAGTCCAATCTAGCAGAACTATTGTGAGAGTGGGAATAAAAGATATATTCTCTGAGACCTATATTGTGCGCCCTCCAGAAATTAGTCAAACAAGCTAAATGAAGGGGGGGAATGTAAATCGGCACTAATACCAGCAAGGGGCGCCACTATTACCTGAAACACAATGCAGCAATTATCAAATGAAGGAAAACAGTCACATCCGAAAATCAACAGCATACCAGCACAGTCTCTCTGGGATTACCAAAATGTCCAATAAAGGTATAGCTGACCTGAGAGAAAATAGTTAAAAACCAGACAATAATGATAAAAAAAAGAATACCAAAAAAACACAAAAAAAAAATGAAAACATTGGGCCAGATTCTCAGAAGAGATACGACGGTGTATCTCCAGATACACCGTCGTATCTCTGTTTCTGAGCCCTCCTAGCTATGCGACTGACGGGCTAGCGGACAGGTTTGTCCATCGGACAAATTTCAAAGCATGCTTTGAAATTTGTCCGCTACAAACCTGTCCGTCGGATATGTCCGCTGGTTAGTACGGGAAACCAGCGGACATATCCTCCCGCACATGCGTCGTATCCTGTGAATGGATCCGACGCATGCGCGCGGAAGTGTTTACTTCCTGGTGCGTGACGTATCGGTGACGTGGCGGCGTCAACGTCACCGCCGCATCACCACGCTGTCTGGCGCCGGCGGGGATTTTGATCCGATGGTGTGTACACGCCATCGGACCGAAATCCGATGAGACATGTCCGCTCTAAACTGTCCGTCGGACAAGTTTGAGCGGACATATCTCATCGTGTGTACGAGGCCTTAGAATCAGTTACGCATAGATTTGGCATAGATCCGACTAGCGTAAGTCACTTACACCGTCGGATCTTAGATGCAATTCTACGCTGGCTGCTAGGTGGCGTTTCCGTCGATTTCTGTGTCAAATATGCAAATGAGCTAGATAGGCATATTCCTGAACGTATTTGCGCCCCGTCGTCGTAGTTTACGTCGTTTGCGAAAGCATAACATTACCCCTGCTATATGAGGGGTAACCTTGCGTAGGTCCGGCGTATGCCATGTTAAGTATGGACGTCGGGACAGCATCGTGTTTTTCCGTCATTTACGCTCTTTATGTAACTTGTCGCGAATAGGGCTGTGCGTTAATTACATTGACGTCTAAACCAATGTATTTGCGGCGTACTATGGAGCATGCGCCGTGGGCTACGTTTATGGCCGACACATGCGCAGTTCGTTCGGCGCGGGGGCGCGCTTAATTTAAATACAACATGCTCACCTCCTTCCTACTTTGAATTATGCGGCCTTACGCCAGCCCATATATGCTACGCCACTGCAAATTATGGAGCAAGTGCTTTGAGAATACAGCACTTGCCCGTAAAAGCTGCAGAGGCGTAGCGTAAATGGGATACGCTACTCTACGCAACGCTACGCAAAAAAAACGCAGATCTACCAGAATCTGGCCATTATGTCCAACAACTAAACTGGATCAGGTAAAAAAGAAAGATAACCTGATAACAAGAAGATCACAAGATGAGACAACCAGGTCTCGAACCCAGCAGCACCGAGCAAGTGAGGTAAGCGAGGAAAAATACAACAGTTTCTCTCACTTGCAACCAAGCCGAAGAAAGAAAAAGAAAAACCTTTGCTGGGTGGGGAGGACATGCGGCGGCTCCAAGGGACCGACTCCGAAGGGAGATGATATCAAACTGAAAAAAGAAAAAAGAAAAAAAATGTATTCATAAAAAGGTGTTGAGGTCAAAACATATATGTAGATGCAGCCCTGTTCGAGTTCAAGGTAACCCATGAATCAGAGTAGAAAAAATAGAGGGGCTAGACGTTGTTTCTGTCTCCAGCATCGTAGCGGATTCTTCTTCTATCTCTGCGGGGAGGAGGTGTGTGCCAGATCGGGGAAGGCCTGGGAGTTGAAGGAGGGTGGTGGATAGCTCCCGCATCAAGGAGGCCCAGGTTAACTAGAATCTCTTGCCCTTCTAGAAGAGATGTTGCCGAGTACATTGTGCCATTATGGGGGATCACCAACTAGGAGGGAAAGCCAGATTTCTTCATTGTTTGTATTTGTGGTTCACATTTACGTTCATTTGTTTTGCTATCATTCATCATTTGGTCACTGTTTTGGTACACCTGTAGTTCATATTGTTATGTCCTGCATTTAGCTGCACATGTGTTTTCACACTCATCCGTCCATGCCCATTGGTTCAGTTACTCACTGCTGTGAGTTTACTGCACCTCCTCTATTCCCACCCATTAACGGCGCAGACATCACCTCCCCTTTTTTTGTTACAATTTTCTGTTAAGGACAGATCACTAGGTGTTTGCAGCAGTGTCCCTTCACCACCACCTTCGGTAGCGCAGGAGTCCCATTATACATATTACATGGACTATACTTTGCATGAGTCAGTAAATATGTAAGAAAGGGTTACTCTGAAAAAGAAAACCTTGAGGGGTTGCTTAAATAATTCACTATTTGAGGAGACCTTGAGGAATGTTTGATAGAATGATCAAAAATGATTCAAAGACAGAAAAGTACTTGGGGAATGAGCAATGCAACCATGCTATGGATCACTAAAACATGTAAAGTAAAGCGTGTGTAAGGTCATTGAAACCACATATAAAAGTGGTTAAAAATACATATGTGACAAAAGTTACAATGGGCGATGTAAGCAGGAGATTTATAGCCTATAATTACTTATTTGTGTTTTGACAGCAAAAAAAAAATATATATATAATAATAAAAAAAATGACAGTACTGTACATTCTACAACAGTGAATTTCTCCTGGGATCAGGTAAAAAATGTAATTTAGAGTTGAAACATTCTTACAGCAGGAAATTACTTTTACAGAACATAGCAGGATTTCGATCGAGTGTTACAGAAATAACTTTTTATGCATAACTCTCGGGAATAGGAATGTTCGTGAAATGAACGTAAGAGCAATTCCTGAACAAATTCGATCGTGCTTAATTTAAATTCTCACGTATTTCGATTGGACACAATAGCGTACGCGCAAAAAAACTACCTGAATCGGTGTAGAGTCTGGTGAAATACGGCAGCGTACCGTATTTCGATTACGCAGCGGAATATTACGTCTTTGTGAATCTGCCCCTGTGAGTTTTACAAACGATGATGTCAAGGGCAAAGGTATAATGAGTAGCAAGTCATTTCATATATTACAGCAAAATACATGCTCCTCTGTAAGTCAGTATAGTAATGAGAAACTGCCAGTTTTCATACTGCACATTTAATATGTGTACTTGTTTTAAATACCATATGTCATCAAAGTCAACATTATTCATTATAAAACCACACGTTGTTTTTTTTTTTTTCTAAATGTTTCACACAATATTCATGCAGCTTCAGATAGTAAAATTAATCTTAAGTGAACATTGTTTAAAATGTGTGTACAAAAAAAAATCATAAATAGTACAAAAGGGGTCAACAGAACACTTGCAAGCTAGCCAGCACAAAAAAATGGCATGCATTTGTAAATGTTTTTAACTCAGTTTTTACAGAGTTAATTCATGATGAGCTAGATGTACCCAGGTTTGGTTCAGTAAAAGTTAAAAAAATGCTATTGAAGTTTGAATCCAGAACTCAATGGGAGCCAAACACTGCAGTAATGTTCCTTTTCTAATAAAATTTAAGCAATTGACTTGTAGGAAATGTACCAAAGAATGAAAATGCTAGAAAGCTGTTTGAACAGGGTACACTTTCTATGGGATTGAGCAGGCATTTAACATATACATTTTTTTTATTTTTTTTGAACACTGACAATGAAAGTAAAATACGAGTTTGTACCACAGCTAGTCATTATTTTTCAGAGACTGAATAAAACATTTGTGATAACAAAAAAAAAACTTTCTTGTAATTTTTAGACACTGGTCATAATG
Source organism: Rana kukunoris (assembly GCA_029574335.1). Lineage (NCBI taxonomy): Eukaryota > Metazoa > Chordata > Amphibia > Anura > Ranidae > Rana > Rana kukunoris. The sequence goes on along the minus strand of CM056050.1, from coordinate 283,623,118 downwards.
GAAATAACATGCAGGTTTGCATTACAGCCAGAAAGTGTGTTTGGACAGGCCACAAATTCTGTGCAATTGAGCAGGCATGTATTATCTGTTAAAAAATCATTTTTTTTACCAAAAATATGCATAAGAATACGTATCGGCCTAAACTGAGATTAGATATTTATATTAGATATTAGATAAAAATGGGATATTTATTATAGCAAAAAGCAAAAAATATTGGGCCAGATTCAGAGAGCCGTAACTCCTGTCTAACTGGTGTTAGACTGGAGTAATTTCAAATTACGCGCGTTTTTTAGCTAGTCTGAAACCTCAAACCATGAATAGACGGCTGCGGGCTTCAATTCGACTGGATTACGTGTTCGCACGCCTTCGGATCTACGCTGCAATAAAATTGCGGCCACTGGGTGGACTTCCCGTCGTTTTCCGCGTCGGGGTATGCTAATGAGCTTTTGCCGGCGATCCCAGAAATTACGATCTTCAATCGCAATCTCCTACGGCATCTTTAGTCATCTTTTTTTTGCGTAACACTATACCAGCTTTTTGCTGCTCTAATATTAGACAGCCCATGTTAAGTATGGCCGTCGTTCCCGCGTCAAATTTCTACGTTTTCCGACGCCTTTTATTATTTTTTACGTAAGTCGTCCGGGAATAGGAATGTTCGTAAACGACGCTACTCAAACAACGAATGACGTAACGACGTGATTTCGCACAATGCACGGCGGGAAATTTCTGAACGGAGCATGCGCAGTTCGATCGCCGCGGGGACGCGCCTAATTTAAATGCTTCATGCCCCCTAATTGCGTATTTCGATTACACGGCGAGAAATAGACTACGCCGCCGTAGCGTACGGGCAAAAATCTACCAGAATTCGATGTAGAGCCTGGTAAAATACGGCAGCGTAGAGTATTTCGATTACGCAGCGCAAAATTAAGTGTATCTAAATCTGGCCCATTGTGTTTTTTTTTCAAAATGTATGCTCTTTTTTTGTTTTTAGCCCAAAAAATAAAAACCACACAGGCGATCAAATACCACCAAAAGAAAGCTCTATTTGTGGGGAAAAAAAGGACGTAATTTTGTTTGGGAGCCACGTCGCACGAGCACGCAATTGTTAGTTAAAGCGACGCAGTGTCGGAAGCTAAAATTTCATCTGGGCAGGGAGGGGGTGTAGGTGCACAGTAGGCAAGTGGTTATTTAAAATAAATAAGATTTTTTTTTAAAGCGCCCCATCCCGACGAGCTTACACGCAGAAGCGATCGCATATGTGAGCAGCGCCCGCATATGAAAATGCTGTTTAAACCACACATGTGAGGTATCGCTGCGATCGTCAGTGCAAGAGCAATCATTCTACCCATGGACCTCCTCTGTAACTTAAAAGATGTAACTTGTAGCATTTTTTAAATGTCGCCTATGGAGATTTTTAAGGGTAAAGTTTGACACCATTCCACGAGCGGATGTAATTTTGAAGCGTGACATGTTGGGTATCAATTTACTTGGTGTAACATTATCTTTCACAATATCCAAAAAATTGGGCTAAGGCCACGTACACACGATCGGTCAAACCGATGAGAACGTCTGATAGACCGTTTTCATCAGATGAAACCGATCGTGTGTGGGCCCCATCGGTTATTTATCCATCGGTTAAAAAAATAGGAACTTGTTTTAAAATTATCCGATGGATAAAAAACCTATAGAAAAAAAACAATGGGCCAGATTCAGGTACATCTGCGCATTATTGGACCGGCGTAGCGCACCGCCTTTACGTTAGACTTGCGCAATGTAGCCGCACAATCACCCTATTCTCGTTGCTTCTACACAGCAAATAGCGCCTGCGCAAAGTTATTTCTGAGGCGCAAGGCGGAGTAATACAAATTGGGAAGGACGTGGGCGTGTTACATTGAAATGAGCCGTGACCCTATGCAAATAAAGGGCCGGCCGGCTCGCGCATGCGCGCTTGAAGCAGACCATGTCAGCACCTCTCTGCGCATGCTCACAACTCGGGAACGGCACAATCAGTGAAATTGGAAGTGGACTAGGGCAAAATCATGAACTACGCAAACAGCATAAATAGACACACACAAACGCACTTCCATTGCAAAAGTACATCCCTTTGTATCCCTCCCTATACAGCAAGGTGCTTTTGTTCCTTAGTTAGTTGCGTTGTGATTGGTATTTGTCAGATTTGTGTACTGTGTGATCTTGTGTTTGTTAGTAGATATTTGAAAGTGTTTTTTGCTAAGTGTTTGTGAGATATTTTGTTTGATATTTTTCTGTTTGTTTGTTTTCTTGCTTGATTGTTCCTGTTTGTTTTTGTGACTGCTTTTTGCTGAGTGTTGGTGAGAGTTTTTGTTTGATATTTTTCTGTTTGTTTGTTTTCTTGCTTGATTGGTCGTGCTTGTTTTTGTGAGTGATTTTTGTTGACTGGGAGTGTTTTTTTTCAGTATGACTGAGAGGAAGAGAAAATTAAATTTTTCTTTGAGGGAGAAACAAATTCTTGCCCGGGCCATTTCCGACTATGGGCGTTTCCTCCACGGCCCGGACAGTGCCAACACCACCCCGGCCAGGAGGAGAGAGATTTTGGACATGATCACTGACCAGGTGAATTCAGCGGGGGAGAGGGAGACACGGAACCGGTCTGGGATTGAGAAAAAGATAAATGACCTCCGGCGTCTGGTCAAAAAGAAGCTGGCCAGAATGCTTGCCCATGCCAGGGGCACAGGAGGGGGCCCACCATGCCCTGTTAGGCTGACAGCGGAGGAGCGTGCGGTGGCCCAGACCTTTCATAGGCAAGAAGTGGAGGGCCTGCCCGGATATGACTCAAGTCATGAAGGCGTGATGCCAGGTAAGGTTTTTTTTTCTATCAGGTGTGTAGCATGTGTGGGGGAGGGGGTGAAAGGGAATATGTGGCAAGTGTGTGGATCCTCCAACCTGTGAATGTTTTGTGTCATCCACAGATGTGCAGGAGGGTGCTGGGCCATCTGGCCTGACCGCACCATCCCCAGGACAGCAGCCTAATGAGGCCCCCCGACAAGGCCGGAGTCCGCGGAGGAGGTTGAAGAGGAGGGGGTTGAGGAGGAGGAGTTTGAGGAGGAGGAGGGGTCTATGTCAGGCACTGGCCTATTGTTTTTGGATGACTCTTCCCCTCTGGCTGGCGGCAGCCAGCCCTCCCTAAGGGGGAGCCCCCCCTCCTCCCCCAACATGGCTCCCCTCCCAAGGGGCTCCCCTTCTCCCCGGCCACAAGCATCAGCTGGAGCCAGGAAGGCGACCCAGAAGACCAGGGGGGTGGCCGATCTCCTGCCCGCCACTCTGAGAAGGGACCAGTTCCTCCAGACCCACCATCTGGGACAGGTCAGCCAGACATTGGTGCGGATGGAGGAGAGCCTGTCCTCCATCAAGGATACGCTTGGGAACCTGGACTGCCACTCCCGGGCTTTCAGAAACTGCCTTAATGACCTGCAGACTACATCAGCAGGCGTTGGGCATGATGTGAGGGCCCTTAGCCAGGCTATCCAGGCCAACACGGCAACACTAGGTGCTGCCCTGGACAGAATAGCCGTGGCCTTGGAGGGCAGGCCGCCAGGTGGGCAGAGACCAGGGGCTGCTCCTCCTTCCCCGGTTTACCCCCATGAGTCTCCCCTGAGGAGCCGGGGCTGTGGCCGGGGCGCCCCAGGCGTGGCTCACGTCAAGGGCACTAATTTGTTTTTCCCCTTTTTTTGGGGTCTTTTTTTTTTTCTGGAAATTTTTTGATTTTGCTGGTAATTTATTTTAATTGTTTTGGGGTTGTGAATGCTGTTTGAATGTGGGGGTGACATTCCTGCCGGAAAAGGGGTGTCACCCTCAATTTTGGTGGAGAAGGGTTCCCCAGGACCAGGGAGAAGTGATCCCCAGGTCCGTGTGAATGGTGTATGAATGTACAGTGACATAATTGGAGCCTTGGCGTGGCGTTGCTGCTCACAAGTCCTGCATGGTGGACTGGTGCCAATCCAATTTGATGAGGATGTGGGGTGTGTGTGCTAGGGACCACAGTGGTGTGCATGCATGCATTCTCATTGTGCCATGATTAATGTGTGTGTTTAACGTGCAAAGATGCCCAATGTGTGCTGTCTCCTGGCTGCTCTTCCCTCAGAAGACGGGGTATCCTCGGTTAGGGGGGGATTGTCTGGTTCAGGTCATCACGTAGTTCAATCTGCAGGCCCTTTCTCACTGCGAAGTTGTGCAGCAGGCAACAGGCACCGATGATATGGCACACAAAGTTTGGGGAATACAACAGGGTCCCCCCAGACTTATCCAGGCATCGGAAACGTGACTTCAGGAGGCCAAAGGTGCGCTCCACCACTGCACGTGTTTGGGCGTGGGCTTGATTGTATCTTTCCTCTCCTGGGGTTTGGGGGTTCCAGATAGGAGTCATGAGATGGGGTCCCAGTGGATTTGCAGAGTCACCTGTAAGGGAGAAGACAGGAGGATGTTAGTCATGCATGTGCCCCTTGTGATGTGTGCATCATGGGGGGGACAGTCATGCCTGCCACCCATGTCACTCACCAACCAGCCAGGTGTCCCCATACATCTGTCATGGCTGGACCCTGGGTGTTTGGCACGGACGTGCCATATGAGGCTTTGGGCATCGACTATCACCTGTACGTTGATGGAATGCCAATGCTTCTGGTTGCGGTATATGTGCTCTGTCTCCTGGGGGGGCTGGAGTGCCACATGTGTGCAATCAATGGCCCCCACGGTGCGTGGGAATCTGGCAATTCTGTAGAAATCTGTCATTGCCTTCAGCCGCAGGTCCTCAGTGGTTGGTTTGATGATTTGGTTGGCCATGCGTCTGAGGATTGCAGGGACAACCTGGTGCACACATCTGCTCATGGAGGATTGTGACATCCCAGCCACCACTCCACTTGTTCTTTGAAAAGAGCCACTGGCAAGGAAATGGAGTGTTGCCATGACCTTGACCAGTGGCTGCACTGCATGTGAGCGTTGTGTTGGGCTGGTGATGTCCTCCTGCAAGGTTGTGGTTAATTCCAGGATGGCATGAGGGGTGAATCTGAAGATGCGATACACCTCAGAATCACTCATGCCAAACAGGTCTATGCGTGTGCGGTATATCCTCTCCCGTGCCATCCTCCGTGCCCTCCTCCTTATCTAACATTGTTGCTTTATCTGACATGTAGACGATTTTTCTCTTTTTAGACCAGCTTTTATATGGTCTAATTTTAGACAGGACATTTTGCTGTTGCGCACACTGCGTAGCCTGCGCTGCCCCAACGTTCTTTTGTGGATCCCCGTAAGTCCCTCATTAGCATATTAGACTAGCAAATCAATGTTCTGTCTAGCGCAGTTTTGCGCGGACGGATGCGCCTGTCTAACGAAATTACGATGGACAAAAAAAAGTAGATTTCTTGAGTATCTCGTTTTGGGGATGCCGTGCATCGAAACGCACGCGCACATTTAGACTTACGCCGTGCATCTCCTGTTACGCAGGCGTAATCGCTCTGTGAATCTGGCCCACTGAGTCTGAAAAACAGGCTAGGTCCTTAATTGGTTAAAATGGTGAAAATCGTGTTCAAACCACACATGTGAGATATCGCCACGATCCTCAGAGCAAGAGCAATCATTCTACCCCTGGACCTCCTCTGTAACTTAAAACATGCAACTGTTAGCATTTTTTAAACGTCGCCTATGGCGATTTATAAGAGTGAGGCCTCGTACACATGAGCAGACAGATTTGTTCAAATCTGTCTGTCCGACAGATTTGAACAAATCTGTCTGCTGGGATTTTGGTTTGCTCGCGTGTACACGCGAGCAAACCAAAATCCCCGCCAGCAGACGGCGCGCTGACGTGTCGGTGACGTGGCGGTGACGTTAACGCCGCCACGTCACCGCACCAGGAAGTAAAACACTTCCGCGCATGCGCCGAATCCATTCGGCGGCGGTGCGGGACGACATGTCTGCTGGTAAGTGTACTAACCAGCAGACATGTCGGGCGGACGGATTTCCACCCGATAGATTTCAAAGCATGCTTTGAAATCTGTCGGGTGGCCAAATCCGTCGGCTCGGCCGTACACACGATTGAATCTGTCTGCTGAAACGGTCCAGCAGACCGTTTCCAGCGGACAGATTTGATCGTGTGTACGAGGCCTAAAAGTTTGACGCCATTCCACGAGCGGATGCAATTTTGAAACGTGACATGTTGGGTATCAATTTACTCGGCGTAACATTATCTTTCCCAATATAAAAAAAATGGTCTAACTTTACTGTTGTCTTATTTTTTAATTAAAAAAAAGTGTTTTTTTTTCCAAAAAAGTGTGCTTGTAAGACCACTGCGCAAATACAGTGTGACAAAATGTATTTCAATGACCGCCATTTTATTCTCTTGGGGGTAATTTTCTAGCAAAAAATGTTTTTAACTTGTAAACACCGAGTCTGAAAAACAGGCTTGGTCCTTAATTGGTTAAAATCTATACCATACCAAGCTTCTAAAATATATATATATATATCTGCAATTCTTTTCTTTCCCTGTCAGCAGGGCTAGTTAGGGACAAAGCGGCGGCTTGCCAGCTCACTCCTTAACAACCAGCTATTCTTCAAACAGAATGTAGATCAGTCAATCAGTTTTTGTTTGATTCGAATTTTAATCATTCCAAAAATTTGAAATTAATTTGAAAATGAATAAATGAAACAAAACAAAACACGAAACAAATGAACAAAACAAAATTAGTAACATAACGAATCTATCCAAAATGAAACTAAATACATTTTTCCATTCTTTCCATGTCTTACCTATTTTCAGGCCATGCACATGTCCAGTCATGTGATCTCCCCTGCATCAGCAAGCAGCAGCTGCAGGGGAGAAGACAGAGCACTCTGAAAATGACTAGTAAAGCCTGACATGTTGATGGCACCCATAGGCTTCAAAGGTCATCCGTTGTCGGTGATCTCTCCCATCCCCTGCAGCTGCGTTGGTTGATGTAGGGGAGCTCGATGACATGACAAGGTTTTAGTAGCATTAAATGTATCACTTTGATTTGAGTTTCCATAAAAGATATGTAGATTATTGAATCTCTGCATCCAAATCTTCTCTGTAGAAGACTCTTTTGAGGTCTTTCTTGATATCTGTAATTTATGGAGCCTATGGAATGGTTCACATTCTCAGAATGGGGATGGAAATGTTGGTCACCCCATATATATATTATTAACCCTTTGTTAATAATTTATTTTTGACTTTTGTTGTATCCCTTTAGTAGTTTATCCACCAGGTTATCTTCAGGAAAGCCTTTAGCTTATTTCTTTAACTTTTTGTTTAGAGCAGCGCTGATAAAATATTTACTGAATGTTTTTTTTTTTTTCCTTGTCAATATATCTTTATTGAGGTGATAAAGAAATGTACAATTCAACAAAATAAAATAAGTTAATTACAGACACAGAATAATTTCTTGGTTTACATAAGTGGTAAGTTCACAACAGGTGAGTCTGGTGGCTTCAATGGAATATTAATAGTACAGATAAGGTTATAACTAAGAGACCAATTTTCTGGAGTTTATTTAAAGATGCTTTGTTTCTTCCAACCAGCCCAGATGGTTTTAGGGCTGTGGTTTAGGCAAGAGTCCTGATGCGTCAACGTAAGTGTTTGAACCAAAATCAACCTTATAACAATGCTAAGAACATGTATAATAACGAGGTTCATAGTCAGAGCCCAAGGCGGGGAGGAGGGTGGGGAGGAAAGCGGGGAGGGGAGAAAGGGGTGTCTGCAGGAGTGGTCCGGAATTGGCTGTCAATATCAAATATACGCTAAGCGGTAGACTGTTAAACAGGCTGGGCTATCATGGTAATAATACAATATCATTGATTTCATTGGGTATTGCATATTCATACCACGGTTTCCAGGTTCTTTCGAATCCAGCGGTCGCGTCCATGTCGATTGCCATCATTTTGGCGTGAGTCATAGCTAGGTTCATTCTGTTCGTTACTTCGTTAATTGATAGATTAGGGGTTTTCCATGCTTTTGCCAATGTTTGTTTCGCAGCTGTAAAGAGCTGTGTTAATAGTTTAAATTGTTTATGTGAGACATTTTTGGGTTTGAGGTTTAATAATGCGCTTTTGGGGTCCAATGGGATCCCCTTACCCGATAGTTGACTGATTATTGTGAAAATTTCTGACCAGAATAACTGTGCTTTAGGGCACGACCACCAGATATGAAAGAATGTTCCTGGAGATGAGCAGCCCCTGAAACAATGTTCAGGGTAGTTTGGCACAAATTTCGCAATCCTAGTAGGAACTAGGTACCATCTAGTAAGAACTTTATAGTTAGTTTCACAAGCTAGTACATTTATTGAAGCAGATTTAGTGTTGGTCCATATTTGATTCCAGTCTTCTGGATCTAGTTCAATATCCAGGTCTAGTTCCCATTTGTTTACATAGGGGAGTTTCCCCGTAATAGAGTTAGTCAACAACTGGGAGTATATTGATGAGATCAAACCTCTAGAGGGAGGGGTGCTTTTGCAGAGCTTTTCAAAGGCAGATAGTCGGGGAGGGCTGGGGATGGAGTCTGCATAAGGTTTGAAAAAGTTTTTAATTTGGAGGTATCTAAATATTTCAGATTGTGGTATGTTATAGATTTCGCATATATCCGGAAAGGACCTAAATGTAGAGGAATCCAAGAATTTATACAGGCATGTACAGTCCTTTTTTACCCATTCTTTAAAGGTGTTGGGGTAGATCCAAGCAGGGTAGAACGATGGATTTTTATAGAATGATAAGAGTGGAACATGGGAGGATAAAAGGGAGTTCTTTATCTTTAAATTGTCCCATAGGGAAAGAGAGTGCTTAAGAATGGGGTTATGGATATGTTTGCGTGATTTGGATGGGATCCACATAATGTTGGAAATCGGGATGGGGTCGCATTCCACTGCTTCAATCGAAACCCAGAGGGGAGGTTCCTTTGTTGTGTGGTACTTTACTAACGTGGCTAATTGTGCAGCTCTATAATAGTTCAAAAAGTTGGGTAGCCCCAGTCCTCCTTTAACTTTAGGGAGATGCAAGATTTGATGTTTTAATCTTGGTTTGGAGGAGCCCCACACAAAGTTGGAAACTCTTTTTTGTACAATCCTTAAGTAGTATGATGGGATTGGGGCTGGGAGAACTCTAAAAGGGTAAAGGAGTTTAGGCAGAATTGACATCTTGATTGCGTTAATTCTTCCAAGCCAAGATAAAGGTAAATGAGACCAGGATTTTAAAAGATTTGATATCTCTTTTAGAAGGGTGGGGTAGTTGGCTGTAAATATCTCTGTGAAAGAAGCCGTAAGGCGGATTCCTAGGTATGGAATGTTTTTATCTGACCATTGAAAGGGAAGACCAGATTTAGCTGCATTAAGGTCTGAAGCTGAGAGTGATATATTGAGAGCCAAGCTCTTTTTGGGGTTTATAACTAGTCCTGAGAAAGACGCATAATGTTTTAGTAGAGACATTAGGTTTGGGCCTGTTACCTGAGGGGTCGCGAGAAAAAGGAGGATGTCATCGGCGAACATACATAGTTTATGCTTATGGCCCCCTACCTCTATACCTAAGATCTTGGGGTCTGACCTAATCTTATGCGCAAGTGGTTCTATGAGGAGGGCGAACAAAAGAGGGGAAAGCGGGCATCCCTGTTTTGTGCCTCTGCCAATGGAAAATGGGTCTGACTTGTAGCCTGCGTATTTGACGCATGCCTTCGGATTATTGTATAATTCCATTATCCATGTCATGAAGTTGGGTCCAAAGCCCCATTTTTGTAATGCATATTTTAGGTAAGACCAGGATATAGAGTCGAAAGCTTGTTTTATATCCAGTGACAGAAAGCACGCTGGGATGCCCCTTTTCTTAGCTATATGAGCTAGCAAGTACGCCCTTCTAATATTGTCACCTGCTTGTCGGTTCGGTATAAAGCCAACCTGGTCACGATGGACCAGTGAGCCTATTATTCTGTTTAGGCGCACCGCCAAGATCTTACCAAGAAGTTTAATGTCCGTATTCAGCATTGAAATGGGACGAAAGTTTTCGCATGCGGTGTTATCGGTTTGTGGTTTTGGTATCATACAGATTGTGGCCATGAGTGATTCCTGTCGGAAGGATTTTCGGTTTAGCAAGTCATTAAAGGCCTCAGCTAGCCTTGGTGAGAGGAGTTCAGTGAATGTTTAATATTTAGCAGTGAATCCGTCGGGTCCAGGTCTTTTATTTAGTTTAAGGTCCTTTATCGCGTTGCTTAATTCATTATGTGATACAGGTGATTCTAATTGCAATCTTTGGGAGTCCGACATTTGGGGTAGATGGAGTTGCGAATAAAAGGAGTCTGCCTCCTTTTCATTGATTACATTTGTATCCGAGTACAGTTTTTTCAGGTGGGAGCTAAATTTTTGTACGATTTTAAGGGGGTTGCTAGAAATGATGTTGTTAGCCAATTTCAGTTTAATGGGGGTATAGGATTTCTTAAAGAAATTTAATGATCTTGCTAAATAAGCCCCCGGCTTGTTGGCTTGTTTGTATAAGGTGTGTTTGGACCTGTTTAAACTTTTATTGGCTGATTCTGTAAGGAATAGGTCATACTCTAAGCGAGCTTTGTCTAGGCGGTCCTTAGTTCTGGGTGAATAATTGTCTTGGAAGTCTAAAAATGCTAGATTAAATTCTTTTTCCAATTTCATCGCCATTTGTTTCCTTTGTTTTTTGAGGATCCCTAATTGTCTCTGAATAGTCCCTCTTAGAACTGGCTTGTGGGCTTCCCAGAGTGTGAGGGCGGATATTTCAGGGCTCTCATTGTGGGTTAGATAGTCTCTTAAAGATTGTTCTATTTCTAGACAGTGAGTGGGGTGGTTAAGTAATAGCTCAGGCATATACCAAGACCAGTCGTGCTTTTTTGGAATGGTTGAGGCAATAGTTGTAAGAACTGCGTTGTGGTCTGACCACGGAATAGGGACTATATTGGAGTGGAGGACTTCAGGCATCATTCCGGTTGTTAGGAATATGTGATCTATTCTACTAAATGATTGGTGCGGATTTGAAAAATAGGTGAAGTTGCGTTTTGTTGGGTTCATCTCCCTCCATGAGTCCACCAGGTTGTATTTTGAGAGGAGATTGGGAAGATTCCTCTTAGGATGGTGTTTGTGTTGAATATAGGGGGACTTGTCTAAGAAAGGGAGAAGAACCTGGTTTAAGTCTCCGCAAATCAGAAGGGAGCCAAGTTTATGAGCATTTATGGTTTAAAGAAGGTGAGACATGAATGGCATAGGATTGAGGTTAGGGGCATAGTATGAGACAATCGTAATTGCCGTGTCTAAAATATAGCCTGTTAAGATCAGGTATCTCCCCTCTGGGTCTCTGATTTCTGTGTTCAATGTGAAAGGGGTCGAGCGGTGGAAGGCTATAAGGGTGCCTCTTTTCTTTACTGTGGCGGATGCATTGTAAACTTGTGGATAAGCTGTGTGAAAGTACTTAGGGGTTGTGCTTGGGGTGAAATGAGTTTCCTGAAGGCAGACTATGTGGGCCTTTTTTGACTGGAAAAGCCTGAAAGCTTTTGATCGTTTCTGTGGTATGTTTAAGCCTTGAACATTGAGTGACAATAAGTTCAATGGTGCCATGGTAGCCAAACCGACAACTCAATCTTACCGTGCTTCCGCGTGTAGCAATTACCCGGACCACTCCGTGCAGACTGGATGGGGAGAAGGGCAGGAAAGGAGGTTTCAGGGGAAAAATAAAAGACAACAAAAGTTAGTGCAACAACAGTTAACAAATTGTAACAAACATATTTAGCATAAGTCTGTGGTTGGGGAAAAGGATCCCCACCAGGGAAAAGGGCGTCTCCGTCAGATCCCCACATATTAAGTTGGGGGTCTGAGTTAGACCAAATGGGGCACATGTTTTTCCAAGGGTCAGAGTGCCGCGTTCCGTAGTGTACAAAAAGGGGAGAGAAGAGCAATTGTAAGAGATGAGAGGATGCGCTTGGCTATGTAGAATATTACAATATTAGCTGAGCAAGGGAGGGGGAACCCTATCGTACCTGAGGTAAATGGTACTGCCTAATGGGGTATAGGGGTCTTGGGACAGACGGGATCACCCAGGAGATATACCGGGAGGTTAGGTTGGGAGTGGGAGTAGAGTGGAGTCTGGATTATTAGGGATAGATTAGAACAATAGGATTAAATCCATATGGCTGTCATCTATTGCGATAGCCAGAATGACTTGAGGGAGAGGGGGTGCAGTAGGCAACCGTTCGCTTAAAGAGAGTGGATTTAACAATTAAAGGAAGGTGGTCATGAATTTGTTGCGGTTAGGAGGGATTTGCGTGATAAACTATTCTTGCTTTCTCTGGATTTTACCAAAGTTTCAGAGTACAGAGCCATGGATGTGGTTCCAGAAAAGGAGGGAAGGGTATAGTTGGGTAGGCTACCATGGGGAATGTGTGATAAAAGGGTAGGGTGGTGGTTACAATATTATTACCTAGTGAATGGATTTGGGGTCGTTACCAGAAGAGGGGGTCACCCTAAGGGTGGTACAAGCAGCTCAGATGCAAGTGACCAGAGTTCCAACCTAGAGAGAAAGGGAAAAATGGTTAATAATGTAAGATGATCAGTCCATTGAGTCTTCTCGTTCAGGAGGATGTGACACGAATCTGCCTCGTTTGCTTGACTGATGGAAGTCTTCATTTTGGTCCTGCTGCGTAGCATGGTTGTTGGCTGAGGATGATGGCGATCTTCTGCGTGTGGATGATGTGGCAGAGGGTTGCTCAATTAATTTGAAGTCCACAAGGGCTTGGTGTAACTGGTCAGGTGACCTGCAGACTATCTTTGTCCCTTGCAGTGTAAAACGGAGGGAAAAAGGGAAACCCCATTGGTATTTAATGTTGCGTTGCTGTAACTCAATCAGGAGGGGCTTCATGGCTCTTCTCTTGTTAATTGTCTGTTGTGAGATGTCCGCAAAAATTTGGTAGTTGTAGTTTTGAAAAGTCAAGATGTTTTTTTCTCTTGCTGCCTGCAGTATTTGCTCTTTGGACCTATAGTAGTGAAATTTGGTTATTATGTCCCTGGGGGGACCGTCAGCCTTTTTAGGGGTGAGAGCCCTATGAATCCTGTCCATTTCTAGGCACTCTACAGGGATGCCTGGGAGCAGTTCTTGGCATAGGGCAAGAATGGTGGATTGAAGGTCTACTACAGACTCTGGTATGCCCCTAAATCTCAGGTTTGACCTTTTTGCCCGATTCTCAAAATCCTCCAGTCTATTTTGCAGGGTTAAATTTTCTTCCTTGAGGGTATCTATATCAGACATGCATTCCTGAGTAAAGATTTCTATTTCATCTACCTTGGTTTCCAGGGCATCTGTGCGGTTCCCTATCTCCCTTATTTCTCTTGTGAGACTTGAGGTGATTTGTTCAGATGTCTGTTTAAGTGCTCTGTGAAGCATCTTTTCAAATTGTTTGAGCAATCCTGAGGGGATTTCCTTGTCACCTTTATCCAACTGTGGTGACACATTTGAGTCCTCTCCCTCACTATCTGAGGTAATATTGGACAGATATGCCATAAGATTAGTTGTTTTGGCAGTTATAGCTGCCGTTTGCTTTCTCTGTTTCCCTGAGGGGAGCTGTTCTGAGGCGAGCAGTGCTGTCTTAGTGGTGCCTTTGCTCAGCAGAGGGCTGCATGGAGGATTCGTTTTTGTCCTGTTTCTGGCACCTCCTAGCACCATTCTTTCACCCAAATGTCCCCCTCACCTTCCTACAGCTTGTGGTCCGTTTATGGGATGGTTTGACCGGATCAAATACCGGGTTATCCACGGCTTTCTTCCCCGAGTAGCGGAGCTCTAGGCAGGCATGTCTGCTCCTCTAGAGCCCGCCCATGTGACCCCCTTTACTGAATGTTTTATACAGATCAGAAATGAAGCACATGTGATGCTATGGTAATCAATATACAAAGGTTTTACTTTTATCAGAACAGCATAGTCTATAGCTAGAAAATAGTAGAAAGGATGTTTTTACATCCTTACAAAGGTAATCTGGTTAAAAAAAGACCATCCAGATCAACCCACAGAAAAAAATAAAACACACGCACTCAATATACACAAACCTATGCCCACAGTTGATCCAGAGGAAGGCAAACAATAAAAACAATAAATCACAATACAATTTGTTCCAGCTGGAGAAAAAAAATCCTTCCTGATCCCCCAAGAGGCAATCAGATATTTCCTTGATCAACTTTACTTTTAAATATTAGTATCCACTTATATTTTGTGCATTTAGAAAATAATCCAGGTCTTTTTTGTAAACAATCTACTGAGCTGACCAGAACTAGCTTTTGAGGGAGTCTATTCCACATTTTCACAACTCTGATGCCCTGTACACACGATCGGTTCATCCGATGAAAACGGTCTGATGGATTTTTTCATCAGATATCCGATGAAGCTGACTTTTATCATTCTTGCCTACACACCATCAGTTAAAAAACTGATTGTGTCAGAACGCGGTGACGTAAAACATAACGACGTGCTGAGAAAAATTAAGTTCAATGCTTCTGAGCATGCGTCGACTTGATTCTGAGCATGCGTTGATTTTTAACCGATGGATTTCCCCACAGACAATTGTTTTTTTCTATTGTTTTTTTAACCATCAGATAATTTTAAAACAGGTTCTAAGTTTTTTCACCAATGTGAAAAAAAAAAACGATGGGCCCACACACGATCGGTTCGTCTGATGAAAACGGTCCACCAGACCATTTTCATCAGATGAACCGATTGTGTGTACGCGGCATTACTGTGCAGAACCATTTCTGTATTTGGAGGTTAAATATTTGTTCCTCCTTGTCCTCTGTGATAAACTTTAACTGAAAAACTCTACACCGATTTCACTATATGTACCACTTATGTATTTACAGATGTTGGTCATATCCCCCTTATTGCCCCTTCTCAAACGAGAATAGATTCAGTTTAGCTAATCTTTCCTCATAGCCTCTTATCAATTTTGTTGCGCTTTCTCCAGTTCCCCAATATCATTTTTGCGAACGTTGCCCAGAACTGAACTGCATATTCCAGATAAAGTCTCACTAATGATTTGTACGGGGGCAAAAATAATGTCTCTCTTTTTGCAGTTCATTCCTATTTGAATACAAGAAAGGACTTTGTTCGCTTTGGAAACCACAGCTTGGCATTGGACGCAATTATTAATCTTATGGTCTACCAGAACACTCAGATCCTTCTCTACCATTGATTCCCCCAGTTGTACTCCCCCTAGTATGTAAGATGTGTAAAATGTTTTAGTCACCAAATGCATAATGGTTACAATACTATAGCCTGGGGTAAACCACTAATACCCTTAGACCATTCAGAGTATGAATCATTAACCATTTCTCTCTGAATACGGTTTTTAGACAGTTTTCTATCCATTTACAAACTAATTTTTCCAAGCCGGTAGACTTTATCTTACACATTAGCCTTGTGTGGGAAACTGTGTCAAACTCTTTTTCAAAATCTAAGCGTACTATATCCACAGCCACTCCTCTGTCTAAAGTTTTGCTTACCTCCTCATAAAAAGAAATCAGATTTGTTTGACAACTTCTGTCTTGCATGAATCCATGTTGTCTTTTGCTTAAAATATTTTTTCTAGCAAATACTCATCCATGTGGTTGTACTGGTATTTGCCATTCCTTGGAAACTTCCTGCTGAGCGCCCCACAATGCACTGCACATTGTACAGTGCATTATAAGCCCTGACTTGGCAAAGCTTTGTATAGCTTTTAATAGCTGGTCATTAAGGAGTGGGGTTGGTAAGCCAGCCGCTGTGGCGAATGAGTCATCAGCTATAAATGGGTCTCCCCACTGACAGCTGAATGAAAAATAAAACATTGCCGGCAATAAAAAATTGTAAAACAAAAAATGGCATTGGAGTCCCTCCCAGTCCATGCCAGGCCCTTTCTGTCTGGTATTACTTTAAGGGGGACCCCACGCCTATTTAAAAAAAAAAACATACCAGCCTGAAAATCCATACCAACCCAACAGGCCAGAAAAGGGGGGAAAAGCAAGCATGCTTTGCGGTATGTGGGGCTTTGCCCTACCAGCCCACCCCCAAAAAGGCCGATTGGGTCAATGACATCACATGGGAGTGCTGCCACAGGGTGATGTTCCCAGATTATCCCACCCCTCACCTATTAAAGAAATGTCAGCTGGCAGAGCAGGTAGAGAGCACCCCCCATGTTAAGGGCATGTATTATTGTTCGGGGGTGCTCGCTTATTCCCCCTTTCCTGACCTGCTGAGTTGCATGCTTAGATAAGGGCCTCGTAAGATTTTTTTTTTTAATTTTGGTGTTGGGTTCCCTTTAAAATCCATACCTGCATTATGGGCCGCTACTGGTGACATTTCCAGAAAAGTGAGAGGAACAACTCCATCCATGCTTCCTGCTACTCCACTAATTTTGATATCAATCAGGGTAATTTAGGTTATAGAGGGAGGATAGTTTTCTATATATTTTTAGATGATGAAAAAGAGAAGGAGTGAATCCAAGTAATAGGGCACTTTCACACAGGCAGCGGCCAAGCAACAGCGGTAAAGCGCCACTATTTTTAATGTCACTTTACCCTAGTTTTTTCAGCGCTTTTCAGTCGCTAACGGGCACTTTTAACCCCCCCGCTAACAGCTGAAAAGGGTTAAAGTGCCTGCAAAGTGCCACTGCAGCAGCGCTTTGGCAGCGCTGCCCATTGAATTTAATGGGCGGGACGCTGTAGGTATGGTGTATACATCGCTCCTACAGTGCCGCAAAGATTGCAGGACTTTTTAAGTATCCTGCCAGCTCACTGCACCAGTGTGAAAGCCCTTAGGCTTTTAAATTGGAGTGAAAGGAGAGGCGCTTTACAGGCACTCCTGGGGCCTGTACATGAATGGTAATTGTCAAAAATTGTGTGTATCATATCCATATCCTGTGTAAAGGAGTAAAAGTCAGATTGGAGCTTTCCATCGGATATTCCGACCCTGTGTATGCCCCATCTGGCTTTTTCCATCTGAATTTCCGCAGGTTCTCTATTTTTCTGCCGGAGATTCCGACTAAGTTTTGTCCAGTCTAAAGTCCGACCGCGTGTATGCGGCATTAGTGTAATTACATATCTAGAGGTTCTAAACTTACAGTACATCAAAACCTTGGTTTGAGAGTAACTTGGTTTGAGAGCATTTTGCAAGACAAGCTAAATTTTTAAATACATTTTGACTTGATATACAAGCGATGTCTTCATATACAAGTAGCGTCATGTCACAACTGAGTATAAAACATGGTTACATTTAATAAGGCTACAACATATAGCAACATGTTGCTACACTTAGAGGCACCTCTCTTCTCTTGTATACTCTGAAGCTCCTGCTGGATTTTGCTTCTAATCCCCTTGTGGAGGCTTCCATTTCTGGATGGACATCATATGACTTCCACCCGGATTGACGAAAGGCCCATCCAGCCTTCAATTTACTATAGGCTGGGCATGAAGTGGTTAAACACACAATTGGGATCAGACATTATCAACATAGAGAATATGGAAAAATATTAATGTGGTTCAGAAATGTCCAATATTTTTAATTTTCCATTTTAACAGATTTGCATCTTGCATTGTAAAATGTTCTATGTTGTTTCCTGACAATTGGATAGTTATGGTTGGTTTATTATACTGTATCTTTCAGGTTTTATTTTATTAGGTAAAACCATGTAGTTTAATTGAGAAGATTGCAACAATAATTTGTATTTGTTATATAATATTGTATCCTTGTGAATAAAAGGTAGCCATTTTAAGCACCCCTGGCAATGTTACATGTTGTCCCGAATCCTGCCCTTGTCACTTTTGCTTGATATCTTGGTTTGCATGTAAATGTAGAGAAAAATAGAAATTAAAGGCAAGTAAAGTAAAAGAGGAAAAAATTGTTAATTTTCTGAATACAGAGGTTACACATAATAACACTGTGCACTTTACAATAAATAGTTAAAAATAAGTTAACAATAATGAGTACCTCTTCATAACGTACTATAAGTATCATGATGTACTATAGTAAACTCAGCTTGCTCTTTGAATACCTCTGGCTATTATCCATGACTGTGTGCTACATTAACATATACATGGAAAATGTGCTTCGGAGAATTAATCTTTATCCAGACAGTTTAAAAATGTACTGTAGGTATTGTAATGAGTGAATTGTGCTATTTCTTTAATCTATTAACTTAGAGGGTATATTCTACAATTCAAACACTTTGTCCAGATGTACAAGATATGCCAAGAAATGTACATAGTAAATATGTATTCTCTAAACTTTACATAAACAATAACAAAATGTGATTCTCATTGTCAACATGTATCCATCACTAGTCCCCCAACATTACAGCAGCTAGGGAAATCTGGTAACTGTCCTTCCACATGTCTCTCATCTGTGTCTTGTCAGAAGCACTGAGCTGCTGGAATCAGTGATGTGTGAGTCATTCTGGGTAATATATTCCTAGGAGATGTGCCACCTGGGACTAAGTTATCAAAACTCGTGGAACTGATGCTCTCAGTAAGCATCCACCCCTCTTCATCTTTTCACTGAAAAAAAAATCAATCTTTTTAAAGCTGGACTTGCTGTTGTGGCCTATACTACCATTTTAACCGCTTAAGGACTGCCGCACCCAGATTTACGTTGACAGACAGGAAAATGGGCATACAGGTACGTCCCCTTTATTTTGCCGCCACTTTGTCGAGCGCGCCGGTGGTGGCTCGCTTGTGACCCTCTTGCAAGCTCCGTGACCGTGCCCGCGGGACCAGCAGACTCGCTGTCCACTGGTGTCCCGCGATTGTGTCATGGGGCTGAAGAACCGGGAGATGTCAGTGTAAACACAAAGATTCTCAAAGCTCTCCAGCTACGCCGCCGTAATTTCAAATCTGTGCCGGCATATGTTTACGCCGATTCTCAAAGGCAGATACGTTAAAAAAATAGGCTTCTTCCGCCAACGTAACTTGTCTACGCTAGATGGCACTTCCGTCGATTAGCCGCGTTGAATATGCAAATAAGCTAGATACGCCGATTCCCGAACTTAATTGCTCCCGGTCGTCGTATTTTACATTGTTTGCGTAAGCATAAAGTTACCCCTGCTATATGAGGGGTAACTTTGCGTAGGTGATGCATACGCAATGTTAAGTATAGACGTCTGGACAGCGTCGCATTTTACGTTGTTAACGTTGTTTGCGTAAGTCGTTCGCGAATGGGGATTTGCGTAAGTTATGTTCACGTCAAAAGCATTGACTATTTGCGATAGAGAGAAAGGAGTCACCGCTCCAGGTGGGATCACTAAATGGTTACAGGTGGTGCAGGATACCGAGGGTGCTGGCGGTGCACTAAGCAAAATGAAGACAAAGAAAAATGGATAGCCGCACTCCAAAACCTGATGGGTGGTCTTTTATTCAATAGACAGCATGTACAAAAATAGGGTCACAGCAGTGGAAACAAGGAACAGCCGACGCGTCCAGTGCGAAACGCGTCAGCTGTTCCTTGTTTCCACTGCTGTGACCCTATTTTTGTACATGCTGTCTATTGAATAAAAGACCACCCATCAGGTTTTGGAGTGCGGCTATCCATTTTTCTTTGTCTTCATTGACTATTTGCGACGTGATTTCACGAATGCGCACTGGGAAACCTCCACAGACAGCGCATGCGCCGTTCAAAATAAACGTCAAAAACGTGGGGACATAACACATTTACATAAAAAGTAAGTATAACTGATGAACTACAGCGCTACTAAATCCAAAATACACCACAAAATGAATAAATAAATGTAAAAAGCTGCAGTATGTGAAAAAGGTTACCAAGCAAACAACAAATGTGAAAAATATATAAACATATGCGCTAGAAACAACTAATTGTGCGATACCTTACTAAGATCAATCCAATAGTGATAATTATTCAAAACTCTGAATAGGGGATATACGTGTTGCCACAGTGGGGTGAGGCACATAAAATATATGAATGAGAAAAAAAGTGTAAAATTCCATAAATAAATACAAAACTAATTAATCCAGATCATCAATTAGTACTCAATTCCAGAATAACGTCCCTGTAGAGTAGATGGTAAAATAGGGTTGAACAATGTTAATTATCAGCAGTGTGAGAGTGTCACTGGATACAACAGCTCTGTGAAACAGGTGCCTTATGCTCAGCTTCAAAACACTTCAGTACCTTCAACGACACAGCCTTGGTTATTAGTGCAAAAAACAGGCTTCAGCCACCCTTCACAATACACCACAGCAGGTGTGGGACATGTAAGAAAAGGGAAAACTCAATAGTGTAATACAGCCAGACACGATAATACCGCTGCCAAAGCTATGCGCCGATCCACTGACACTCTCCCCGTCTTTGAATCAAGCCACTCAGTAACGAAAAGTGTAGAGGTCCTCACTCGGGAACTTCCGACAGATCTTGTGCGGCAAACTCCTCCCCCACGCGTTGCGTCACTTGCCACGTGACTTAATCATGGGTAATGTCCATAGAGCATGGAATTTATGGAATTTTACACTTTTTTTCTCATTCATATACTTTATGTGCCTCACCCCACTGTGGCAACACGTATATCCCCTATTCAGGGTTTTGAATAATTATCACTATTGGATTGATCTTAGTTAAGGTATCACACAATTAGTTGTTTCTAGTGCATATGTTTATATATTTTTTACATTTACATAAAACACGCCCACCTCTTCCACATTTGAATTACCCAGGCTTACGCCGGGCCATTTACGCTACGCCACCGTAACTTAGGACGCAAGTGCTTCGAGAATACGGCACTTGCGTCCAAACTTGCGGCGGCATAGCGTAAATATGATACGCTACCCCCTGCTGGCATTTACACCGGGCTACGAGAATCTAGCCCAAGATCTCCTTTGTTCTTTCTAGTGATATGTCACTGATCGAATGCTCCCTCTCATCGGGAGCAGCGATCAGTGACGTGTCACTTGTAGCCACGCCCCCTAACAGACTAACTCCCTAGGACACACTTAGCCCCTTTATTTCCCCCTACAAGTTAACCGTTTCACCGTCGGTGTCATTTTTACAGTAATCAGTGCATTTTTATAGCACTGATCGCTGTAAAAATGACAATGGTCCCAAAATGGTGTCAAAAGTGTCCGATGTGTCTGCCATAATGTTGCAGTCATGATAAAAAATGACGATCGCCACCATTACTAGTAAAAAAAAAAAAATATTAATAAAAATGCCATAAAACTATCCCTATTTTGTAGACGGCATAACTTTTGCGCAAACCATTTTTAACCAAAAATATGTAGAAGAATACGTATCGGCCTTAACTGAGGAAAATAATTGGGGGATATTTATTATAGCAAAAAGTATTTTCAAAATTGTCGCTCTATTTTTGTTTTATAGCGCAAAAAAAAAAAACGCAGATGTGATCAAATACCACCAAAAGAAAGCTCTATTTGTGGGAAAAAAGGATGTAAATTTTGTTTGGGAGCCACATCCCACGACCACGCAATTGTCAGTTAAAGCGACTCAGTGCCGTTTTGCAAAAAGTGGCCTGGTCTTTGGTCAGCCAAATGGTCTGGGGCTTAAGTGTTTAACACATTTCTTGTAATATTAATAAATCGTTCTGTTTTATCTGTGTATATGGTTTCTAGTGCAGGGTTACAACGTTCAGATGGGACAGATTTATGCATGGCTAGAAAATACATTTACCCAAGGACTCCTTATCATGGTATATTGGTATTGAATCCCAGCATGCTATTTTTAGGCTATACCATGTGCTAGGTGTAGAACTCTAATGCCCTGTACACGGTTCATCCGATGAAAACGGTCTGATGGATTCTTTCATCAGATATCCGATGAAGCTGACTTTCATCAGTCTTGCCTACACACCATCAGTTAAAAAAACTATTGTGTCAGAACGCGGTGACGTAAAACACAACGACGTGCAAAGAAAAATTAAGTTCAATGCTTCCGAGCATGCGTCGACTTGATTCTGAGCATGCGTTAATTTTTAACCGATGGATTTCCCCACAGACGATCGTTATTTTCTATCGGTTAACCAGCAGATCATTTTAAAACAGGTTCTACGTTTTTTCACCGATGGGAAAAAAACAATGGGACCCACACAGGATCGGTTCGTCTGAGGAAAACGGTCCATCAGATCGTTTTCCTCAGACGAACCGATCATGTGTACATGGCATATTGTGGCATTTAGGACTAGCTGTTGGGGAAACTCCAAGTCATTGTCAGATGAAGGAATGTAAGCCAGGAAGTCTCAGATACCTCCAGGCACAACACTAGAACCTCTCTTAAAAGGTCACTAAAGGAAAAAATAAATTTTGCTGAAATGACTGTTTACAGGGTATAGAGACATAAAAGTTAACTGATTCCTTTTCAAAATGATTAAAAATAGATAAAAATCAATCATATAATGTGTCTGCAGGTTAGTTTCACTTTTGAACTGGCTTCATGTTTCTGTGAAGTAGAAATAGACACACAGAACAAAAACAAACAAATCCAGGGCAGTGTTTTGTTTTTAAAATGAATCTGATTGGTTCTGGGAAGTTTTAGACACACAGTAATGACAGCTTAGACCACCGTGAGAAAGCTCCCAGTACTGTGGTTATAAGGAAACAGACAAGCAGGAAGTGTGGAGATCAGAGCAGGATTACAGCAACTTCAAATCAAAAACGAACAATGAGAACATGAAAACAGCACTGCAGTAAGGAAAGGGAAGCTATTTAGCTAAAAAAAAAATCCTTTAGTGATCCTTTAACAGCCATCTTTTCCCATGAAAACTGTCTGCTAAAAGCTATACCAGTTGCAACATGGAATATGGAATGTTACCTCATAGATCCAATACAGCAGTGCTAATAACTTGATGTATTATACCATATAGGATTGGTTATCAGGGTTTAAATATGACCCTAAAGAGGGGATATTGTCCCTATGTTCTATCAAGCCCAGATGAAGGAGGCACTCTCACACAATCTTATGAGGGACATGGCAAACAATTGAAGCCATTCCCTCAAGTAATCAAGATACAAACAATTTGCATGAAACAAAAAAATATATACCTGTATGAGCGAATTCAGCTGGTGAGTTATTTGGGGATAAGCTGCTCTAACTGCAGCTGCTTACTCCCCCTTTATCAGGCTCGGCCAGGAATAGCGGCCATCGCCGCGTTCCTATAAAACAACCCGGCGGCCTCTGACGTCACCGCCAGGGGTCGGGCACATCTCGAGTGCTTCCACAGCTGGCCCTGATTGGCCCAGAGCTTGGCCAATAGCGCACACTGAAAGGTCACGCAGGCACACTGCATATGCGGCCAGCCGATTGGTGCAGAACTGGGCAATGGAAATACCGGAAACCCGTGCATGCGCACGGCAATCGCGGAAACAGTCTCCGGCGGCTCAGAGACAGACGGCTCCATCTTTAATAAGGGAATCACCGTTCAAACAAAGGGGAATGTTGCCAAACAGGTGGGCAACATAAATAACAATTAAATAAAGGCAGTGTTCCAGTGGGAAGCATATAAAGGGGCTCACCATCGGTGGATGAACAGGTAAGGAAAAACCCCACAGTAACCATTAAATCATTAGATTGAGAAATAAATGTAGATTGACAGCCCAAATACATTGATGAGAGGTGCCCAGTACTGCAGTATCATCAGACAAAACATTAGCTAAATTTGATAATGTTGATATATAGAACATATAAATTTGGACCACAAACAAAAGCAAAAATGAATAAACAAAAAAAAAAGGTGCTTAGCATACATATATTTATTTATTGTATTTTTCTCCCATATAGATTCTGTTTCTATTTATCCCAACCTATTGATTGAGTTGTGGGCATTGTTAGAATATGCACAGTCTCTTTGGCAAGCTTTGGCTACATGTGATCTCTTAGATTTTCTATCAGATCTCTGTGAATTTTAATTATTATTTCTTTGGATTGAAGTTGGCCCAAATTGGTGAGTCCTGCTCAGTATTAAATATCGACTGTTGTTAATATTTTATCTGCAATGTATTTCAGTATTAAAACATATATATTTAGAGGTTTTGTTATTATGGATTGCCCTACTATACAATATGGCCGTGTTGGTCTAATTAAATAATGTATAAATACTTACTGATACATATCTATATTGATCCATCCCTTATCAAATGTTCTTATTACTTTCAGCACTACCTGTACAGCTCCTGATAAAGCTTGAATAGAGCGAAACATGTAGAGCAGTTCCAGCACAGGTTTTCGGCTTTTTGTCGAGCATACTATGTTCTTTGGGATGGTCATTGTTATGTTTAAATTTTTAAATTTATTAAAATAAAAAATTCTTGTTTTTTACTATGTTTATATGACTTATTCAATTTGACACCTTTAAAGTCCTGGGGTTTGTTACCCTTTTCCCATTTTTATGTTCATAATATGCTCATAAATAATATATTGCTGTTTTGCATGCTAGATATTTGGAATTCAGCAGGTATTCTGTACCAGCGCTGCAATAAATGGCCAATTTTCCATTGGGGCCTAGTTGCTGCTGAACTGTATTTTGTATGTTAAAAATAGCTGATAGTGTATATTAAATATTTCAATTATCTGTTTTATGACTTTTAAGTGTAATAGAGGCATATAACAATCTGAATAAGGAAAAGAAAGAAGAAAGAAAAAGACAGGCTTCAGTTTCTATTCAAAGCTTTCATCTGAATGTCTCTCGGAACATTAATTGAGACATAAAAGACCCCATGGAATATATGTGCAGACTAAAAATGAGCTTTAAATGATTTTAATTTAATTTAATTCTTGGTGTGATTGTTAGAAAATTACATCTGTAAAATGAAGGTAGTATATAAGTGTGGAAATGAAACGTGCAATTAACAATCTTTTTTCTCTGCAAGAGTTACATGTTGTAGGGAAATGCAGTGCCCTAATTCTGATAATAAGTGTGCGAGGTGTGTGTGTATATATATATATATATATATATATATATATACACACCTGTAAATATATACAGGCAATTCTAGTGGAAGTAATAGGGTTTTAGCACTGGCCACAACCTTTTCCCACCCAGTGTATAATTGAAGTCTTCTCTGGGATGAACAGTGGTGTTCTAGGAGATACAGACAGCATGTAGGCTGTATTAGAAAAGCTCATAACTAGCTAAAAGACTGAGGGCCAGATTCTTAAAAGAGATACGACAGTGTATCGCAGGAAACACCGTTGTATCTCTGTTTTTTTTTTACTGGGTATTTATGCGTGTGATTCATAGAATCACTTACGCATAGATACAGTGAAGATCCGACATGTGTAAAACACTTACACCGTCGGATCATAGATGTAATGGCTAAGTGGCCTTTACGTTGTTTTTTCGCCGCCCCGTCGTCGTTTACGTTGTTTCCGTAAGCGTAAACCTACCCCTGCTATATGAGGGGTAGGTTTACGAAGTTCCGTCATTGCCATGTTAAGTATGGGGTCGGGTCAGCGTCGTCTTTTTCCGTTGTTTTACTAAGTCGTTTGCGAATATGGATTTAAGTAAATGACGCCCACGTTGGTTTCATTCACGTTTTCCCCAGTGGGCTGGAGCATGCGCACTGGGCTATTTTTGTGGCCGGCGCATGCGCAGTTCGATCGACGCGGGGGCGCGCTTAATTTAAATACAAGCCGCCCCCTTTGAATTACGCAGCATTACGCCGGGCCATTTACACTACGCCGCCGCAACTTACGGAGCAAGAGCTTGGAGAATACGGCACTTGCTCTGTTAAGTTGCGGCGGCGTAGTGTAAATGGCTTACGCTACGCCGTCGGCCATTCTACGTGAATCTGGCCCTGAATGTTTTGTTCTATACTGGATTGTGCTGCCACAGACCCCCATGCAGTGGAAACATTTTTTAAACCCCTCAATACAGAACACTTAAACCCCCTTCCTGACCAAGCCATTTTTCAGCTTTCAGCACTGTCACACATTAAATGAGAATGTGTGGTCATGCAACAGTGTGCCCAAATGATTTTTTTATATCTTGTGCTAAGAAAGAGTGACAAGAGTGACAAGTTTGGGAAAAAAACACAATATTTTTGACTTTTTGCTATAATAAATATCCATATAAGCATATAAGCATATATTGATTGGTTTGCACAAAAGTTATAGCGTATAGGGGAGAGATTTATAGCAATTCATTTTTTTACTAGTAATGGCGGCAATCTGCGATTTTTTTGTGTGACTGCGATATTGCGGAGGACATATTGGACGCCTTTGACACTATTTTGGGACCAATCACATTTATCAGTGCTATAAAAATGCACGGTTTACTGTATAAATGTGACTGGTACCAGGCAATCCCAGGTGCTCGGCGGACATCGCGGCCCCTGGGCATGCACATCGCCTCCCGAGGGCCAGGAAGCCGAGGATGTCATATGGGCAGAACAAGAGCTGCAACACCCAGCCGTAATTTGATGGCCGGCAGGTGGCAAGTGGTTAATGTGTTTGACCCAAAGATAATAAATAAACACATCCTTAAGCACATTTTGCATCATGCAACAACAGATCCAGGGGGAGCACAGGGCAATTGCCCCCCCCCCCCCCCTGAGACAATCATGTCACACTCGCTTAGTTTAAAAAAAATATATATATATCAGGCTTTTTTAAACTGCCTTGTTGTGCATGTCAATTGCCCCCCCCCCCCCTAAAAAAAAAATGCACTGCAGGCTGTGCTGATACCAACCCCATCAGCTGCTGCTGACAGGCTCTCTGTGAAGGGACACAGGCAGAGCTGCAGCTGTGGGGGATTTCCACCCCTCCCTCTCCTCCTTGAGCCCAGTAACTCTCATTCACCAGGCAATGCCTGATGCTATTGGCTACATTCAGAGCCAATGGCTGGTAAAACACAACTAAGAGGATTATGGGACATGTAGTGCCAGCAGTCCCCAGGATGATTCCCTGAGAGGACTGCAGCCCCCAACATGCCGAGCAGGAGGGGGGAAGAGAGAAGAAGAGTGACCATGAGGCTGTAGGGTGGAGGAAGCCATGTGATTCCATTATTATTATCCAGGGTAAGAACTTATCTCCCCTTCACCTGGCTGCAACCCCCCTGTCCTTCCTTCCACCTGGCTGCAACCCCCGTCCTCCCCTTCACCTGGCTGCAACCCCCCTGTCCTCCCCACCACCTGGCTGTAAACCCCCTGTCCTCCCCTTCACCTGGCTTCAACCCCCCTGTCCTCCCCTTCACCTGGCTGCAACCCCCAGTCCTCCCCTTCACCTGGATGCAACCCCCCTGTCCTCCCTTCCACCTGGCTGCAAACCCGCTGTCCTCCCCTTCACCTGGCTTCAACCCCCTGTCCTCCCCTTCACCTGGCTGCAACCCCCCTGTCCTCCCTTCCACCTGGCTGCAACCCCACTGTCCTCCCTTCCACCTGGCTGCAACCCTTCTGTCCTCCCCTTCACCTGGCTGCAACCCCCCGTCCTCCCCTTCACCTGGCTGCAACCCCCGTCCTCCCCTTCACCTGGCTGCAACCCCCATCCTCCCCTTCACCTGGCTGCAACCCCCATGTCCTCCCCACCACCTGGCTGTAACCCCCCTGTCCTCCCCTTCACCTGGCTGCAACCTCCTGCCCCCCCCTTCACCTGGCTGCAACCCCCTGTCCCCCCCTTCACCTGGCTGCAACCCCCTGTCCCCCCCTTCACCTGGCTGCAATCCCCCTGTCCTCCTCTTCACCTGGCTGCAAACCCCCTGTCCTCCCCTTCACCTGGCTGCAACCCCCATGTCCTCCCCACCACCTGGCTGTAACCCCCCTGTCCTCCCTTCACCTGGCTATAAACCCCCTGTCCCCCCCTTCACCTGGCTGCAACCCCCTGTCCCCCCCTTCACCTGGCTGCAACCCCCTGTCCCCCCCTTCACCTGGCTGCAACCCCCTGTCCCCCCCTTCACCTGGCTGCAACACCCTGTCCTCCCTTCCACCTGGCTGCAACCCCCTGTCCTCCCCTTCACCTGGCGGCTACCCTTTGTCCTCCCCTTCACCTGGCTGCAACCCCCCTGTCCTCCCCTTCACCTGGCTGCAACCCCCCTGTCCTCTCTTCCACCTGGCTACAACCCCCCTGTCCTCCCCTTCACCTGGTTGCAACCCCCTGTCCTCCATTCCACCTGGCTGTAACCCCCCTGTCCCCCCTTCACCTGGCTTCAACCCCCCTGTCCTCCCCTTCACCTGGCTGCAACCCCCTTGTCCTCCCTTCCACCTGGAGGCCCCCCCCCCCCTGTCCTCCCTTCCACGTGGCTGCAACCCCTCTGTCCTCCCCTTTACCTGGCTGCAACCCCCCGTCCTCCCCTTCACCTGGCTGCAACCCCCCGTCCTCCCCTTTACCTGGCTGCAATCCCCCTGTCTTCCCCTTTACCTGGCTGCAACCCCCCTGTCCTCCCCTTCACCTGGCTGCAATCCCCCTGTCTTCCCCTTTACCTGGCTGCAACCCCCCTGTCCTCCCCTTCACCTGGCTGCAACCCCTGTCCTCCCCACCACCTGGCTGTAACCCCCCTGTCCTTCCCTTCACCTGGGTGCAACCCCCTGTCCTCCCCTTCACCTGGCTGCAACCCCCCTGTCCTCCCTTCCACCTGGCTGCAACCCCCCTATCATCCCTTCCACCTGGCTGCAACCCCCTGTCCTCCCCTTCACCTGGCTGCAACCCCCCTGTCCTCCCCTTCACCTGGCTGCAACCCCCCTGTCCTCCCTTCAACCTAGCTGCAACCCTTTGTCCTCCCTTCCACCTGGATGCAACCCCTCTGTCCTCCCCTTCACCTGGCTGCAACTCCCCGTCCTCCCCTTCATCTGACTGCAACCCCCTATCCTCCCCTTCACCTGGCTGCAACCCCCCTATCCTCTCCTTCACCTCGCTGCAACCCCCCTGTCCTCCCTTCCACCTGGCTGCAACCCCCTGTTCTCCCCTTCACCTGGCTGCAACCCTCCTGTCCTCTTCCTTCACCTGGCTGCATCCCCTCTGTCCTCCCTTCCACCTGGCTGCAACCCCTCTTTCCTCCCTTTCACCTGGCTGCAACCTCCCTGTCCTCCCCTTTAATCTGGCTGCAACCCCTCTGTCCTCCCTTTCACCTGGCTGCAACCTCCCTGTCCTCCCCTTTAATCTGGCTGCAACCGCCCTGTCCCACTCTCTTTACCTGTCTGCAACCCCCCATCCTCCCTTCCACCTGGCTGCAACCCCACTGTCCTCCCCTTCACCTGGCTGCAACACCCCGTCCTCCCCTTCACCTGGCTGCAACCCCCCGTCCTCCACTTCACCTGGCTGCAACCCCCCATCCTCCCCTTCACCTGGCTGCAACCCCCATGTCCTCCCCACCACCTGGCTGCAACCCCCTGTCCCCCCCTTCACCTGGCTGCAATCCCCCTGTCCTCCCCTTCACCTGGCTGCAAACCCCCTGTCCTCCCCTTCACCTGGCTGAAAACCCCCTGTCCTCCCCTTCACCTGGCTGCAACCCCCATGTCCTCCCCACCACCTGGCTGTAACCCCCCTGTCCTCCCCTTCACCTGGCGGCTACCCTTTGTCCTCCCCTTCACCTGGCTGAAACCCCCCTGTCCTCCCCTTCACCTGGCTGAAACCCCCCTGTCCTCCCCTTCACCTGGCTGCAACCCCCCTGTCCTCCCTTCCACCTGGCTACAACCCCCCTGTCCTCCCCTTCACCTGGTTGCAACCCCCCTGTCCTCCCTTCCACCTGGCTGCAACCCCCCTGTCCCCCCTTCACCTGGCTTCAACCCCCCTGTCCCCCCCTTCACCTGGCTGCAACCCCCCTGTCCTCCCTTCCACCTGGAGGCCCCCCCCTGTCCTCCCCTTCCACCTGGCTGCAACCCCCCGTCCTCCCCTTCACCTGGCTGCAACCCCCCGTCCTCCCCTTCACCTGGCTGCAACCCCCCGTCCTCCCCCTTCACCTGGCTGCAATCCCCCCGTCCTCCCCTTCACCTGGCTGCAATCCCCCTGTCTTCCCCTTTACCTGGCTGCAACCCCCCTGTCCTCCCCTTCACCTGGCTGCAACCCCTGTCCTCCCCACCACCTGGCTGCAACCCCCCCATCCTCCCTTCCACCTGGCTGCAACCCCCCGTTCTCCCCTTCACCTTGCTGCAACCCCCCGTTCTCCCCTTCACCTGGCTGCAACCCCTCCATCCTCCCTTCCACCTGGCTGCAACCCCCTGTCCTCCCCTTCCACCTGGCTGCAACCCCCCATCCTCCCTTCCACCTGGCTGCAACCCCCTGTCCTCCCTTCCACCTGGCTGCAACCCCCTGTCCTCCCCTTCCACCTGACTGCAACCCCCGTCCTCCCTTCCACCTGGCTGCAACACCCGTCCTCCCTTCCACCTGGCTGCAACCCCCCCGTTCTCCCCTTCACCTGGCTGCAACCCCCCTATCCTCCCCTTCACCTGGCTGCAACCCCCCTGTCCTCCCTTCCACCTGGCTGCAACCCCCTGTTCTCCCCTTCACCTGGCTGCAACCCTCCTGTCCTCTTCCTTCACCTGGCTGCATCCCCTCTGTCGTCCCTCTCACCTGGCTGCAACCCCTCTGTCCTCCCTTTCACCTGGCTGCAACCTCCCTGTCCTCCCCCTTTCATCTGGCTGCAACCGCCCTGTCCCACTCTCTTTACCTGGCTGCAACCCCCTGTCCTCCCTTCCACCTGGCTGCAACCCCACTGTCCTCCCCTTCACCTGGCTGCAACCCCACTGTCCTCCCCTTCACCTGGCTGCAACCCCCCGTCCTCCCCTTCACCTGGCTGCAACCCCTCTGTCCTCCCCTTCACCTGGCTGCAACCCCCTGTCCTCCCTTCCACCTGGCTGCAACCCCTCTGCCCTCCCCTTCACCTGGCTTCAACCCACTGTCCTCCCCTTCACCTGGCTGCAACCTCCCTTCCACCTTGCTGCAACCCCCCATTCTCCCCCTTACCTGGCTGCAAACCCCCCGTCCTCCCCTTCACCAGGCTGCAACCCCCCTGTCCTCCCTTCCACCTGGCTGCAACCCCTCTGTCCTCCCTTCCTCCTGGCTGCAACCCCCTGTCCTCCCTTCCACCTGGCTGCAAGCCCCTGTCCTCCCCTTCCACCTGGCTGCAACCCCCCATCTTACCTGCCACCTGGCTGCAACCCCCCCATCCTCCCTTCCACCTGGCTGCAACCACCCGTTCTCCACTTCACCTGGCTGCAACCCCCCGTTCTCCCCTTCACCTGGCTGCAACCCCCTGTCCTCCCCTTCCACCTGGCTGCAACCCCCCATCCTCCCTTCCACCTGGCTGCAACCCCCTGTCATCCCTTCCACCTGGCTGCAACCCCCTGTCCTCCCCTTCACCTGGCTGCAACCCCCCTGTCATCCCCTTCACCTGGCTGCAACCCCCCTGTCCTCCCTTCAACCTGGCTGCAACCCTTTGTCCTCCCTTCCACCTGGATGCAACCCTTCTGTCCTCCCCTTCACCTGGCTGAAACCCCCCTGTCCTCCCCTTCACCTGGCTGCAACCCCCCTGTCCTCCCTTCCACCTGGCTACAACCCCCCTGTCCTCCCCTTCACCTGGTTGCAACCCCCCTGTCCTCCCTTCCACCTGGCTGCAACCCCCCTGTCCCCCCTTCACCTGGCTTCAACCCCCCTGTCCCCCCCTTCACCTGGCTGCAACCCCCCTGTCCTCCCTTCCACCTGGAGGCCCCCCCCTGTCCTCCCTTCCACCTGGCTGCAACCCCCCGTCCTCCCCTTCACCTGGCTGCAACCCCCCGTCCTCCCCTTCACCTGGCTGCAACCCCCCGTCCTCCCCTTCACCTGGCTGCAATCCCCCCGTCCTCCCCTTCACCTGGCTGCAATCCCCCCGTCCTCCCCTTCACCTGGCTGCAATCCCCCTGTCTTCCCCTTTACCTGGCTGCAACCCCCCTGTCCTCCCCTTCACCTGGCTGCAACCCCTGTCCTCCCCACCACCTGGCTGCAACCCCCCCATCCTCCCTTCCACCTGGCTGCAACCCCCCGTTCTCCCCTTCACCTTGCTGCAACCCCCCGTTCTCCCCTTCACCTGGCTGCAACCCCTCCATCCTCCCTTCCACCTGGCTGCAACCCCCTGTCCTCCCCTTCCACCTGGCTGCAACCCCCCATCCTCCCTTCCACCTGGCTCCAACCCCCTGTCCTCCCTTCCACCTGGCTGCAACCCCCTGTCCTCCCCTTCCACCTGACTGCAACCCCCGTCCTCCCTTCCACCTGGCTGCAACACCCGTCCTCCCTTCCACCTGGCTGCAACCCCCCCGTTCTCCCCTTCACCTGGCTGCAACCCCCCTATCCTCCCCTTCACCCGGCTGCAACCCCCCTGTCCTCCCTTCCACCTGGCTGCAACCCCCTGTTCTCCCCTTCACCTGGCTGCAACCCTCCTGTCCTCTTCCTTCACCTGGCTGCATCCCCTCTGTCGTCCCTCTCACCTGGCTGCAACCCCTCTGTCCTCCCTTTCACCTGGCTGCAACCTCCCTGTCCTCCCCTTTCATCTGGCTGCAACCGCCCTGTCCCACTCTCTTTACCTGGCTGCAACCCCCTGTCCTCCCTTCCACCTGGCTGCAACCCCACTGTCCTCCCCTTCACCTGGCTGCAACCCCACTGTCCTCCCCTTCACCTGGCTGCAACCCCCCGTCCTCCCCTTCACCTGGCTGCAACCCCTCTGTCCTCCCCTTCACCTGGCTGCAACCCCCTGTCCTCCCTTCCACCTGGCTGCAACCCCTCTGCCCTCCCCTTCACCTGGCTGCAACCCACTGTCCTCCCCTTCACCTGGCTGCAACCTCCCTTCCACCTTGCTGCAACCCCCATTCTCCCCCTTACCTGGCTGCAAACCCCCCGTCCTCCCCCTTCACCAGGCTGCAACCCCCCTGTCCTCCCTTCCACCTGGCTGCAACCCCTCTGTCCTCCCTTCCTCCTGGCTGCAACCCCCTGTCCTCCCTTCCACCTGGCTGCAAGCCCCTGTCCTCCCCTTCCACCTGGCTGCAACCCCCCATCTTACCTGCCACCTGGCTGCAACCCCCCCATCCTCCCTTCCACCTGGCTGCAACCACCCGTTCTCCCCTTCACCTGGCTGCAACCCCCCGTTCTCCCCTTCACCTGGCTGCAACCCCCTGTCCTCCCCTTCCACCTGGCTGCAACCCCCCATCCTCCCTTCCACCTGGCTGCAACCCCCCTGTCATCCCTTCCACCTGGCTGCAACCCCCTGTCCTCCCCTTCACCTGGCTGCAACCCCCCTGTCATCCCCTTCACCTGGCTGCAACCCCCTGTCCTCCCTTCAACCTGGCTGCAACCCTTTGTCCTCCCTTCCACCTGGATGCAACCCTTCTGTCCTCCCCTTCACCTGGCTGCAACTCCCCGTCCTCCCCTTCATCTGACTGCAACCCCCTATCCTCCCCTTCACCTGGCTGCAACCCCCCTATCCTCCCCTTCACCTGGCTGCAACCCCCCTGTCCTCCCTTCCACCTGGCTGCAACCCCCTGTTCTCCCCTTCACCTGGCTGCAACCCTCCTGTCCTCTTCCTTCACCTGGCTGCATCCCCTCTGTCCTCCCTTCCACCTGGCTGCAACCCCTCTGTCCTCCCTTTCACCTGGCTGCAACCTCCCTGTCCTCCCCTTTAATCTGGCTGCAACCGCCCTGTCCCACTCTCTTTACCTGGCTGCAACCCCCCATCCTCCCTTCCACCTGGCTGCAACCCCACTGTCCTCCCCTTCACCTGGCTGCAACACCCCGTCCTCCCCTTCACCTGGCTGCAACCCCCCGTCCTCCCCTTCACCTGGCTGCAACCCCCCATCCTCCCCTTCACCTGGCTGCAACCCCCATGTCCTCCCCACCACCTGGCTGTAACCCCCCTGTCCTCCCCTTCACCTGGCTGCAACCCCCTGTCCTCCCCTTCACCTGGCTGCAACCCCCTGTTCCCCCCTTCACCTGGCTGCAACCCCCTGTTCCCCCCTTCACCTGGCTGCAACCCCCTGTTCCCCCCTTCACCTGGCTGCAACCCCCTGTCCCCCCCTTCACCTGGCTGCAACCCCCTGTCCCCCCCTTCACCTGGCTGCAATCCCCCTGTCCTCCCCTTCACCTGGCTGCAAACCCCCTGTCCTCCCCTTCACCTGGCTGCAACCCCCATGTCCTCCCCACCACCTGGCTGTAACCCCCCTGTCCTCCCCTTCACCTGGCTGCAACCCCCTGTCCCCCCCTTCACCTGGCTGCAACCCCCTGTCCCCCCTTCACCTGGGTGCAACCCCCTGTCCCCCCCTTCACCTGGCTGCAACCCCCTGTCCCCCCCTTCACCTGGCTGCAACCCCCTGTCCCCCCCTTCACCTGGCTGCAACCCCCTGTCCCCCCCTTCACCTGGCTGCAACCCCCTGTCCCCCCCTTCCACCTGGCTGCAACCCCCTGTCCTCCCCTTCACCTGGCGGCTACCCTTTGTCCTCCCCTTCACCTGGCTGAAACCCCCCTGTCCTCCCCTTCACCTTGCTGCAACCCCCCTGTCCTCCCTTCCACCTGGCTACAACCCCCCTGTCTTCCCCTTCACCTGGTTGCAACCCCCTGTCCTCCCTTCCACCTGGCTGCAACCCCCCTGTCCCCCCTTCATCTGGCTTCAACCCCCCTGTCCCCCCCTTCACCTGGCTGCAACCCCCCTGTCCTCCCTTCCACCTGGAGGCCCCCCTGTCCTCCCTTCCACCTGGCTGCAACCCCTCTGTCCTCCCCTTCACCTGGCTGCAACCCCTCTGTCCTCCCCTTCCCCTGGCTGCAACCCCCCGTCCTCCCCTTCACCTGGCTGCAATCCCCCCGTCCTCCCCTTCACCTGGCTGCAATCCCCCTGTCTTCCCCTTTACCTGGCTGCAACCCCCCTGTCCTCCCCTTCACCTGGCTGCAACCCCTGTCCTCCCCACCACCTGGCTGCAACCCCCCATCCTCCCTTCCACCTGGCTGCAACCCCCCGTTCTCCCCTTCACCTTGCTGCAACACCCCGTTCTTCCCTTCACCTGGCTGCAACCCCTCCATCCTCCCTTCCACCTGGCTGCAACCCCCTGTCCTCCCCTTCCACCTGGCTGCAACCCCCCATCCTCCCTTCCACCTGGCTGCAACCCCCCGTCCTCCCTTCCACCTGGCTGCAACCCCCTGTCCTCCCCTTCCACCTGACTGCAACCCCCGTCCTCCCTTCCACCTGGCTGCAACACCCGTCCTCCCTTCCACCTGGCTGCAACCCCCCCGTTCTCCCCTTCACCTGGCTGCAACCCCCCTATCCTCCCCTTCACCTGGCTGCAACCCCCCTGTCCTCCCTTCCACCTGGCTGCAACCCCCTGTTCTCCCCTTCACCTGGCTGAAACCCTCCTGTCCTCTTCCTTCACCTGGCTGCATCCCCTCTGTCGTCCCTTCCACCTGGCTGCAACCCCTCTGTCCTCCCTTTCACCTGGCTGCAACCTCCCTGTCCTCCCCTTTCATCTGGCTGCAACCGCCCTGTCCCACTCTCTTTACCTGGCTGCAACCCCCTGTCCTCCCTTCCACCTGGCTGGAACCCCACTGTCCTCCCCTTCACCTGGCTGCAACCCCACTGTCCTCCCCTTCACCTGGATGCAAACCCCCGTCCTCCCCTTCACCTGGCTGCAACCCCTCTGTCCTCCCCTTCACCTGGCTGCAACCCCCTGTCCTCCCTTCCACCTGGCTGCAACCCCTCTGCCCTCCCCTTCACCTGGCTGCAACCCACTGTCCTCCCCTTCACCTGGCTGCAACCTCCCTTCCACCTTGCTGCAACCCCCCATTCTCCCCCTTACCTGGCTGCAAACCCCCCTTCCTCCCCTTCACCTGGCTGCAACCCCCCTGTCCTCCCTTCCACCTGGCTGCAACCCCTCTGTCCTCCCTTCCTCCTGGCTGCAACCCCCTGTCCTCCTTACCACCTGGCTGCAAGCCCCTGTCCTCCCCTTCCACCTGGCTGCAACCCCCCATCTTACCTGCCACCTGGCTGCAACCCCCCCATCCTCCCTTCCACCTGGATGCAACCCCCCGTTCTCCCCTTCACCTGGCTGCAACCCCCCGTTCTCCCCTTCACCTGGCTGCAACCCCTCCATCCTCCCTTCCACCTGGCTGCAACCCCCTGTCCTCCCCTTCCACCTGGCTGCAACCCCCCATCCTCCCTTCCACCTGGCTGCAACCCCCTGTCCTCCCTTCCACCTGGCTGCAACCCCCTGTCCTCCCCTTCCACCTGACTGCAACCCCCGTCCTCCCTTCCACCTGGCTGCAACACCCCGTCCTCCCTTCCACCTGGCTGCAACCCCCCCGTTCTCCCCTTCATCTGGCTGCAACCCCTCCATCCTCCCTTTCACCTGGCTGCAACCCCCTGTCCTCCCTTCCACTTGGCTGCAACCCCTCTGTCCTCCCTTCCACCTGGCTGGAACCCCCTGTTCTCCCCTTCACCTGGCTGCAACCCTCCTGTCCTCTCCTTCACCTGGCTGCATCCCCTCTGTCCTCCCTTTCACCTGGCTTCAACCTCCCTGTCCTCCCCTTCCACCTGGCTGCAACCCCCTGTTCTCCCCTTCACCTGGCTGCAACCCTCCTGTCCTCTCCTTCACCTGGCTGCATCCCCTCTGTCCTCCCTTCCACCTGGCTGCAACCCCTGTGTCCTCCCTTTCACCTGGCTTCAACCTCCCTGTCCTCCCCTTTCATCTGGCTGCAACCCCCCTGTCCCACTCTCTTTACCTGGCTGCAACCCCCTATCCTCCCTTCCACCTGGCTGCAACCCCACTGTCCTCCCCTTCACCTGGCTGCAACCCCCTGTCTTCCCTTCCACCTGGCTGCAACCCCTCTGTCCTCCCCTTCACCTGGCTGCAACCCCTCTGTCCTCCCCTTCACCTGGCTGCAACCCCCTGTCCTCCCTTCCACCTGGCTGCAACCCCTCTGCCCTCCCCTTCACCTGGCTGCAACCCACTGTCCTCCCCTTCACCTGGCTGCAACCCCCCTGTCCTCCCTTCCACCTGGCTGCAACCCCTCTGTCCTCCCTTCCTCCTCGCTGCAACCCCCTGTCCTCCCTTCCACCTGGCTGCAAGCCCCTGTCCTCCCCTTCCACCTGGCTGCAACCCCCCTTCCTACCTGCCACCTGGCTGCAACCCCCCATCCTCCCTTCCACCTGGCTGCAACCCCCTGTTCTCCCCTTCACCTGGCTGCAACCCCTCCATCCTCCCTTCCATCTGGCTGCAACCCCTCTGTCCTCCCTTCCACCTGGCTGCAACCCCCTGTCCTCCCCTTCCACCTGGCTGCAACCCCCTGTCCTCCCTTCCACCTGGCTGCAACCCCCTGTCCTCCCTTCCACCTGGCTACAACCCCCTGTCCTCCCCTTCCACCTGACTGCAACCCCCCATCCTCCCTTCCACCTGGCTGCAACACCCCATCCTCCCTTCCACCTGGCTGCAACCCCCCCGTTCTCCCCTTTATCTGGCTGCAACCCCTCCATCCTCCCCTTCACCTGGCTGCAACCCTCTGTCCTCCCTTCCACCTGGCTGCAACCCCTCTGTCCTCCCTTCCTCCTGGCTGCAACCCCCCTGTCCTCCTTTCCACCTGGCTGCATCCACCCTGTCCTCACCTCCACCTGGCTGCAACCACCTTTTCCTTCCCTCTACCTGGCTGCAACCACCTTTTCCTTCCCTCCACCTGGCTGCAACCACCCCCCCCCTGCCCCCCTCCACCTGGCTGCTCCCACACAGTAATAATCGAAATGATGTGCTTCAATCATCCTGACACCATATTAACCACGGTGCAGTGATGATTGAAGTAGCAACACCAGCCATTGCCCCTACAAATTGCCTGCAAAAATTTTGGCAGTGCCCCTCCCGAGATTAGACTCTGGATCTGCCCCTGGCATCATGACCCTCTCTCTGAAAGTTCCACATTTGACAATTGGTGGAGGTAGGTAAAGGACAAAAATGGAACTCACTCTGAAAGTGAGCTATCTTGTGGTGAAGTGTGTGTACATTGTTCTAAAGTACAATTGAGCTATGAACTGTAAAAAGAATTTGTTTATATCCTGAGTA
Source organism: Rana kukunoris (assembly GCA_029574335.1). NCBI lineage: Eukaryota > Metazoa > Chordata > Amphibia > Anura > Ranidae > Rana > Rana kukunoris. The sequence goes on along the minus strand of CM056050.1, from coordinate 283,585,127 downwards.
AAAGCTCAGTAGGTGTTGTGATCCAGCTGACAGCCGACTGTGTTGTTTGAAAATACAAACAATGTGAGCTATATTACTTCTAGGTACAGTTCATTGTTATACAGAAAAAGTTCATTGTTGCAAGCTGATGCTGCCAAATAACAGACTCGTCCGCAGAACCTGGCTCAGCAGCAACAGGCTTATCAGCAAATCTTGGCACAGCAGCAAGAGGCTAATTCAAATCAGCAAGAAACCAATAGACTGTTGGCTGCTCAGCTATTGAGCCTGAAGGAGACCACTGAAGCCGCGTACACACGGCAGAGAACCTCGACGGGCAGAACACATCGTTCCGCCGTCGAGGTTCTCTGCCGGCCGTCGAAATCGGCGACCCGCCCGTCGGGAATTGCAACCAGCCATTCATCCAGGCGGGCCGTCGAGCAAAAAGAGAGCGTGCTCTCTTTTCGCTCGACGGGATTCCCGACGGGCGGGGCGAGCGCTCTGTGTACACACGGCCGAGGTCCTCGCTGGAATGCAGCTTCCAGCGAGGTTCTCGCTGGTTTCCAGCGAGAACCTCGGTCGTGTGTACGCCGCCTGAGACTCAGGTGACTGCTATGGACCTAGGCAGCAAAAACAGACCAACAGGCCTTAAAGGAGTTGTAAAGGAAAAAGGAGTTGTTTGGCTAAAATTAATGGGCCAGATTCACAGAGCGATTACGCCTGCGTAACAGGAGATGCGCGGCGTAAGTCTAAATGTGCGCGCACGTTTCGATGCACGGCATCCCCAGAACGAGATACGCGAGAAATCTACTTTTTTTTTGTCCAGCGTAATTTCGTTAGACAGGCGCATCCGCCACGCAAAACTGCGCTACACAGACCATTGATTTGCTAGTCAAATATGCTAATGAGGGACTTACGGGGATCCACAAAAGAACGTTGGGGCAGCGCAGGCTACGCGGTGTGCGCAACAGCAAAAAGTCCTGTCTAAAATTAGACCATATAAAAGCTGGTCTAAAAAGAGAAAAATCGTCTACATGTCAGATAAAGCAACACCGTTAGTGAGGCGCTCAGCAGTCACACGTGTTGCACAACAATCTGTATGCCAACATGCCAGGGGCATCGTCGCGCATAGCTATACTACTGACTTTAGATGAGCAAAGAAGGAGGAGGGCACGGAGGATGGCACGGGAGAGGATATACCGCACACGCATAGACCTGTTTGGCATGAGTGATTGTGAGGTGTAGATTCACCCCTCATGCCATCCTGGAATTAACCACAACCCTGCAGGAGAACATCACCAGCCCAACACAACGCTCACATGCAGTGCAGCCACTGGTCAAGGTCCTGGCAACACTCCATTTCCTTGCCAGTGGCTCTTTGCAGCGTACAAGTGGAGTGGTGGCTGGGATGGCACAATCTTCCGTGAGCAGATGTGTGCACCAGGTTGTCCCTGCAATCCTCAGACGCATGGCCAACCAAATCATCAAATCAACCACTGAGGACCTGCGGCTGAAGGCAATGACAGATTTCTACAGAATTGCCAGATTCCCACGCACCGTGGGGGCCATTGATTGCACACATGTGGCACTCCAGCCCCCCCAGGAGACAGAGCACATGTACCGCAATCGGAAGCATTGGCATTCCATCAACGTACAGGTGATAGTCGATGCCCAAGGCCTCATATGGCACGTCCGTGCCAAACACCCAGGGTCCAGCCATGACAGCTACATATACAATCAGAGCCCCATCTGAATGGAATTCGATCAGAACGTGTATGGGGACACTTGGCTGGTTGGTGAGTGACATGGGTGGCAGGCATGACTGTACCCCCCCCCCATGATGCAAACCCCAGGAGAAAGAAAGATACAATCAAGCCCACGCCCAAACACGTGCAGTGGTGGAGCGTACCTTTGGCCTCCTGAAGTCACGTTTCTGATGCCTGGATAAGTCTGGGGGTTCCCTCTTGTATTCCCCAAACTTTGTGTGCCATATCATCGGTGCCTGTTGCCTGCTGCAAAACTTCGCAGTGAGAAAGGGCCTGCAGATTGACCTACATGATGACCTGACCCCTGAACCAGACAATCCCCCCCTAACCGAGGTTACCCCGTCTTCTGAGGGAAGAGCAGCCAGGAGCCAGCTCACATTAGGCATCTTTGCACGTTAAACACACACATTAATCATGACACAATGAGAATGCATGCATGCACACCACTGTGGTCCCTAGCACACACACCCCACATCCTCATCAAATTGGATTGGCACCAGTCCACCATGCAGGACTTGTGAGCAGCAACGCCACGCCAAGGCTCCAATTATGTCACTGTACATTCATACACCATTAACACGGACCTGGGGATCACTTCTCCCTGGTCCTCGGGAACCCTTCTCCACCAAAATTGAGGGTGACACCCCTTTTCCGGCAGGAATGTCACCCCCACATTCAAACAGCATTCACAACCCAAAAAAAAACAGCAAAATCCAAAAAATTCCAGGAAAAAAAAAAGGCCCAAAAAAAAGGGGAAAAACAAATTAGTGCCCTTGACGTGAGCCACGCCTGGGGCACCCCCGGCCACGGCCCCAGCTCCTCTGGGGAGACTTATGGGGGAGGGGGTAAACCGGGAAAGGAGGAGCAGCCCCTGGTCTCTGCCCACCTGGCGGCCTGCCCTCCAAGGCCACGGCTATTCTGTCCAGGCAGTTTCTGAAAGCCCGGGAGTGGCAGTCCAGGTTCCCAAGCATATCCTTGATGGAGGACAGGCTCTCCTCCATCCGCACCAATGTCTGGCTGACCTGTCCCAGATGGCGGGTCTGGAGAAACTGGTCCCTTCTCAGAGTGGCGGGCAGGAGATCGGCCACCCCCTGGTCTTCTGGGTCGCCTTCCTGCCTCCAGCTGATGCTTGTGGCCGGGGAGAAGGGGAGGCCCTTGGGAGGGGAGCCATGTTGGGGGAGGAGGGGGGGCTCCCCCTTAGGGAGGGCTGGCTGCTGCCAGCCAGAGGGGAAGAGTCATCCAAAAACAAGAGTCCAGTGCCTGACATGGACTCCTCCTCCTCCTCAAACTCCTCCTCCTCAACCTCCTCCTCCACCTCTTCAACCTCCTCCGCGGACCTCCGGCCTTGTCGGGGGGGCCTCATTAGGCTGCTGTCCTGGTGATGGTGCGGTCAGGCCAGATGGCCCAGCATCCTCCTGCACATCTGTGGATGACACAAAACATTCACAGGTTGGAGAATACACACACTTTCCACATATTCCCTTTCACCCCCTCCCCCACACATGCTACACACCTGATAGAAAAAAAACCTTACCTGGCATCACGCCTTCATGACTTGAGTCATAGCCGGGCAGGCCCTCCACTTCTTGCCTATGAAAGGTCTGGGCCACCGCACGCTCCTCCGCTGTCAGCCTAACATGGCATGGTGGGCCCCCTCTTGTGGCCCTGGCATGGGCAAGCATTTTGGCCAGCTTCTTTTTGCCCAGACGCCGGAGGTCATTTATCTTTTTCTAAATCCCAGACCGGTTCCGTGTCTCCCCCTCCCCTGCTGAATTCACCTGGTCAGTGATCATGTCCAAAATCTCTCTCCTCCTGGACGGGGTGGTGTTGGCACTGTCCGGGCCGTGGAGGAAACGCCCATAGTCGGAAATGGCCCGGGCAAGAATTTGTTTCTCCCTCAAAGAAAAATTTAATTTCCTCTTCCTCTCAGTCATACTCTGACCAAAAATCACTTCCAGTCAACAAAAATCACTCACAAAAACAAGCACGACCAATCAAGCAAGAAAACAAACAAACAGAAAACTATCACACAAAAATTCTCACCAACACTCAGCAAAAAGCTGTCACAAAAACAAACAGGAACAATCAAGCAAGAAAACAAACAAACAGAAAACTATCAAACAAAAATTCTCACAAACACTTAGCAAAAATCACTTTCAAATATCTTCTAACAAACACTAGATCACACAGTACACAAATCTGACAAATACAAATCACAACGCAACTAACAACAGAACAAAAGCACCTTGCTGTATAGGGAGGGATACAAAGGGATGTACTTTTGCAATGGAAGTGCGTTTGTGTGTGTCTATTTATGCTGTCTGCGTCGTTCATGATTTTGCCCTAGTCCATTTCCAATTTCAATGATTGCGCCGTTCCCGAGTTGTGAGCATGTGCAGAGAGGTGCTGACATGGTCTGCTTCAAGCGCGCATGCACGAGCCGGCCGGCCCTTCATTTGCATGGGGTCACGGCTCATTTCAATGTAACACGCCCACGTCCTTCCCAATTTGTATTACTTCACCTTGCGCCTCAGAAATAACGTTGCGCAGGCGCTAATTTCTACGTAAAAGCGACGAGAATAGGGTGATTGCGCGGCTATATTGCGCAAGTCTAACGTAAAGGCGGTGCGCTACGCCGGTCCAATAATGCACAGATGTACCTGAATCTGGCCCTCTGTCTGCAAGGAAGACAGACAGAATAGTGTAATGATTCTGTTAAAAAAAAACGAGTAAATACCTTCATCTATATCACCTCCGGCGTTCTAGTTTTTGTTCTCTCATTCACTTCCTGGTTTGCAGCGCTTGCTTGTTCATGTAAGAACTACATTTCCCAGTATGCATTGCGGCTCGCCCAGTAATTCACACCTCCTTGAAGTCTCTAACACGTAGAGAGCGTCCTGCCACACAGATGTAGTTCCCAGGAGGGGGCAAGCACGTCACTGACCACCGCAGTAAAGCAAGCAGACAAGCAGGAAGTGAACATAACAGAGAAGAAATAGAGCAACTTCTAAGCAAAAACGAACAATGAGGAAGTGAAAAGAGGAATGTCTTCAGGTAAAGGATGCGTATTATGAAAAAAAAAATCCTTTACAACCCCTTTAGTTTTGAATAGAGTGGAGAGGGATTAGAACACCTGTAAGTTTTTATTGCTGTCAGTATTCTCATTTGGTACATATACTCTCTCTATTTATCATGTTTACCATTATCACTGAAAGTAGAAGTAAAAGAAAACCACAAATGTTACAATATGACTTGTGTAGAAATTGTATACACTATGGTAATTTGTTTTACCCACAAAAGTGGAGTTACCCATAGCGTTTTTTCTCAGAAAATAGGTGCAGGAACTCAAATACGTCCCGTTCAGATTTCACAAACAGTAGAAGGATCTTAAAGGGGCATTAAATAGCAGGATTGCATTACATACAGAGTGCAGAGTTCAGAGGGTTACACACAGAGTGCAGATCTGTCACTTGTAAACACAGAAACCAGACTTCTGTGTTTACAAGTGATTGTGGTGAGCAGGCACCAAAGGGTCTGAGCCAGAGGTGGTGGAACTGAGTTCACCCAAGTTCCCCCTGAAAAAAAGCCCTGAGTCTACAAGGCATGGAGTGAAGGGAGACATAGATGGAAAAAATTACAGTGGCTTTAATCCTCCTCTACTCTATAAAAAAAAAAACTGTTTACAATTTAGATTTACTTCAAAAGGTATGGCAGTGAGGTCTTGGTAGGACTGGTTAAAAGGTCTGATATAACCAACTGCTTTGTGCACTTAGATATAAAAGCAAATCCATTAAAAGATGGCCCTGAAGCATGACTATCTATCTGACCATAAACCACTACTAGCTATTCTGTTAAAATCTATTAGTTAAGCTCCAGTGAGGCTATAAAGCCTTTGCTGCCGTTACAGAAATATAAATTAACTGTGACAAATACCCTTGTAAAATTGATTGCTAATGCAGACAAAGTCATTACTACTGATACAAAAATTGTGGATAATGGATAATAACACCGTGATGAGAGAAAGCGATCTAGTCCCTTGCACTAGAGAACACTACTTAAACAGAATGGGCACTTAACCACTTCCATACTGGGCACTTAAACACCCCTCCTGCCCAGAGCAATTTTCAGCTTTCAGCGCTCTCCCACTTTGAATGACAATTACTCAGTCATGCAACACTGTATCCAAATGATTTTTTTGTCCTTTTTTTCATACAAACAGAGCTTTCTTTTGGTGGTATTTGATCACCTCTGTGTTTTTTATTTTTTGCGCTATTAATGAAAAAAGACCGAAAATTTGGAAAAAAAATGATTTTTTCTTAGTTTCTGTGATAAAATTTTGCAAATGATTAATTTTTCTTCATAAATTTTGCCCAAAATTTATACTGCTACATGTCTTTGATAAAAATAACTCAACATTTTTGGAAATTATTTGGTCTGTGTGAAAGTTTTAGAGTCTACAAACTATAGTGCAAATCATAAAAATATATCACATCTGATCACACCTGATGTATTGAAGGCCTATCTCATTTCTTGAGACCCTAACAAGCCAGGAAAGTACAAATGCCCCCAAATAACCACTTTTTAGAAAGTAGACATTCCAAGGTATTTATTAATGGGCATGGTGAGTTATTTGAAGTTGTAATTTTTTCCCACAATACTTTGCAAAATTAAGATTTTTATTTTTTATTTAAAAATGTTTTTAAAATTTTCATTGTAATAGCTTATTTCTCTCACATGGCATGTGCATACCACAAATGACACCCCAAAATACATTCCGCTACTCCTCCTGAGTAAAACGATACCCCATGTGTGAGACTTTTTCACTGCCTGGCCACATACAGAGGCCCAACATGCAGGAAGCGCCATCAGGGGTTTTAGGAGCATAAATTGCACATCTAACTAGTTGACTACCTATTACACTTTTGAAGGCCCTGGAACACCAGGACAATGGAATTACCCACAAAATGACCCCATTTTGGAAAGCTAACACCCCAACGTATAATCTATGAGGCATAATGAGTCTTTTGAACGGTTTATTTGTTTTCAGCAGTTTTTGGAAAATGTGGAAAAAAAATGAAAACGCATTTTTTTTACACAAAGTTGTCCGTTTCTAAGATATTTCCAACACATAGCATTTAGATAGCAAAAATGACACCCCAAAATACATTCTGCTACTCTCTGAGTAAAACGATACCCCATGTGTGAGACTTTTTCACTGTCTGGCCACATACGGAGGCCCAACATGCAGGAAGCGCCATCAGGGGTTCTAGGAGCATAAATTGCACATCTAACTAGTTGACTACCTATTACACTTTTGAAGGCCCTGGAACACCAGGACAATGGAATTACCCACAAAATGACCCCATTTTGGAAAGCTAACACCCCAACGTATCATCAATGAGGCATAATTAGTCTTTTGAACGGTTTATTTGTTTCCAGCAGTTTTTGGAAAATGTGGAAAAAAATTAAAACGCATTTTTTTTTACACAAAGTTGTCAGTTTCTAAGATATTTCCAACACATAGCATGTACATAGCAAAAATGACACCCCAAAATACATTCTGCTACTCCTCCTGAGTAGAACGATACCCCATGTGTGAGACTTTTTCACTGCCTGGCCACATACAGAGGCCAACATGCAGGAAGCGCCATCAGGGGTTTTAGGAGCATAAATTGCACATCTAACTAGTGATTACCTATTACACTTTTGAAGGCCCTGGAACACCAGGACAATGGAATTACCCACAAAGTGACCCCATTTTGTAAAGCTAACACCCCAACGTATAATCTATGAGGCATAATGAGTCTTTTGAACAGGTCATTTGTTTCCAGAAGTTTTTGGAACGTGGAAAAAAAAATGAAAACGCATATTTTTTTTACACAAAGTTGTCGGTTTCTAAGATATTCCAACACATAGCATTTAGATAGCAAAAATTACACCCCAAAATACATTTCTACTCCTTCTGAGTACAACGATACCACATGTGTGAGACTTCTACACAGCCTGACCACATACAGAGATCCAACATGCAAGGAACAACGTCAGGTGTTCCAGAGACACATAGCATGCACATACCAAGAATTTACCCCAAAATACATTATGCTGAGCAAAGTGTAAACAAAAGATTACCTGTGGTAATAGTAGCGCAGTTCTACAGCAGCAGGATAGCACTGGTCCAGGCAGCAGGCAGGGACTTGGTCAGCAACGGCATACACAAGTAGTCAGTTCATGCAACCGGCAAAGGCATGATGTCATAGGTCCTACAGGTAACAGGCAGAAGTAGGGCCTCGTTTAGGACAGAATGGGGACAGGGGTAGAGGCTTCTCCCACCCAAATCTCTTTGAAGCCTCCGGCAACCAGACCCTAATCTAGGATGAGAAAACAAAAAAAATGTTTTTCTTCATCTAGAAAAACTTTTCTGGAGCCCCTCACATTTGTGAGACCCCTGTGTTAAATCCCACTAGTCCAGTAGCAGGGTACAAGATCAGTCCAAGGGGCAGGCAAAAGGCATGGTCAAACAGTCCGAGGTCAGTTCCAGATCAGGCAGAGGCATTACAGAATCGTTGGGGCAGAAGAATGGTCAAAAAACAAGCCGGGGTCAGTTCCGGTTCAGGCAGAGATATTACAAAATCGTTAGGCAGAATCGTGGTCAAAAAACAAGCCGGGGTCAGTTACAGAGCAGGCAGTGGCATAAGGGGTGTGAAGGTGTATGAAGGCAGGAACGGAGGATTAATAATTTAGTTTGGTATGGTAAATCCGAAAACAGTCAGTTAGACAGAGGCCAGGCTGTGAAGGGCAATCGGCACACTGGAAAGTTGTGTCTCTTCTGATTCCTTGACTGGAACACACCTTGCATCTTTTTTGACGTCGTCGGCCTGTTTCTGTGGGAGGGACTTTACCGGGAAAATGACGCTCGACGAGACGACTTAAAAACGTCAGATCGGATAGTTTGGGGTGGGCCGTTCGGGAAAATAAGGGCAGTGATAAGGTCCTCTTGGTAGCCAAGGAAGCGTTTGGGGTTTTGGGTGAGTTTGCGATAAATTACATATGAGTTGTATATGGCCAATTGAAAAAATAAATGGCAATTTTTTGTACCAATGGTACGTCCGCCTTGTAGCAAGATAGGGTTCAAGCATCTGGTCATTGAAGTCGACCCCCCCCATAAACAAATTATAGTCCTGGATGCATGTTGGCTTTTCGAATGACGGTGCCACGCCTTCTGCGGGTTTCAACGACGGTGTCATTGTGGATGGTGGATAGCATGTAAACATCCCTTCTGTCCTTCCACTTCACTGCCAGGACCTCCTTATTTCGCAGACTTGCCGATTCTCCACTTTTCAGCTTCTTATTCACGAGACTTTGAGGAAAGCCTTTCCGATTATTCCTGATGGTGCCACATGCTGGCGTCTTCTTCCGGTGCAGGTTGTGGAACAGGGGAAGGGAGGTATAGAAGTTATCCACGTATAGATGGTATCCCTTTTCCAATAGAGGGTGATGATGAGGTCCCAAACAATTTTGCCACTTGATCCCAAGTAGTCTGGGCAATTAGGGGGATTCAGTTGGGTGTCCTTGCCTTCGTACACTCTGAAGGCATACAAGTATCCTGTGACTCGGTCACACAATTTGTAGATCTTCACGCCATAGCGGGCTCTTTTGCTGGGGATAAATTGTTTTATTTGAAGCCTGCCAGTGAATTTCACAAGCGACTCATCCACACAGATGTGTTGGTCCGGGGTATACAATTGGGGGAATTTTTCAGAAAAATAAGTCAGTAAAGGGCCGAATTTTAAAAAGCCTGTCGTGATTTGGATGATTTCGGGGATGGCACTGGGTGTTATCGTTAAAATGTAGAAATCTCATAATGGCATAGTATCGGGATCTGGGCATTATGCTGGAGAAGATTGGCATGTGATAAATTGGGTTTTTGGAAACAAGGCACGTGAAGAATTTTTTGGGTTGAGTCCCATACATAATGTGAGGCCTAAAAAAATTTTCAACTCCTCCACCGTAAGGTCTCTCCACTGGAAGGGACGGGCATGATAGGATGTGGGATTTCTTTCAATAAATTGTTGTGCAAATAGGTTGCACTGGGCCACAATTTCTGATAGCATGTCCTCTGTGAACATCAGGTTGAAAAAATCGATCGGGGAAAAATTCTCCGTGTCCACTTGGACTCCTGGCTGGGCCGTGAAAGGGGGAATGTTGGCTTCCCCGGAATTTGGAGGAAGCCACAAAGGGTTCTGAAGGGCATAGGGAAGGCTGGCATAGGTCTTTGGCCTTTCTTGCTGAGGCACTGCGGTGCTGGTGGAAGGCACTGCGGTGCTTGTGGAAGGCACTGCGGTGCTTGTGGAAGGCACTGCGGTGCTTGTGGAAGGCACTGCGGTGCTGGTGGAAGGCACTGCGGTGCTGGTGGATGGCACTGCCTCCTGACCAGAACGCCTTCGTTTAGCGGGCCGGCTATCTTCCTCCTCGGAGTCACTCAGTGTTCCGCTACTGGGGGCAGGCTCATAGTTGACGTCCGACTCAGAAGAAAAATTGGAAGTGGAGTTTGAACGAGAGAGGTCCATGTTGCTCTCATCGGGCGCAGAAATAATTTGGAATGCCTCCTCTAGTGAATAGGATTTTTTTGACATGTTTTGACGGAGCAGATGGGCACGGATTGGCACAGGTGGGCACTGAGGTGGCACTGATGAGGCTGCACAGATGGGCACTGATTGGCGGCACAGGTGAGCACTGATTGGCGGCACAGGTGAGCACTGATTGGCGGCACAACACAGGTGGGCACTGATTGGCGGCACAACACAGGTGGGCACTGATTGGCGGCACAACACAGGTGGGCACTGATTGGCGGCACAACACAGGTGGGCACTGATTGGCGGCACAGGTGAGCACTGATTGGCGGCACAGGTGAGCACTGATTGGCGGCACAGGTGAGCACTGATTGGCGGCACAGGTGAGCACTGATTGGCGGCACAGGTGGCAACTGTATGGGCACAGGTGGCAACTGTATGGGCACAGGTGGCAACTGTATGGGCACTGTGGTGGCACTGTATGGGCACTGTGGTGGCACTGTATGGGCACTGTGGCACTGTATGGGCACTGTGGTGGCACTGTATGGGCACTGTGGCACTGTATGGGCACTGTGGTGGCACTGTATGGGCACTGTGGCACTGTGATGGCACTGTATGGGCGCTGTATAGAACTCACAGAACTTTCTCCCTCCTCACACGCTGTCTCTGTGTGAGGAGGGAGAAGCGGCGATGAGAGATGATCTCATTTGTTTACATTTGAGATCATCTCTCATTCGTCCTCAGATCGCATCTGAACGGCCACTCCGATTGGCCGTTCAGGGCGATCTGTGATTGGCTGTGTCCAACGGACACGGCCAGCAACAGAATTTCCCTGACGCGCGCTCCAGAGCGCGCGCTGGGAACCAGGAAGCAACTGCCGTCAAATGACGGCATGTTGGAAATTGAGGTCCGCGCGGTTGCCGTCATTCGGCGATACGCCGGGCCTCAAGTGGTTAACAGAATGATCAGATAGGTTGTTAGAAGCAATAATGCAAAACAGGACCAAGGTGTCAAAAAACATGTATACATTGCAGAATAATGAAAGTATGTATAGCAGCGGTACAAAAACAGCTACTGTATGTGACCACAAAGACCTAGGGACATACATTAAAAGACCTGTTTGAGAAACTTACCCACAGACCATATAATACACATATAGGGCCAGATTCAGATACATTTTTGTATCTTTCCCGCGGCGTAGCGTATCTCATTTACACTACGCCACCGTAACTGAGAGCGGCAGGTCCCGTATTCAGAAAGAAATTGCACTCTAAGTTATGGCGGCGTAGTGTAAATGAGCTGGCGTAACCGCGCTTAATTCAAAATAGGCAGGTAGGGGGCCTGTTGTATGTTAATGACTCATGACCCCACGTAAATGACGCGCCGAACGAATGCGCCGTCTGTGGGCGTATGCCAGTGCCCATGCTCAAAATCACGTCGCAAATAGTCAATGCTTTCGACGTGAACGTAACTTACGCCCAGCCCTATTCGCGAACGACTTACGCAAACGACGTAAACGACGCTGTCGCGACGTCCATACTTAACATTGGCAACGCCTTCTATAGCAGGGGTAACTTTACGCCGGAAAAAGCCTTACGCAAACGACGTAAAAAAATGCGCCGGGCGCACGTACGTTTCTGAATCGGTGTATCTAGCTTATTACCATATTTGACGTGTAAATCAACGGAAGCGCCACCTAGCGGCCAGCGTAAATATGCAACATAGATACGCTCGTATCTTAGCATCCTAGAACTTATGCGGCGTATCAACAGATACGCCGACGTAAGTTCTTTCTGAATCCGGCCCATTGTTTTGAGACAATACCTCTGCAAATAGGTTAAACTTCAATGCTCTGGAACTGGTATGCAGAATCTTACCAATCTTCTGACAAACCTGTAATTCCCTTTAACATCGTCAAAAGTCTTTTTATATTTTCACTAGTAACTTATTTCTCTTGCAACAAGAAAACTGATTTAATTAAAAATTGAGCAAGGTTTCATTCATAATTTATGGTGTTGCTTGACTTAAACAAATTGATGTTGCTATTTCATCTTCCCTGTCAAGATGCCAAATTGTTATCACTAATCCTACAAATTGCAATTAATTAGCTTTATGAAGATGTTTTGCCCCAGTTAATTAAGTAGTGAGTATTGATGACTTTTAAAAAGTCAGTGTTAAATGAAAAATAACATTTTATTCATCATGTATAATTTAATTCATAGCCAAATTTTATGCATTTGTATTGTTGCTATAAGAAAATAAAGTAATTACAATTAATATGTCATTCGTTTTGAAGATCTTCTAGTATTTAAATATATCTTCTCAGACGATGTAACATAATTCTGTTGAATTTACTGTTGAAATAAATGAACTGCAAATTTTGTGAATTTAAACTGAACATACAGCATACAGTAATGGCCCTGCACTCTGACAGTAGGTAGGTAACACTGACTGATTATGGTGTTGGCACAAGTGGCGAAAGGATGAGACATGATCTAGTGACAGGCTGAATCTTTTATGAAAGGAGCACTAATCACCATCTGGTAGTTGAAAGCTGCTACAAGCTGGGTGTAGAGTATAGTTTGCTAACCTTTCCTTACAGAAATCTTTAAAAATTCCCATTTATTGTAATTATACAAAGGCATCAAAAGCATTATTTTTATCATCAGCTTAACAAAACCTGATATTCTGTATTTGTCAGCATGAAAACATGCAAGTACAAAGCTACCCAGTCACCCCTAAATTAAATATCTTTGGAGTACACTGGAAATGTTGTGCAGCTTTAGTCTCCTGAAGATTAAGGAAGGCCCCTTAAGGCCTCGTACACACGATCAAATCTGTCTGCTGGAAACAGTCTGCCAGACCGTTTCAGCAGACAGATTCGATCGTGTGTACGGGCAAACAGACGGATTTGGCCACCCGACAGATTTCAAAGCATGCTTTGAAATCTGTCGGCTGGGAACCCGTCCGCCCGACATGTCTGCTGGTTAGTACGCTAACCAGCAGACATGTCTTCTCGCACACGCGCCGAATGGTTTCAAGGCATGCGCGGAAGTGTTTTACTTCCTGGTGCGGTGACGTGGCGGCGTCAACGTCACCGCCACGTCACTGACACGTCAGCGCGCTGTCTGCTGGCGGGGATTTTGGTTTGCTCGTGTGTACACGCGAGCAAACCAAAATGGCATCAGACAGATTTGTTCAAATCGTTTTGAACAAATCTATTTACTCGTGTGTACGAGGCCTTAGATGTGTTAGACCTTAGCCTTGAATACTCCTAGCAATTTTTACTATTTAAAAAAAAAAGGTTATTTTTTTCTCTTTTTTTTTTCGTTTTTTTTTTTCGTTACCATTTGCCCACTGGGCACTATAACCCCTGTCCTCCTCCTCAGACCAATTTTCAGCTTTCAGTGCTGTCACACTTTGAATGACAATTTGCGTGGTCATGCAGCACTGTACATTTATGAATATTTTTTTTTAAGATAGACAGAGCTTTCTTTTGGTGGTATTTAATCACCACTAGGTTTTTATTTTTTGCTAACAAAATGAAAAAATACCAAATATTTTGAGAAAAAAATACTCTCTTTTTTCTTTGTTTCTGTTATAACATGTTGGAATGGCTGTGTTAAACCTGGGCATCAGATCATACATGTCATTTGGTTATATTAAGCTTTTCCCTCCATATCTTCCACTGCGTATCAAATTTATTTCTAGAGCCACAATTTTTGGCCAGTAATGAATCATAAACATAGTCAGATTGTATGATTTTGAGTGTTTCAGATGTTCGGCACCACACTAGACTTTCAGTTTTTCGTTACAAGTGATCTGGCTGCTAAAAATATATGACAATGGGGGACTATACCGGTGCTAATTCACAACATACAATAGTGATTTTTTAGTAATTTATTTTTAAAAAAACGGAAAAAGAAAATTATCACAAAGTATAATACAAAGAACACATATTTCAGAACAATAGGGTAGGAAAAACATAAAACCAGGCAGCTGTAGATCCTGATTACACAAGCAGAGCGTATTGCAGTTGATCGCAACCAAAAAGTTGTTAAGCCCGATATATTTCGCCTAGATTCCGGCTTCGTCAGGGGCTGGGTTGAGAACGATAATTTGAAAACAGCTCTATTAATAAAAAAATAGCATATTACAAAAAGACATGTATAAAAAACATAACCATATATTCATACAGGTATATGTGTATACTGTGCTGACCTTGCGTGTCAAAAAATGGACATCCAGACCTGGAGGGGGGGGGGGGAAGGGGATTGGGGCAGAAAACACAATGGAGGAAGGGATTGTCAACAAAGAAAAGGATCGGGATAAAAGAAGGAGAGAGCGGCTAGACACTTGCAATCCAAACGGACAACCGACTCGTCTAGTGGTCCAATGCACCAAAATAGGGCCAGAGATGTGTCTCCATAGGAGAAGAGAAAGAAAACTGGCTGAAAAAACCCCATAAAAAACTTAATAAGAATTGTGACCTACCTGCATACATCACACAAAATTCTTTTCAATTGTATATTCAAATAAAAAATAAAAAATAAAAAATTTGCTAAATCCACTTGAACTTACATAATTCTTTAGAAAAATGATGCGATGCCAGGAACAGCCACAAGAGAGCGTCCAAACATTACCAACAACATCCAGGAAGGTGTGATGTTAAATCAGTCAATGTGACTTTCTAAATAAAACATAGCAACGACCATTAGTTCAACTGAGCACATATCCATAAAATGACCAAGCACAATCCAAGAGGCATATAGGAGTGTGAACGATTTACCTGTGGTGAAGATGTCACACCGCAACGCTCCTAGCAGGTGCATTCAACGTGGAGAAAGAAAGGAAACTGAAGCCAGTTTAAATAAGCCTCCTCTCCCACACGTCCGAGCGTATGACGTCATCGGGCGTGAAAGGACAAAAAACGTCAGCGCGCTGAAGCCTGGGGAACGTCCAAGCGCGCCTACAATGCCCATGATGCCCCGCGATTTGACGCGCAGAGAGGGAAGGTATTTCCCCTTACACACCTACGATCACCGGCAGGCACGGGGGCAGAGAAGCCACACCTGCAAGGTGGAGTTAGCATCAGAGCCAATGGATAATATCCACTGGCCCGATGCACAGAGGAGAGGGGCGTGGAAAGATCCCGTACGACTGCAACACAGTGACAAGCGGGCTAAGAGTGTAAAAAAGCCCTTGGGTGTCCATACAGAGAGGCATATTCGGATGCAAGTGTGAAATAAAGCCTGATTGAAAATACTCAAGAAAACATAAACAGGTCATTGTGTCCATTACTTAAGACACGCAAGGTATATATCCTCTCAGGCCAAGCAAGTGGCATGAAGAGGAAAGATGATTAAAAGCCATACACATACATAGCTGCACAAAAACATTTACCAAATGATGAAAAGGAACAACCCAGCACAATAGTGCCAGAAAAGTATACGTATTGATGATTGTACATTTATAACAATATTATCTATTTGGATAAATGAATATACAAATGAACATCGAAATATCTTAGGAAGTTTTAAAGACAAAAACGGGGGGGGGGGAGGGGAAAAAGGGAGAGGGAATTTGTTGGAAGGCCTATATATTAAAAAGGGGGGGGGGAAGGTGGAACACTAAACACAAGAGGAGGAGACATACAAGACTAACAGAGAGTGCCCGAGGTGGGTGAGCTGCTGGCTCATACATCAATTAAGTAATCTAATACATTTTTAAGAAAAATTCAAAAAGCGTTCAAAAAAAAAATATATATATAGACTCACATATTTAATCAAATAGTGAACATATTTAAAGAAATGACTTGTAGCTAATATATTCATTTAGTCCTGGGTACTGAGTCGCATTCAGGGACTGAATCCACCGTGTTTCTAGTTGGAGTAGCGTGCGATCAATATCGCCGCCCCTAACGTGTTGGGGTACATGCTCAAGGGCTGCGAATTGGATCATTGATAATTCAAAATGATGTTCCTTGCCCATGTGCCGGCTGATGGCAGTGGTCATCAGCTTCTTACAAATGGGTCCTATGTGGTCGGAAATTCTTACATGAAAGGGCCTTTTGGTCTTCCCTACATAGAAACACCCACAGAGGCATTTAGCCAGATATACTACCCCAATCGTTTGGCATGTAACCCGATGCCTAATGTTATGAGTGTGTCCATTGGGTAGTAAGGTGGTAGGGCCATATAATATATATGGGCACATTCTACATTTTTGCACGGATATGTGCCAGTAGTTTTTCTTGGTAAGTCACCTTTGGAGTCAAAATGACTTTGGACCAACTTATCCCTCAATGAGGGTGCCGTCGGTAAGTAATTTCCTGAGATTCCTTAATGAATTTCCGTACTGTGTTGTCCGCTAGCAATAGGGGCCAAAATTGTCCCAGAATGGTTCTAAATTTCCAATGGTCAGTGGAATATTGCGTAAGAATGCGTATCGGTTGAAGGGTACTTCTTTTTCTGTTAGGAAAGATTAAATCTCTACGCTCAGTTTGAGCTGCTCTGTTATATGCTTTTTTGAGATTCTTATGACTGTATCCCCTCTTTCTCAAGCGAAGATACAGATCATCAGCCGCCGCTTCATAATCCGCCTTTAGGGCACAGTTTTGTTTAAGTGTTATGTACTGGCTGTATGGTATGCTCTTTACCAGAGAAAGAGGGTGACCACTAGAGGCGTGAAGAATTGTGTTCCCCGATGAGGGTTTACGATAGATGGACGAAAAAACTGTTCCATCTGAACCAATAGAGATTTTTAAATCAAGGAAGTTAATACTTTCCTGACTACATTCCATGGTGAATTTTAAGTTGTATGCGTTCACCGATAGACCCTTCATAAATTGATCAAGTTCGGATGGAGTGCCTGACCATAATAACAGGACGTCATCGATATATCTATACCATGAAATCACATGGTGCATGCACATCGATGGATCCTCACTACAAAAAAGTTCCTTCTCCCACCCCCCCAGGTACAGGTTGGCATACGATGGGGCACATTTTGTCCCCATCGCAACCCCCTGTACCTGGAGGTGGTGGGAGAGTCCAAAAAGAAAAACGTTTTTTGTCAGGATAAATCTTGATAAATCCAAAATAAAGAGATTTCGTCCCTCTATCGTAAACCCTCATCGGGGAACACAATTCTTCACGCCTCTAGTGGTCACCCTCTTTCTCTGGTAAAGAGCATACCATACAGCCAGTACATAAGACTTAAACGAAACTGTGCCCTAAAGGCGGATTATGAAGCGGCGGCTGATGATCTGTATCTTCGCTTGAGAAAGAGGGGATACAGTCATAAGAATCTCAAAAAAGCATATAACAGAGCAGCTCAAACTGAGCATAGAGATTTAATCTTTCCTAACAGAAAAAGAAGTACCCTTCAACCGATACGCATTCTTACGCAATATTCCACTGACCATTGGAAATTTAGAACCATTCTGGGACAATTTTGGCCCCTATTGCTAGCGGACAACACAGTGCGGAAATTCATTAAGGAATCTCCGGAAATTACTTACCGACGGGCACCCTCATTGAGGGATAAGTTGGTCCAAAGTCATTTTGACTCCAAAGGTGACTTACCAAGAAAAACTACTGGCACATATCCGTGCAAAAAATGTAGAATGTGCCCATATATATTATATGGCCCTACCACCTTACTACCCAATGGACACACTCATAACATTAGGCATCGGGTTACATGCCAAACGATTGGGGTAGTATATCTGGCTAAATGCCTCTGTGGGTGTTTCTATGTAGGGAAGACCAAAAGGCCCTTTCATGTAAGAATTTCCGACCACATAGGACCCATTTGTAAGAAGCTGATGACCACTGCCATCAGCCGGCACATGGGCAAGGAACATAATTTTGAATTATCAATGATCCAATTCGCAGCCCTTGAGCATGTACCCCAACACGTTAGGGGCGGCGATATTGATCGCACGCTACTCCAACTAGAAACACGGTGGATTCAGTCCCTGAATGCGACTCAGTACCCAGGACTAAATGAATATATTAGCTACAAGTCATTCCTTTAAGTATGTTCACTATTTGATTAAATATGTGAGTCTATATATATATTTTTTTTTTGAACGCTTTTTGAATTTTTCTTAAAAATTTATTAGATTACTTAATTGATGTATGAGCCAGCAGCTCACCCACCTCGGGCACTCTCTGTTTGTCTTGTATGTCTCCTCCTCTTGTGTTTAGTGTTCCACCTTCCCCCCCCCCTTTTTAATATATAGGCCTCCCAACAAATTCCCTCTCCCTTTTTCCCCTCCCCCCTCCCCCCCCCTTTTTTGTCTTTAAAACTTTCTAAGATATTTCGATGTTCATTTGTATATTCATTTATCCAAATAGATAATATTGTTATAAATGTACAATCATCAATACGTATACTTTTCTGGCACTATTGTGCTGGTTTGTTCCTTTTCATCATTTGGTAAATGTTTTTGTGCAGCTATGTATGTGTATGGCTTTTAATCATCTTTCCTCTTCATGCCACTTGCTTGGCCTGAGAGGATATATACCTTGCGTGTCTTAAGTAATGGACACAATGACCTGTTTATGTTTTCTTGAGTATTTTCAATCAGGCTTTATTTCACACTTGCATCCGATCCAGTGTCAACACTCCTGTCTCTTGTTACCCTGTGCGCCGTTTTGCTGGGCGATTATGCCTCTCTGTATGGACACCCAAGGGCTTTTTTACACTCTTAGCCCGCTTGTCACTGTGCTGCAGTCGTACGGGATCTTTCCACGCCCCTCTCCTCTGTGCATCGGGCCAGTGGATATTATCCATTGGCTCTGATGCTAACTCCACCTTGCAGGTGTGGCTTCTCTGCCCCCGTGCCTGCCGGTGATCGTAGGTGTGTAAGGGGAAATACCTTCCCTCTCTGCGCATCAAATCGCGGGGCATCATGGGCATTGTAGGCACGCGTGGACGTTCCCCAGGCTTCAGCGCGCTGACGTTTTTTGTCCTCTCACGCCCGATGACGTCATACGCTCGGACGTGTGGGAAAGGAGGCTTATTTAAACTGGCTTCAGTTTCCTTTCTTTCTCCACGTTGAATGCACCTGCTAGGAGCGTTGCGGTGTGACATCTTCACCACAGGTAAATCGTTCACACTCCTATATGCCTCTTGGATTGTGCTTGGTCATTTTATGGATATGTGCTCAGTTGAACTAATGGTCGTTGCTATGTTTTATTTAGAAAGTCACATTGACTGATTTAACATCACACCTTCCTGGATGTTGTTGGTAATGTTTGGACGCTCTCTTGTGGCTGTTCCTGGCATTGCATCATTTTTCTAAAGAATTATGTAAGTTCAAGTGGATTTAGCTAATTTTTTAATTTTAATTTTTTATTTGAATATACAATTGAAAAGAATTTTGTGTGATGTATGCAGGTAGGTCACAATTCTTATTAAGTTTTTTATGGGTTTTTTTCAGCCAGTTTTCTTTCTCCTCTCCTATGGAGACGCATCTCTGGCCCTATTTTGGTGCATTGGACCACTAGACGAGTCGGTTGTCCGTTTGGATTGCAAGTGTCTAGCCGCTCTCTCCTTCTTTTATCCCGATCCTTTTCTTTGTTGACAATCCCTTCCTCCATTGTGTTTTCTGCCCCAATCCCCTCCCCCCCCCCCCCTCCAGGTCTGGATGTCCATTTTTTGACACGCAAGGTCAGCACAGTATACACATATACCTGTATGAATATATGGTTATGTTTTTTATACATGTCTTTTTGTAATATGCAATTTTTTTATTAATAGAGCTGTTTTCAAATTATCGTTCTCAACCCAGCCCCTGACGAAGCCGGAATCTAGGCAAAATATATCGGGCTTAACAACTTTTTGGTTGCGATCATCTGCAATATGCTCTGCTTGTGTAATCAGGATCTACAGCTGCCTGGTTTTATGTTTTTCCTACCCTATTGTTCTGAAATATGTGTTCTTTGTATTATACTTTGTGATAATTTTCTTTTTCCGTTTTTTAAAAAATAAATTACTAAAAAATCACTATTGTATGTTGTGAATTAGCACCGGTATAGTCCCCCATTGTCCATACTTTAGAATCTATTGTTATATGGGATGAGGTGCGACAGATTTTTGTAAAATTATTTGGACCTAGCTGACCCCATTTTCGCTTCTTTCCCTATGCTAAAAATATGTGTGTGAGGGAAGACTTCAATGCCCAGGTTTAACAGGGCCATTCTAGGATCTGGAGTGAAGATGCCAGTAATAGAGGAGATTTGTTGGAATATGCTGTGCCAAAAGCTAGTAAGGTGCTCACAGGACCAGAGTACATGCATAATGTTCCCCACTGCCCCACAACTTCTCCAGCACAGAGGGGAGTTTTGGACATCCAATATGGTGTAAGGCCCCATACACACGATCGGACATATCCGATGAAAACGGTCCGCGGACCATTTCCATCGGATATGTCCGATCGGGAGTTTGATCCGATGGCGTGTACACACCATCGGATCAAATTCCCCGCCGCCGGACGGCGCGGTGACGTGGCGGTGACGCGGCGGTGACGTTGACGCCGCCGCGTCACCGCCACGTCACCGCACCAGGAAGTAAAACACTTCCGCGCATGCGCCGAATCCATTCGGCAGCGGCGCGGCGGCGGTGGGGGCCGACATGTCTGCTGGTAAGTGTACTAACCAGCAGACATGTCGGGCGGACAGATTCCCACCGGATAGATTTCAAAGCTTGCTTTGAAATCTGTCGGGTGGAGAAATCTGTCCGCTAGCCCATACACACGAGCGGAGATGTCTGCTGAAACGGTCCATCGGACCGTTTTCAGCGGACATATCCCCTCGTGTGTACGCGGCCTAAGGTATCACTGCAATGCTATTTTTTGGGAAAGTTTCCAATGATTAACACATTTGGATGCTTTGTATATTTTTCTGAGGGCAGTTTGCCATTGCAAGTGTGTACATTTTACCTAAGTCCCCTTCCCATTTTTGAAAGGGGGAGATTTTAGTTAAGGTGAGTTTGTGTTGGAAGTGATTGTAGGAAGAGGGGGGTGCCTTTGGAGGATAAACCATTTTCTGCTCCACATGATCCACTCGCTCCCCACTTCTCATGCACTCTATCATGTTAGAATGAAGGAAGCTGCAGACGGAGATAAGCATGTCTTTTAGTGTGGTTTCAGATACGGGCTGGTTAACAGTGGGGAAAGTATTGTTTCCTGGTGTCTTCCATGGATTCATGACATGTTCTCACCTTGTCGCTGCAGAGATCCAACGCCATGCGGGGCTTACATTTAGCCGGGCTTGGGGATAGTGGCATGGAGGTATCAGGTGATCTGTGTATGAAGTTTCCCAGTGAGCCTGGGCTCGGTGTGGCAGAGCTGGAGCCGCTGGAGGAATCCGGAGAGTCGCCTTCAGCGCCATCTTGGATCAGGCTTCGGGTCATTGGTGGGAAAAAATGTGGTAATTTCTTCAGCTGGAATGATCCTTTCCATTTGCAGGGCATCTTAGTGTGTCAGATGGCACTTTAGGGGTGAGCTGGTGTCGTGTGGGCTAGTAAGGAACACCTTAGCTTGATGGGATTCCTATTGCTGGAGCGGAACTGTCTGCTCAGATGTCCATTCAGTAGCATGGTAGCCACGTCCCAGTTATTACTTTTTTGATAATCGTTCTTGCCAAAGGTTTTTTCCCAGTAACGTTCTTTCCCCTCCTGTGCCGAAGAATCTAGAATTTGGACAACATCAAAAGCTGATCCTATGGGTTACACTTTAACTTAGGCTGACATCAGTTTTATTCCTATTTCTGTTTCTAGAGGGATATTTCTTAGGAATGTATCCAATCGCTTATGCTGGCCTTACACTATACGAAAAATTGTCCAAACTCATTTTCAAAAAACAAACATTCGGCCGTGAGAGCAAACAATAGTGCCATCATGTAATGACTGTTAAATCATTCAGTGGACATAAATGAATAATTTTTTTTTTTTTACATATACCTAGTGCAAACAGTTTGGACGGGAAACACATTAACCTTTCATTTTATCGTTCGTTCAGCAGAAAATTTCCAAACTTGTCAAAAACGTCCCACAATTATCGATTTGGTGCCCATTAACTGTCTGAAAAATGAATGAACAGGCCAAATGACCGAACTTCAGATGATTTTTTGTATAGTGTATGACCAGCATTACTTTTGGAGTCAAGTTTATCATCCCAGTCAGTTTCTTACATTCAAGTACTCTGTCTTTATGTTAGTTTCAGAGAAACTACCTCTGTGGATGTTCAACTGAAGGCTGCCAAAATGTTTTCCTTCAAAAACATAAATCCATTCAGTTCCTCTTGCAACTGAATGGATGACTGTCTCCTTATTCCATACAATTTTAGACAGGAATTTCATGTCCCCCCTGTTTTTGTTTTTCTTCTCTTACATGTTGCTATTCGATCCCTGCATCTGCTGTCACACATCTGCAACAGTGCAAGTAATACATTTGAGGGCATCTCCTTCTCCCTCATAAAAAAGCATAACCTTCTTCTATTAGTCCTGTATTTCCTGTAAGGTCTGCAGAAAGATTCAATGTTACCCAGATATAGAACATTCCTCAGTAACACAGTGGGGGTTATTTACTAAAGGCAAATCCACTTTCACTACAAGTGCAAACTGCACTTGAAATTGCACTGAAAGTGCACTTGGAGGTTCAGTCGCTGAAGAAACGAAGGGGACATGCAAGGAAAATAAAAAACAGCATTTTAGCTTGCACATTATTAGATAATAAAACCAGCAGAGCTTCCCTTATTTCAGATCTACCCCCCAGATTTACAGCGACTGCTCTCCCTAGTGCACTTTCAGTGGAATTTCAAGTGAACTTTGAACTTGTAGTTTGCACTTGTAGTGCAAAGTGGATTTGACTTTAGTAAATAACCCCCACAATATAACCATTTTTATCTGGTCTTGTTATACTAAATGTCTGGCTCTTCTCCACATGGTATTCTATTTACTCATCCTGTTCTTGAATACCAGTTTGATCACCTGTGCCCTTTTTACCTTGTCTGTGGCAATTAACATAATCGGGCATTGAAATATTCATATCTACTTGTATTCGATTCTACATCTTTGTAATTATGAGTAAAATGGTTCCTGTGCCGAAACACCATTTCCCACTTCAGCTAATCAGTCCCAGCCAGTTATAAATATTATTATACACGATTTATATACCGTATATACTCGAGTATAAGCCAAGTTTTTCAGGCCTTTTTTTAACCACTTCCCTACGGCCGTACGACTATATGCGGCCGCAGGGTGGCTCTAAATCTCCGGGCTGCCGTGTTTTCACGGCAGCCCCTTTCTTTGTTCCCAGCGCTCGCTCCAGAGCGTGCAGCGGGGAACTTGTGTACTGGCCGTGTCCCTTGGACACAGCCAATCACAGATCGCCGCGAACGGCCAATCAGAGTGGCCGTTTGCGATGCGATCTGATGGGCCAATGAGAGATGATCTCATATGTAAACATATGAGATCATCTCTCATTGCCGGCTCTCACAATCACAGCGTCCTGTCACTGGAGAGAGCAGACCGATCTGTGTTCCTTGTACATAGGGACACAGATCGGTCACCCCCCAGTCACCCCCCCTCCCCCCACAGTTAGAACACAATGCAGGATACACATTAACACCTTCCTCACCCCCTAGTGTTAACCTCTTCCCTGCCAGTCACATGTATACAGTAATTAGTGCATATTTATAGCACTGATTGCAGTATAAATGTGAATGGTGCCAAAAATGTGTCAAAAGTGTCCGATGTGTCCGCCATGATGTCGCAGTCGCAATAAAAATCGCAGATCGCCGCCATTACTAGTAACAAAAATAAATAATAAAAAATAATAATTCTGTCTCCTATTTTGTAGGCGCTATAACTTTTGCGCAAACCAGTCGCTTATTGCGATTTTTTTTTTTTACCAAAAATATGTAGAAGAATACGTATCGGCCTAAACTGAATTTTTTTTTTAAATTGGGCTATTTTTTTATAGCAACAAGTAAAAAATATTGTATTTTTTTTTCAAAATTGTCATCCTTTTTTGTTTATAGCGCAAAAAATAAAAACCGCAGAGGTCACCAAATACCACCAAAAGAAAGCTCTATTTGTGGGGAAAAAAGGACGCCAATTTTATTTGGGAGCCATATGGCACGACCGCGCAATTGTCAGTTAAAGTGACGCAGTGCCGCAAGCTGGAATTTCACCTGGTCAGGAAGGGGGTATATATGCCCAGTAAGGAAGTGGTTAAGGCTGAAAATACCTGCCTGGGCTTGTTCTCGAGTCAGTGTACCTGAAATTATTGACAGGCTGCGGGCGTCTATTGTTTAAAAGTCGCGGTCTCCTCCTGGTCCCTTCCCTTCTCTGTTTTTTTTTGCTCTTTTGAAACCAAGATAGCCTAATTCAGTAGACTACCCTTTTCCAGCTACTTTGTGCCCATGCATTAAGCATTCCCAGAGCACCAAGGCAGGTTCCCAGGCAAGAAAAGACTGAGATACCCCTTCCCTGCCTTAAATTCCCCCCCTCCCATCCATTGCTAATACAATAGCAGATGACAAACTCAGGTGCTGTGCACTGTGTTGGTGTTGGAGATCCTGGAAGGACACACATATGGGGCCGGATTCATGAAGAGTTACAGTCACTTTAAGCCGGCGTTTCAGTTTTCTATAACCAGAAAACAAGAAACGCCGGGTTGGAGTTCCGATGCGATCGGCGTAATTGAATTTCGCCATCGCATCGTTACTTCAACTTAAAAATGGCGCCGGGGGCGTTCCCGCCGATTTACGCTCAAAAAATATGTTAATGAGCGGAAATCGGCAATTCATGATCTTTTTCGGGCGCGACGCAGTGACTTTACGACGTTTCCGGAAGCGATACGCGGCGTATAGATAAAGCAGCCCCCTAGTGGAGTATCCTATGTTAGGTATAGCCGTCGTCATCGCGTCGAAAAAAAAACAAATCGCGTCATTTGCGTAAAACAATCATGAATGGGGACGTGACGTCATTGACGTTCACTGACAGAACTTGGAGCATGCGCACTGGGATGCATTGACACTCGACGCATGCGCAGTACGTTCGCCGCGGGATTGCGCATAGTTAGAATACTACACGCCCCGTACCCGCCCAATTTGAATTCCGCTGGCTCATTTGCGATGCGCTGCCGCAACTTTAGGAGCAAGTGCTTCATGAATAACAGCACTTGCTCCTAAAATTTCTGCAGCGTAACGCAAATGAGATGCGTTACTCCAGAGCAAAGATGCTCTGATCTACCTGAATCTGGCCCATGGTGTATAACTACCAGGTAGATCTGGTTAGGCTTCTCTGAGTCACGGTAAACAACGACTAGATATGGTAATACCACTTCTGACACAGTTGTGCCACATTCAGAAATTTAGTGTAGGGGTAAGCAGTTTTAATGGATAATTACAGCTATATTGT
The DNA here is from genome assembly GCA_029574335.1 of Rana kukunoris. Taxonomy (NCBI): domain Eukaryota; kingdom Metazoa; phylum Chordata; class Amphibia; order Anura; family Ranidae; genus Rana; species Rana kukunoris. Next base: position 283,559,378 of record CM056050.1, on the reverse strand, counting down.
CCTAGACAGCCTAGTGAACAGCATATTGTGTGCCCTCCTTCTTAATGAGCAATATATGCTCATTGATACCAAATCACTAGTAGTCTCCATCAATATATGGCAGTAACAGATCGCCATCGCCTGTGTCCATGCACTCAATCCTTTTGGGCTTTGTTGATCCTTTTTTTTAATTAGAGGGATTTTTATTGATAAGGGATTTAAATTCAATTGCTAATTCCCTGAAACCCTCCAGAGGAAGTGGGTATGGCCCAGACAATGTGTCAAGGCATGCGAGGACACCATATATTTATGTTACTGTCTTATAGAAATACAGGAAATATTTATATATACTCAGTCAGGGATTTTACAGAACAATGAGATCCATTTATTTTAATAATGTTTATGTATGTTTTTAATTAAATGTTGTTAATACATTTTATAAACATAATTCTAGCTTATGTGTCAGCACCTTAAAAGTCCACAGTGTTTCTGAATTTTTGAGTTATTGTTTTATATATTAATATCCATGATAGATTCAACAACAGTGGCTCTTACCCACACCTCGGTTAGACTGCTTTTGTAAGTCCCAGATGATTGGAGTGCTTATCTTCCTGTGTCTTTCAAAGCATAATAAAATAAATAAAATATGATTTTTGTACTGTAATATATTTTTCTTAAAGTCCATTTAGGGACACAGGTCTCACTCTTTTGTGTCATGGTCTTATGTACTGCTTGCTCACAAAATTGAAGTATGACCATTGGAGGAATGTTTTTTAGTTTGAAAGTATCCATACCTCCCGAAGACGACTTTAAACTAGTTATCTAAGAATTTTGATATGCCTGTGTCTCTCAATGAACTTCAAGATTTTTTTTTTTATAGTGAGCACAAAAATCATATTTTCTTTTCTGATCGAAATACAGTGGCAGCTGTTGGTGACATTGCCTTGTTTATTAGTAAAGCGATAGGACTGATATGTTTTTTTTTTTTTTTTTTTTGACAAATAGAGACATGCAATCACCATGCTGACATGGTGAAAACATGACTTTTTGTTAAAAAATAAAAACTCTTGGGATGTTTTTCAAGCAAAATTTACCTAAGCAATTTACATATTAAATTGGGATGCCAATTTCAACAACATTTAAATGGTAAATTTGATAATTTTTTGCAACAGAGCAAGCAGCTTGCAAAGGGGCTCCCGAGCTGTGGCTCTGCATGTCTATTTACACACAGAGGGCCAGATTCTCAGCGGCGCTACGCCTGCTTAAATGGATTTGCACGGCGTAATTGTAAATGTGCGCCTGCGTATCAATGCGCGGTAAACACAGAACCACATACGCGAGAAAAAAAATTTCGTCTGAGCGGCGAAAATGCTTTAAGCTAGCGCGGCGTAGGCGCATAGTTACGCATCGAAAATATTCAGTTCCCATTGAATTAGCATGCAAATATGCAAATGAGGGAGATGCGCGGATTCCCGAAACTACGCGTGTTCGGCGTTGGCTACTCGTGGTGCGCGTAACACAAAAGCCTTGAGTAAACCTACCCCTCATAAAAGCACGGGTAACTTTGCTCAAGACCGTGTGCAAGTCAGCTGGAGAGCAACTACAGCAGCACCATAACGGACGAGCTGAGCAATCACACTTACTGGACAACACATTCGTATGCCAACATGCCAGGGGCAGCCATGGTCTTATCACTACTAATGTATGCAGAGGAAGAGGAGCATAGAAGGAGGAGTAGGAGGAGGGGGGCACATGAGAGGATCTACCGAGCGCGCATGAGGCTCTTTGGCATGGGTGATGAGGAGGTGTATCGCATCTTCAGATTCAGCCCTGCTGCCATCCTGGAAATAACCACAGCCCTGCAGGATGACATCACCAGCCAGACACACCGCTCACATGCACTGCAGCCACTGGTGAAGGTCCTGGCAACACTCCATTTCCTGGCCAGTGGATCATTCCAGCGTACAAGTGGAGTGGTGGCTGGGATGTCACAAACCAGCATAAGCAGATGTCTGCACCAGGTTGTCCCCGCAATCCTCAGACGCATGTCCCACCACATCATCAGACCCACCACTGAGCAACTGCGGCAGAAGGCAATGACAGATTTCTACAGAATTGACGGATTCCCACGCACCATCGGGGCCATTGATTGCACACATGTGGCACTCCAGCCCCCCAGTGCCACAGAGCACATTTACCGCAATCGGAAGCACTGGCACTCCATCAACGTACAGGTGATAGCCGATGCCAAATACCTCATATGGCACGTCCGTGCCAAAGACCCCGGATCCAGCCATGACAGCTACATCTACCGTCAAAGCCACATCCCAGAAGATTTTGAGCAGGACATGTATGGGGACAGCTGGCTGGTTGGTGAGTGACATGGGTGGCAGGCATGACTGCCCCCCCCCCCATGATGCTGACATCACAAGGGGCACATGCATGACTAACATCCTCCTGTCTTTTCCCTTACAGGTGACTCTGCATATGTACTGGGACCCCATCTCATGACTCCTTTCCGGAACCCCCAAACCAGAGGAGAGAGAAGATACAATGAAGCACACATCAAAACCCGTGCAGTGGTGGAGCGTACATTTGGCCTCCTGAAGTCCCGTTTCCGTTGCCTGGATAAGTCTGGGGGGTCCAAATTGTATTCCCCCAACTTTGTGGGTCAGATCATTGGTGCATGTTGCATTCTGCACAACTTTGCCATGAGAAAGGGCCTGCAGATTGCCCTACGTGATGACCTGACCCCCCAACCACACAGCCCCCCCCTGCCAGAGGAGACCTCGTCATCTGATGGAAGAGCAGTCAGGAGGGTCCTCGTGTTACGAATCTTTGACCGTTAAACACACACATACAGCATGGCACACAGACAATGCACGCGTGTACACCACTGTGGTCCCTAGCACACACACCCCACATCCACATCACATTGGATTAGCTCAAGTCCAGCATGTAGGACTTGGGAGCAGCAACGCCACGTCAAGGCCCCAATGATGTTGCTGTCCATTCATACACCATTCACACAGCCGTGGGGATAACCTCTCCCCAACGGCCGAGGGTGACACCCCTTACTGGCAGGAGTGCCACCCCCTCACATTCACACACCATTCACACTGCACCGTGTGCAGTATCCAAAAAATAAATAAAAAGCTCTTACCCAGAGCATAATAGAAAAAAAAAAAAAGCTCTTACCCAGAGCATAATAGAACAAAAAAAAAAGCTCTTACCCAGAGCATAATAGAACCAAAAAAAAAAGCTCTTACCCAGAGCAAAATAATAAGAAATCAAAAAATTAATGGGCCTGTCGGGGGCTCCGCCTGGTGCCACGGCTCCTGCCCCTCACTTGCCTGGGGGCAGCCACAGGTGGGGGGGGGTAGCAGGTGGAGGAGGAGCATCCCCACGTCCCTCCCTGGCTGCCTGCATGCCCTCCAGGGCAACCGCTATGCGGGTCTGCACAGCAGTCTGCTCCTCGACTGCAAGGCGCAAGGCATGAACCTCCCCCACAAGGTCGGAGGTGTTCGCCTGCAGCTCCCCCAGGCTGGTCAGTGTTGCTGCGCTGTTGACAGCAAGATCTTGGATGGCATCTGTAATGTGTCCCGAGGATGCCAGGCTGTCGGCCAGGCGCCTCATCTCCTCCACGACCTCTGACAGGTGCCGATTTTGCTGGTCCTGCTGTCTGGCCAGCTGTTCCGGCAGGACCTTATGAACACCCCTGGTCTTGCACGTTGCCTTCCGGATAGTGGCAGGGGACCGGGAATAAGGGGAGGATGTTGAGGGGCCGGAGATGAGGGGGGGGAAACAGAGGGACTGGAGAGGTTGGGGGGGGACACTGAGGGGTTCGCTAAAGATGGGGGGATAGCCTGGGCTGGTCCAGGCAACCCATCATCCTCCTCCATAACAACATACAGGTCCTGGTCCTGGACGACGACATCCTCCTCAACCACCTCCTCCGTTGAGGTGTGCCCACTTCCCTCCAAGTCCTGTTCCAGGGGGGCAGCCAGAGGGACTAGATGTTCGGGGGATGGATCCTGACGGGCCCTGGCATCAACAGATGGCCCCGCTCCCTCCTGCACATCTGTGGATGACACAAAAGATGCCCATGTTGGTGGACCCACACACTTGGCACATGTTCCCTTCCACCCCCATACATGCTACACAACAAATAGAATATAAAACACACTTACCTGTCCTCAGGGCTGGCTTTTGGGACTCATAGCCCCCAACTCCCTCAACCTGCTCCGTCTGCAGGCAGCGGGCAACCACCTTCTCCTCCTCAGTCAGGCGGACAGTGCAGGGTGGGCCCCCTCCAGTGCCCCTGGCATGCCAAGCTATGGAAGCCAGCCTGCCCTTCACGAGATGCCGCAGGTCATTCATTTTCTTTTGAATGTCCTGCGGTGTCCGGACCTCATGAGAGAGGGCATTGACTTGGCACGCGACCTACATTAAGATCTGATCCCTCCAGGACTTGCTGGTCCGGGCACTGTCAGCACCATGGAGCCGCGAGTCATATTTCTCCATTGCCCTCACAACAATGGCCCTCTCCTCTGGGGAGAAATTTTTCTTCCTCCTCTCCTTAACAGCAGTTGTCATTTTGTCCTGCACAAACTTTGGCCGTCACTATCAAGAAAATGGGAGACGTTTGCGCTGCACGGGCGCATGTGTGGGCGCATTATATACCCTGCGCCGGCGAATCGTAGGGAGGCTTTGCGCATGCACAGAAGGCATCCACGTCACGGCACGGGTCAACCACGTCACGGCGCGGGTCATCCACGTCACGGCGCGGGTCATCCACGTCACGGCGCATGCTCCGTTCGTCCCAGTCTGCATTTGCATGGGGTCACGCTTCATTACAATGCAACACGCCCACTTCCATCCTACTTTGGAGTTGCGCCGGATTACGCCGATGATTTTACACGACGCAGGCGCATCTTGGAGCGCATTTACTTAGGGAATACGGTACTTGCCACTCCGCGTTACGTCGGCGTAGTGCATCTGAGATGTGCAATGCCTGCATAATTAGGCGTGCATCTACGAGAATCTGGCCCAGAGTAAATACACACAGAGCTGTGGCTCTGCACGACCCCTTCTCTCTACCGATTAGCTCAGTGGCTGTGATTGACAGCAGCCGGACCCAATGAGGAGGAAAAGTCACATTTGCACATCACTGGATTGCGATGGGGCTCAGGTAAGTATAAGGGGGGCTGGGAGGGATGCTGCACAGGGAAGACTTTTTACCTTCATGCATAAAATGCATGAAGGTAGAAAACCTTTAGCCTTTAGAACCACTTTAATGCAGAGGTCTGCCCACCACTGCAATAATAATTAAAAGCTAGCAGCTGCACATACTGTACTTAATAATCAGACACTTACCTGTCCTGGAGTCCAGCGATGTTGGCACAGCAGCTGATGTTTCCATCAGCTGTTAGGTGCATGCCACCTCCATTGTAAGTAAGGGAACCTGGCAGTGAAGCCTTCCTGGCAGTAGTGGGAACAGGATACCTGTGAAAGACAGGTATCCTGTCCCCCCTCTCCTGAAAGGTGCCAAATGTGGCACCCGTGGGGGGGAGGAGTACAACGATCGGAAGTCCCACTTTTGGGTGAAACTCCACTTTAACCACTTAAGACCCGGACCTTTAGGCAGCTAAAGGACCCGGACAGTTTTTGCGATTCGACACTGCGTCGCTTTAACTGACAGTTGCGCGGTTGTGCGACGTGGCTCCCAAACAAAATTGGAGTCCTTTTTTCCCCACAAATAGAGCTTTCTTTTGGTGGTATTTGATCACCTCTGCGTTTTTTTTTTTTTTTCGCTATAAACAAAAATAGAGCGACAATTTTGAAAAATATGCAATATTTTTTACTTTTTGCTATAATAAATATCCACCAAAAATATATTAAAAAAAATACATTTTTTTTCCTCAGTTTAGGCCGATACGTATTCATCTACCTATTTTTGGTAATTGCATTTTTATTAATTATTATTTTTTACTACTAATGGCAGCGATTTCTTTTGTGACTGCGACATTATGGCGGACACTTCGGACAATTTTGAATTTTTTTTTGGACCAATGTCATTTTCACAGCAAAAAATGCATTTAAAATGCATTGTTTACTGTGAAAATGACAATTGCAGTTTGGGAGTTAACCACTAGGGGGTGCTGAAGGGGTTATGTGTGACCTCATATGTTTTTCTAACTGTAGGGGGGTGTGGCAGTAGGTTTGACATCATTGATTGTGATTCCCTATGTAAGGGAACACACAATCAATGCGGGCGCCACAGTGAAGAACGGGGAAGCTCTCCCTGTTCTTCAGCTCAGGAGACCGATCGCGGGACTCCAGAGGCGATCGGGTCCGCGAGTCCCGGTCACGGAGCTTCGGAACCGGGTCGCCTGCACGTACCCGCGGCGTGCGGCGCAACCCCACAGCTGGGCTTAAAGGGCAACGTACAGGTACGTTGATGTGCCCAGCCGTGCCATTCTGCTGACGTATATCGGCGTGAAGGGGTCCTTAAGTGGTTAATGTGACATATTGTCAACATTGTCAGATGCTTGTTTGGGGTTAATATACAGTACCTAATTGTATTTTGCGGCTACTTTGAGTGTGGAACCTCTCTTTTGCTACTGCTGCTTTTTTACTTCTTGAGCTGATTGGACTTTAGATTGGTGTTGTCAGTGTTCTTTGTCTTTCCTGATGATCACAGATTGACATTTTAAATCCTCCCTTAAAACAGAAAAACCCTTGAGATATATATATATATATATATATATATATATATATATATATATATATATATATATATATATATATATATATATATATATATATATATGTCTGTCAGATAGTAAAATTTGATTCGTTGCAGGCTGGCTGCTAAGTTGATCTGAGAATTTTCTTTATTTTTGCTTGACATGCATTACCCTTCCATATGCTTCTTGCTGTTAAGGACAGTTTCAGGTTGGGGCACATGCCGTTTGTTTCTACTGTTGCTTATATTCTTGTAAAGCTGATTGGACTTTGCATTGGTGTTAGTGCCTCTGGTCTTTACTGAAAATCACAGATTGACACACTATGTTGTCATAAGTATTGGGACACGTACACACACATGAACTCTAATGGCATCCCCGTCTTAGTCTGTAGGGTTCAATATTGAGTTGGCCCAACCTTTGTGGCTATAACAGCTTCAACTCTTCTGGGAAAGCTGCCCACAAGGTTTAGGAGTGTGTCTATGGGAATTTTTGACCATTCTTCCTTAATCGGGGGGTGTCGGCAGAGGAAGACATTGTGGTTGACCTTTGATCTACATTAGGGGACATTATTAATTTTTAATAAAGTATTAATGTTTTTATTACAATACAGATTTTTTGGGGGTGAATGGGTATAGGTACCCCTACTCATTCACATTGGGGGGTGGGATCTGGGGGTCCCCTTCTTAAGGGGGGCTTCCAGATTCTGATCAGCCTCCTGCCTGAAGACCCCCACAACCACAGCCCTGGGTTGTAGGGTAGAGAACCTTGTCCCCCTCAACATGCGGTCAAGGTGCTTTGGGGCAGGGGGGAATGTGACCTGGTATGGTTCAGGAGGGGGGTGCACTCACTTGTCGTCCTCCCTTTCCTGACCTGCCAGGTTGCATACTTGGATAAGGGTCTGGCATGGATTTTGGGGGGTCTAACGCCATTTTTTTTTACATTTTAGTGTGGAGTTCACCCTAAAATCCCCAGTGTGAACCAGCCCTAATCCTACAAAATCCCTGACTTTGTGCAAGTGTACAAAGTGTGCAAGTATAAGAACTGGTGTTTGTTTGAGGCCAAATGGTAGTCACACCAAATATTGATTTGATTTAGATTTGTCTTCTGTTCATTCACTTTGCATGTTGTAAATTGTTAAAAAAAACTATTAAAATATATATTTTTGAAAACATTCTTACTTTACAGCATTTCTCACTTTACAGGATTTTGCATTAGAAAGGATGATGTTACGCTCCTTCCAGTGATATCCTGGAAACATTGACATCTATTATGTAGCATTTTTACACAGACAGGTGACCCTGGAAGTAATAAGTACACCTTGCATTCATTGGAGTTGATATACTAAAGGCAAATAAATAGTGCACTTGCTCCAGAGCTTAGTAAATGAGGAAAAACTTCACTTTGCAAAGAATACTCAATCACATGCAAGAAAAATAAAAAACAGCATTTTTTGTTTGTACATGATTGCATAATAGAAACCAGCAGAGCTTCCCCTCATTTTAGAGCTTCCCTTCAGATCTAATGCAAATGCACCAAAAGTGGTTGGAAAGGCAGAAGTTTTTTTTTATACATTGTTACATAGTTATTGAGGTTGAAAAAAGACACAAGTCCAACCTGTGTGGCATTCTATGCATTACGATAAAAAACCTTCTGTGTGGAGCAGCCCCCCTAATATTATGACATTGCAGGAGAGACTCAGTTGCCCAGGACTGTCCCTCTTGATTGGCTGAGGCAGCAGAGGAGCGCAATTGGCTCTCGATGCTGTCAATCAAAGTCAATGGGCCAATGAGAAGAGGGTCTAGCCAAGTATCCATGTCTGAATGGACTCACCGAGTTGCGGCTAGGCTCGGGTGACCCCATAGCAAGCTGCTTGCTGTGGAGGCACTTGACAGGAGGGAGAGGCCACGAGTGCCAGAGGGACCTGAGAAGAGGAAGATCTGATCTGCTCTGTGCAAAACGACTGAACAAAGCAGGTACGTATAACATGTTTGTTATTTTAAACACAAAAAAAGTATATTTGCATCACTTTAAAGTGAATTTGCAGTGCACAGTACATTTGCTTTTAGTAAATCATCCTACCGGCGTTGTTTACTAGACACTGCCCTTATTACATGATACATGAAACATATATATTTTTACAGCACCTAAAGGCTACAAACATTTGTATGGGTACAGATTATGCTATGTACAACAACATTCTGACATCAACATACTGTAACTTGTGTTCCTTTGTATCCTAAAATAATGCAAAAATAAGATATACATGTGCAGTGTTTCTTTCTGTAGGTGTGTAAAAACAATATAGAGACTATGTATAAAAAATAGGAACATTTCTTTCTGCCAGTAGTAAAATTAAACTTTCAAATGTCATGTCTGAAGAGAATATTTGAAAATGAATGTTGGCTGCTATGGGCAACAAGAAATTTTCAGTTTACTTTTAATAAATGTAGTGATTCCCATTGTCAAAAATTGGCGTAGGTTGATACAAAGCCTGGCAGGCATTGTAAAATGAACAGATGAATGCAGAATAAGATGCACTTTGGGGTATACATAATTCTGGCAGGTAATTATAACTTCAAACAGGCTTAAGGAGTGAATACTTGCAGTTACAATATAGCATACAAGTATCACTGCACACTGTATTCAACTCCAGTTTGAAGTAAATGAAAGAGAGGCTTTAGCCCAAATACCCTTCCATCAGTCACGCCTCTCTGACATAATTTATCCACATTGGGCTTAATCATAGAGGTACGATTAAAGCCAATGTGTGTGAAATATGTCAAAAAGAGAGTGATGGACGAAGATTTGAGCTGAAGCCTTTCATTTACTTCATACCTGAGTTGAATACATCATGTGGCAATATTGTATCTTAGAGCGAGATGTGATCTGTCTCTGCAGGCCCCTAAATACAGGGAGTAAATAGAGGGAGTAAACCTGGGAGACTGATACTGCGGGCTTGGGGCAGCACCAATCTGTTATGAAACTTGCAGCTAAAGTTAAAGTGTTTGTAACAAAAAAAATAGCCAAATCCATAGACTGAGAAATTCTATTAGCCAATCCCATGGACAGAGAATCTCTGTTAGCCGTATGCACAGGCATGTGCACGCACAAACTCGAATACATGTGCTTGCCACTAGAATGACGCCAAGTGGACTATATAAACACCTCTGCTGGACTAGGACTTTGCCTTTAGGTCTACAGTGTCCTTCTACCTGCTAATTGTACCTTGTGGTTGATCTTCTGCAGCCGTTCTGATTCATCTGAACACACTTGTACTCTACCTGAACTGACTCCTGGCTTGCTCTTGGACCAACATCTCTGCTTTACCCATCTGTCTGCCTGTTTGCCATTGCCAACTCCAGCTTGAACCTGATTACTCTGCTGTCTACTGCTCTGTTCCTGACATTCCTGCTAGTACCTGACCCGGCTTGCCTCACCCTGCTCTGTGTCCAGCTTCCTTTGACCTGCCAACTTGTCAAGTACCCTCTGTCTGCAACCTGCCAGTCTGCCAAGCGCCTTCTGTCTGCCACCTGCAGGCCTGCCAAGTACCTGCTGCCCTGCGTCGCGATCTAACCTGCATCCCTGTGCGAACAGACCTCTCATCTACAGCCTACACCATCAAAACTACTAGGCACTCATGCCACTACAGGCTTCCATGCCTCCTGTTTACTTTATCAGGGGTACCAGGTTGGAGGTGCAAGAGATCGCCTTCCTCTGCATGTCAGGCTCCATCTCCAGGTATGCGACAGTACTGACCATGGTAATCATGGCTGCTGAACCCTGATTACCGTGGCCAATTTACGTGCCTTCGTCATGTGTTTCTCTTCTCTTCACCCCCCTCCCCGCTGTTAGTAGCTGGCAGTTAATTGTCCTGGTTACCTATAGCTCTGGTAAAGAAAATAATAGGAAAATCCAAAAAGTTGGCACAGGAACAGGAGGTGAGGGAGAATCTTTCAATGTTTTTTTAACAATTATCTAAGATCAAAAGATTCATCTTTGGAGAGACCTCCTCTTACGTGCGGTTCTTTTTCAGGGGAAAAAAGTGAAGGGAAATGTCCAAAGTAGAACACTGAAAGTAAAAAATAAAACAATAAAAAATCCCACTCTATAAAAAAAATACTGTATTTTAAGAAACAGTACAACTATACATGGATATACAATGATTCATTCATAAATCACTTTAATATTTAAAAAATGTTTATTATAGAAGTAAAGAACATTGAGGTGTCTTGTGACATATATGTACAACTATTAAAGAAAGAGTGCACTTTTATTTCAAGAATGCATTTTTTTTACAGTAATTTCCCGATTAATTTTCCTGGCCATCGACTGTTTATTAGAACACTAGAACCTTGTTTCTGATAACCTACACCTATGCAGTGGTGTATTTAGGTTTTGTGCTGCCGTAGGCTTGACTAAACTCGTGCACCCCCTAATTTAAAAATGACCCACCCCCTTCCTGTCAATACCACACCCCTTTCCGTTTAAGACCAATCCTGACATTTTCGAGTGGGGACACAATGCCTGGATGGGGGAATGGATTCCCTTTAATTTGCGTAGATTTCCTATCACTTCCTGTTTAACTATGGGGCAGAAAGTGAAGGAAAATCTCTGCAATGGGACAGGGATGGTAAAAAAAATAAACTGACAGGGGCTTTAACACTCCCTTACTCTATCCAAAATGAAAAAAAAAAAGTGTTGCCAATAGTTCTACTTCAAGCACACATTTCTGATAATTTGATGGAGAGGACTAAGAAGATATAACCATGTCAATGGTACAGCAGAAAACATATAGCACAGTGAGGAAAGTTTTTGGTCCAGGAGGATAGGACAGTCAAAATTAGAAACAGCTTGTGTTACACCAACAGTGTAGTGCTTGTGTTACACCAACAGTGCCCCCCTGCAAAGTGCTACCCTAGGCCTGGGCCTTGTTGGCCTAGGCCAGGATATATCCTTGCACCTATGTTCATGCTGAAACCCTAAATAACCCTTCTTATTAAATAAATATTAAAAGCTGCAAGAGAAATTTTTTGGCTATACACACACTGTACCATAAGTCCACGAGATGCATTGGGCCCGCCTCTCAAATTTTTATTATGTATCTCTATTATGTCTCATAGAAATCATTTCTATATTGTACCTGTCAACAATATTTTATGGTTGTTTTTTTATTTTTAGAATGATCAGTTTTAACTGCTTGCCGACCAGCGCATGACTATATATGTCGACAGCATGGCACGGACAGGCAGAAGGACATATATATATATATATATATATATATACATCCCCTTTAAGGCCGCGTACATACGATCGATCCAAACCGATGAAAATGGACTTATGTCCAGTTTCATCGGTCCAAACGTACGGCCCATCGGTCCGTCGGACCAACGTTTTAAAACGTTTTAAAACTGGACGCCTGACCATCGGTCCAAACCGATGGTTAGTACGCAAAAGCATCGGTCCAAAAACCCGTGCATGCTCAGAATCAAGTCGACGCATGCTTGGAAGCATTGAACTTCATTTTTTTCAGCACGTCGTTGTGTTTTACATCACAGCGTACTGACACGATTGGTTTTTGAACTGATGGTATGTATGCAGCATCAGACCATTCTCATCGGGTTGGACCGATCGTGTGTACGCGGCCTAAGAAGCTGGCATTGTGGGTGCACACGCCGCCGGGAGCTCCATGACTCTGACCGGGGGTCTCGTAGACTCGATGTCCACGGGCATACCCGCGATCGTGTCATTGTGAAGAAGAAGAAGGGGGAAATGCTTACTAGTGTTGCTCACGAATATTCGCATTGCGAATATTCGCTACGAATATTGCATATTCGAGTATTCGCGAATAACTCGAATATTGCGGCGAATATTCGCTATGGCGAATATTCGTATGTAGCACTGGTATTTTTGCCATATAATGCTAAAGATGGCATACCACTAGAGGGAGCCAAATACCAATGTGAGCGAGATATGTTTTAACTTACATATGCAGAGCAGAAAAATGTTTAACTTGTGAAAAGACTCACTTACCCATGAACACTAGGTGGCTGAACTGCATGCTGGGTGGATATAAAAGGCAGAGTGGAGCCATTTCCTGCCTCTTTCTGGGCGCATGGCCTGCCTGCAAGGATCTGTGAAGGAGTGTTCAGAAGAGGGCCTACATCATGCAGAGCAGAACAACATCCATTGACTCTGCCTTACCACAGTGTGCTGGAGAAGCAGTGTGATCAGGTCTGAGGATCCAGGATCCTTGACGGAGCCAAGTGGATGTCCAGTTTGCTTGAGGAGCGGGGCAGCGTGGCAGTGCTGACTGGCAGCAGGATTGACACAACTGGAGTAGAGGTTCACAACTTTCCAGGCCTGGTGTGGTGAGAGGGCTGTCGCCCAGAAGTTCTTTAACACCCTTAACACACTTAGACTCATTTCACAAAGTTGCTGGGACCTGTAGTCCTACAGGGAGGTCTCATTCAAATAGACTGAGTTTAATCAGGCTTAAAAGCCTATGCTTCATTGAGGGCTGACTGACAGTTAAGGTATACCTACACCGAAGGCATCTACAAGTGTGTTTTACAGCAGGAACTGTTATAACTCTTCAGTTGTGTTACTTCATTACTTGTTAAACCATTGGATTACAAACACTGCAGTATAATAGCTAGCTGAAGAAAGAAGACCAGAGACTACACTTCTTCACAGGGAGGGTTTGTGCTTTGGATGCAGTAAGAAAAAAGTCTGCCTTATACCTCAGGTGAAGCTCCTGAGAAATTGTATTGTGCTGTGTTGATATCTTTGCATTGGTATGTTTGGTGTGGCTGTACTGGAAGTGGGAAGGTGGTCAGTGTCAAGGCATTGTCACTCTGAGCACTAGTCCCACTTGGAGACGCGCCGCAGTAGAGGCTCAGGGACCTTTCAGTGTCAATAATTTGTGTACACTCTTAGCATTATTATAGTAAGTTTGTATGTTGATACAGTTAATATAAAACTACTGTCTTTATACTAGTTCCAGTAAACTTACATTCTGGTTGATCACAATTGGTGTGAGGCTTGGTTATTATTCTAATAGGTGGAACAACGGATGCCCAGATAACGGTAAAGGTACACTATATACACATTGTTGTGTGGAATTGTTCCGTTTAGTAAAAGTTTCACATCCACACTGTTACACAGCTGTGTCAAGCGGGTTGAGACAAATTATTTGGGGGTAGAAGAGCAGAGTACAGGCCCAATCAATTACCAGCAGCTCCTTCGGGGGTAAGTGCTACACGTGGGGGCTCGTCCGGGATCCTGTCTCTCTGCAAGTGAAACCCGCCCTTTTGGTGCTAGTATGGACCCCCTTACAGTGGTTCAGTGGTGCGAAGAGGAAGGCGCATGCCCAGAAGCGAGTGTGGCGGTCGAACTCCCTGGTGAGAACTGGGATGAAGAGGAGGTCAGGACCATTGTAAAACATTTGTCTCCTCATAGAAAAGCTTGGGTAATTGCCCTCAGGCCAGCCCGAGGGACTGACCGCACCCATGCCCTATTGGAATGGAAAGAGAAAGTACCAGGGTGTTTCCGTGGGAAGAGTGTGCAGCTGACTGACAAGATGAAGATTTGCATAATACATCCCCAGGCTCCAGACAAGAGCCCTACCAGTTCATAGCAGGGGGAGTCAGCTTCAAGGAAAGGGTACTCCCGGCCAACTCCGACCACAAGTGGGCTAGAGTTCGTCATTCCCAGGAGGGACGGGATGAAGTGCCAAGCACCAGCCAGAAGGATCTCCAACTGGAGCAGCAATTAGCTACTTTGAAGCGACAGTATCGCATTATACAAAGAGCTAAGTACTAAGAGCAAGGGTTTAAGTGGCAGCCATCTGAAACAAAAACCTGCCTCAGTTACTCGAAGACTTCCCCATCGTGACTTGCCAGAAGTAACAATCAAAAAGGACTTTAAGATTGCTGGCCAGATAGGCGAAAAGGAACAGAAAGACAAGCTGTCCTATACAAACCTCATGCGTCAGATCGACATGGGGCTACAGAAAGGGTATCCTGAGTCTGAGATTGTGGAAGCAGTGGTAGAAGCCATTAGTCCCGGTCTAAGTATCAGAGGCATGCTGGAAATGAAGAATGGACTAACCCTAGTGCAACTTAGGAGAATATTGAAAAGCCATTTCAAGAAGGAAAATGCTTCTGAACTTTATCACCAACTGATAAATCTGGCACAGGACAGTGGAGAGACTCCTCAGAATTTCCTGTTCAGGGCTATTGAGCTAAAGTGCCCGCCTGTTGTTAGCCTCACAGGGAGAAGACTCGGATGAGCACTTCGGGACAGAATTGATCCAAAAGAAATTCCTGAGGACCGTGACCACAGGACTTAGAAGTGACTGTGTCCAGTTTCAGCTAAGGCAGTATCTAGATGATCCGTCCATTTCAGATGAGGTACTTATCGAAAAAACTGGCGAAGCAGTTAATATGGAGATGGAAAGGGAGTCGAAGCACAAGACAAGTCAAAAGTCTGAATCTGTTGTGGGAGTCAGAATGGCTGGCACGACTCATAGCGATTCAGAGATCGGGGTCCTGAAGACTCAGCTGTCCAGAATATCGGAGATGGTGACCGATGCGTTGGATGTCAGGTCTGAGATAACTGCACTGAAGTTACAAGTAGCCCAGATGCTGGAGGCGATAAACAGGCTGACGACAAAACATACTGAGCTGTCCGATAATGGTGCCACAGGGCAGAATGCACCCCCGGCCTCGTTTTTTGTACCTCGCCAGGAGCCAACAAATCAAGATGTCTGTTTCAACTGTGGAGGTGAGGGTCACTACCAGCGGGTATGTCCTAGCCCGAGGGGAGCAGCAGATTGGAGTAGACCTCAGAGAAGTAACCCAAGGATCGAAGGAAGATATGGGCCTTCAAGAAGAAGGTTCCCTGAAACTGAGAGGGAGCAACGGAGAAGACCCACAGTTTATGTCATCTCAGTAAGCAATGCTCATCGACCTTCCAAGCGATGCCAGAAAAGGCGTTCTCAACGCCAGAAGCTGAAGAAAGCACGAGTTCAGTCATGCCAGCCCATTGTTCCAGATGCTCCCAACAGGTTTCCTGCCCAGTTAGTAGGCCCTTCGTCCATAATGCCTGTCCTGATTGAAGGAATCTACACAAGAGCCCTCCTTGATTCAGGTGCTCAAGTAACTTTGTTGACCAGAGGTTTCTACAAGAGGTATTTGTCGTACATGCCCCTGCAAAAGTTGGAAGATATGGAGATTCAGGGTATTCAAGCAGAAGATTACCCTTGTGACGGATATCTGCGGATCAAGTTGTCATGTGACCCGTTGAGGACTGGGAAACCTCAGGACTTTGACACGCTAGCTATTGTGTGTCCTCGGTTGCCAGGGTCCCCAAGCAGTCCGCTAATCATAGGGACAAACACAGATCTGGTGAAGCAGCTGTTAGCCCCTGGTGTTCCCAGATGTGATCCCTTATCTTCTCTGCCAACAGAAAGGCCAGAGGTGCCTCCCTCTTCCATGGTGGATGGGAAAGGATCCACAACAATGACAAACGCAACTAAACTGCATGAGAAGAAAGCGGCTAAACAGGAAAAGGTGGCCGATGTACCTTCGGTGTCAGCACCAGTAAAGAGAAGGAAACAAAGAGTAATTTCTCAATTCAAGAGATCGACCTATGACCAGCTGGAAAAATGCTTTGAAGAGATGTGCCCTGCTGCAAGAAGAGATTCTAAGATGCCTGGTCTTTCTGTTGATGATTCAGAAAGTTTCGACCCCATCTCACCCCTTGACACATCTGTACTAGATACCATATTGACAGCTGTGAGTGCACAGAACAGCTCCCCATCACATGACAATTGGTGGGAGGCTTCTCTGTCAGACTTCTGCAACCGCCTAGAGGCAAAAATGTGTAACAGAGCCAAAATTTTGAATGTCTTTGGGGACCAAAGAGTTAAAGCAGGGGGAGTATGTAGCACTGGTATTTTTGCCATATAATGCTAAAGATGGCATACCACTAGAGGGAGCCAAATACCAATGTGAGCGAGATATGTTTTAACTTACATATGCAGAGCATAAAAATGTTTAACTTGTGAAAAGACTCACTTACCCATGAACACTAGGTGGCTGAACTGCATGCTGGGTGGATATAAAAGGCAGAGTGGAGCCATTTCCTGCCTCTTTCTGGGTGCATGGCCTGCCTGCAAGGATCTGTGAAGGAGTGTTCAGAAGAGGGCCTACATCGTGCAGAGCAGAACAACATCCATTGACTCTGCCTTACCACAGTGTGATGGAGAAGCAGTGTGATCGGGTCTGAGGATCCAGGACCCTTGACAGAGCCAAGTGGATGTCCAGTTTGCTTGAGGAGCGGGGCAGCGTGGCAGTGCTGACTGGCAGCAGGATTGACACAACTGGAGTAGAGGTTCACAACTTTCCAGGCCTGGTGTGGTGAGAGGGCTGTCGCCCAGAAGTTCTTTAACACCCTTAACACACTTAGACTTATTTTACAAAGTTGCTGGGACCTGTAGTCCTACAGGGAGGTCTCATTCAAATAGACTGAGTTTAATCAGGCCTAAAAGCCTATGCTTCATTGAGGGCTGACTGACAGTTAAGGTATACTGTACCTACACCGAAGGCATCTACAAGTGTGTTTTACAGCAGGAACTGTTATAACTCTTCAGTTGTGTTACTTCATTACTTGTTAAACCATTGGATTACAAACACTGCAGTATAATAGCTAGCTGAAGAAAGAAGACCAGAGACTACACTTCTTCACAGGGAGGGTTTGTGCTTTGGATGCAGTAAGAAAAAAGTCTGCCTTATACCTCAGGGGAAGCTCCTGAGAAATTGTATTGTGCTGTGTTGATATCTTTGCATTGGTATGTTTGGTGTGGCTGTACTGGAAGTGGGAAGGTGGTATGTGTCAAGGCATTGTCACTCTGAGCACTAGTCCCACTTGGAGACGCGCCGCAGTAGAGACTCAAGGGACCTTTCAGTGTTAATAATTTGTGTACACTCTTAGCATTATTATAGTAAGTTTGTATGTTGATACAGTTAATATAAAACTACTGTCTTTATACTAGTTCCAGTAAACTTACATTCTGGTTGATCACAATTGGTGTGAGGCTTGTTCATTATTCTAATAGGTGGAACAACGGATGCCCAGATAACGGTAAAGGTACACTATATACACATTGTTGTGTGGGATTGTTCCGTTTAGTGAAAGTTTCACATCCACACTGTTACACAGCTGTGTCAAGCGGGTTGAGACAAATTATTTGGGGGTAGAAGAGCAGAGTACAGGCCCAATCAATTACCAGCAGCTCCTTCGGGGGTAAGTGCTACGCGTATTTTTTCAAATTTATTTTTAAAACAGATCACATCCTAGTGATCTCCATCGACGTCTAAAAACATTGCTGGTATGATTAGAGAGAGACCCTGGGCCGAGTAGCTGATGCCATTCTTTTATGTTGCCGAAAATTCGCATTGCGAATTTTCGGCAACATAAAAGAATCGCATCAGCTACTCGGCCCTTCTTTTGCATAAGAGCCAATCAGAATAACTTGAATATTCGGCAAAAGGAATATTGCCGAATATTCGAGTTATTCTGATTGGCTCTGATGCAAAAGAAGGGCGCATCAGAGCCAATCAGAATAACTCGAATATTCGGCAAAAGGAATATTGCGCGATTATCTTCTCCGCCCTTCTTTTGCATCAGAGCCAATCAGAATAACTCGAATATTCGGCAAAAGGAATATCGCGCAATATTCCTTTTGCCGAATATTCAAGTTATTCTGATTGGCTCTGATGCAAAATAAGGGCGGAGAAGATAATCGCGCAATAGGAATATTGCGCGATTATCTTCTCCGCCCTTCTTTTGCCCCCTTATTCTCCTTTCTTTTAAGTAGAGTTAGTGTAGAGTTAGTGTTTAGTGCATATTAGTTTAGTAATACAGGAAATGATCTCCGTTTATGAGAATTTCGCAATAATTTTCGCGAATATTCTTCTATATATTCGCGCAATATCGCGAAATCGAATATGGCGTATTCCGCTCAACACTAATGCTTACGTTAACAAGCTTGTCCCCAGTCTTCCTAGTGATAGGACAGTGTACACAGCTTCCTGTAATCGGAAGCTGTGATCACTGTCATGTCACATTAAGCCCATCCCCCTACAATTTGAGAACATCCCTATTCACACTTAACCCCTTCAGCGCCACCTAGTTGTTAACCCCTTCACTGCCTGTGTCATTTTTTCAGTAATCAGTGCATTGCTGTGTCTCGGCCACAAATTTGACCCACAAAAATGACCCACAAATTTGTCAAAAGTGTCCGATAAGTCCGCCATAATGTCGCATAAAAATCGCTGATCACCACCATTACTAGTAAAAAAATATTAATAAAACTATCCCTATTTTGTAGACGCTATAACTTTTGCCCAACCAATCAATAAATGCTTATTGCATTTTTTTTTTACCAAAAAATTATGTAGAAGAATACGTATCGGCCTAAACTAAGGGGGGAAAAAAAGTTTTTTTATGTATTTTTGGGGGGGTTTTTTTATAGAAAGAAGTAAAAAATATTGTTTTTTTTTTCAAAATTGTCACTCTATTTTTGTTTATAGCGCAATAAAATAAAAACTGCAGAGGTGTTAAAATAGCACCAAAGGAAAGCTCTGTTTGCGGAATAAATACAGGACGTCAATTTTGTTTGGGAGCCAGGTCGCACAACTGCGCAATTGTCAGTTAAAGCGACGCCGTGCCAAATCGCAAAAAGTGGCCCGGTCATTGACCAGAAAAAAGGTCCAGGCTTATGTGGTTAAAGAAGAACTTAATTCCCTTTAACCTTTAGCCCTGCCCCCATGTGCCACTGTCTTTGTAAGTCTGGCACCTGTCTGGCTCTGACTGGCCTTTGGATGGCAGCAGAGCCCTGGAGCACATCTGTGTACAATCAGGACATTCTTTTTATATTTTCACAGACCAGGGGCGTCATTAAGGTTGGGCTGGGGAGGCTGGAGCCCCGAATGGGTAGCCGAAAAGCCCCGAGTCTCGGGTAAGCAGTAGTTAATTACTAGCCCCAAGCGAGCACTGCCGTGACCGAGACACAGCAGGTCCCACCTTCTGGAACCTGCAGCGCCTATGAGGGACGTCCCACTGGTCCATCATAGGCACTGCAAGCTCAGAAGGCGGAAATGACAATGCCACCTGGCTCGCCATGGTGTCACATCCATGCTCGGTTCAGCAGCTCTCCTCTCCTCCTCAGCTCCTCCTGAGCCTGGCTGCATCTTATGACAGGGTCAGGCACATTGGATGCGCCAGCACCGCACCGCACATCCCAGTTCCCTGCTCCATTCAGAGGCTCTCCTCTCCTCCTCGGCTCCTGAGCCTCCTTGAGTCCTCTAGCTGCATCTCTACCACAGCTGAGGTAGGTCAGTGATTGTGTATGTAGGTCAGTGCTTGTGTATGTAGGTGAGGTCAGTGTATGTAGGACAGGTCAGTGTATGCAGGTCAGGTCAGTGCATGTAGGACAGGTCAGTGTATGTAGGACAGGTCAGTGTATGCAGGTCAGGTCAGTGTATGTAGGACATGTCATTTTTTGTAGGTCAGGTCAGTGTATGTAGGACATGTCAGTGTATGTAGGACAGGTCAGTGAATGTAGGACATGTCAGTGTATGTAGGACAGGTCAGTGTATGCAGGTCAGGTCAGTGTATGCAGGACAGGTCATTGTATGTAGGACAGGTCAGTGTATGTAGGACAGGTCAGTGTATGCAAGACAGGTTAGTGTATACTGACACACACACACACTGACATGCATACACACACACATAGTGACCGCGCCTGCAAACCTCCCCCCCTCGGTGCCGGCTTGGTCTTTTTGGCACTTATCAACACCCCTGGCACAGACACAGTATGATTTGGGTCTCCCACACCAGTACATCTTTATGGTTGTATGTAATTTTTGCCTCGGCCTGGAAACCTTACAAAATAAAAAATATATATATTCAAATGTGAGTGGAGGAAGGGAAGAAGGCGGGGAAGTGTATATATATATATATATATATATATATATATATAATTATTTTTTATTATTTTTATTATTATTATAAATTGAAGGTCTGCTTTATATAGAGACAATTTGAAATTGTAATAAATAGCATTTAATGGAGCCTAGTGAAGGGAAATAACTAGAACTCTGTATACTGTACATGTCTTATAATATTTAACCAAACCCCTATTTTTATACATAAAATTGGAACAAATGATTTGTTTTCTCTTGGGCTCTTCTATCACCTCCTGCCAGTTACCCTTCTGTGCCTTCTGTTTTGTGTTCTGTTCACCGATGATTACCTCTGGCAGTACTGTGCAGACATCACTTCATCCAATCACGCCTGGCACCACAAAGCAAGCATTGACACAACTGCTATTTAAAAGGACACAGTGAATTATGCTTCCTTGCCAATGCTAGTGGAAGAGATGTTAATGTGGATTAAATAAAATGTGATTTGATAGTTCCTGGGAACATCTTGTTCACCATGAAAACATCTGAACTGCTTTAACATTTCTGCAGAGAATTAGAATAATTGATATTTTAGAGAGTGTTCAGTCACAAAGATAAAGATTACCTTTGTTTTCTCTTTTGAAGGTCAAAGCATTTATTCTATAGTCTGATAATGGGTGGTGTAATGCACAAAAAACTAATTTTTATTTAACACTGGAAATAAAATTTTACAGAACATTTACATTTACTACATGTAATGTATTTTAACATTAAAAACAGAGGGCCAGATTCACAGAGCGATTACGCCTGTCTAACTGGTGTTAGACTGGAGTAATTTCAAATTATGCACGTTTTTTAGCTAGTCGGAAACCTCAAACCATGAATAGGCGGCTGCGGGCTTTAATTCGACTGGATTACGTGTTCGTACGCCTTCGGATCTACACTGCAATAAAATTGCGGCCACTGGGTGGACTTCCCGTCGTTTTCCGCGTCGGGGTATGCTAATGAGCTTTTGCCGGCGATCCCAGAAATTACGATCTTCAATCGCAATCTCTTACGGCACCTTTAGTCACCTTTTTTTTACGTAACACTATACCAGCTTTTTGCTGGTCTAATATTAGACAGCCCATGTTAAGTATGGCCGTTGTTCCCGCATCGAATTTCTACGTTGTCCGACGTCTTTTATTATTTTTTACGTAAGTCGTCCGGGAATAGCAATGTTCGTAAACGACGCTACTCAAACAACGAATGACGTAACAACGTGATTTCGCGCAATGCACGGCGGGAAATTTCTGAACGGAGCATGCGCAGTACAATCGCCGCGGGGACACGCTTAATTTAAATGCTTCACGCCCCCCAATCGCGTATTTCGATTACGCGGCGAGAAATAGACTATGCCGCCGTAGCGTACGGGCAAAAATCTACCAGGATTCGGTGTAGAGTCTGGTGAAATACGGCAGCGTAGAGTATTTTGATTACGCAGCGCAATATTAAGTGTATCTGAATCTGGCCCAGAATTACTAGCTAAGACATGCCAAAACATTAATCTAGACTTTATTATTCAAAGTCTATCTAAACTATCTGGTTTTAGCAGTACACATTCTTTGAGCACACTTACAGTGTTTTGAGAATGACCTATTTTGTCTTATCAAAAAAACAGTGGAATATTTTATCAAACAATCATAGGTAGGGCAAGAAGGAGGTGAGTCGGGAGGAAGTAGTGAGGAGACATCTTTGGAATTTGTAGCAGAGGAGGATTTGGCATTTATCGTCATCCGGTATATCTGTATGTGGAGTTGTACGGCAGAGGACCAATAGAAGCAAACCCGCCATAGAGTTACATACGATTTTTACATTTGGAGCTGGTAAGCAGGCATTCTTATTAGAGGTGGAGGTGCCTGTGTCTGATCTTACTTGAAGAATCTTCTTCTAACACATTTCGGGTGTAATCAGGATCCATATGGACTTTATTCCATATTTCACGGATTTGATTGTGATTTTGTTTGGACTTTTCACTTCACCAGTGTTTTATGGAAGTTATTTTCACATTCTAAGTGATGGAATATTCTGTCCACATATATGCATTTATTCATATATTTTCTTGCAGCGCAGCATACCTTTGATTTATAATTTAGGGCAAGAACTAGTTTGACCGATCCCAATATTCTTTATTCCACAATTAGTTATGTCGAGGGATGAGGATTTTTTTTAATTTAAACTTTATTTTATTAAGGATTATTTCCTCCATACAAAATACAAATACATAAAATCTTTACAAAACATTCTATATATTTAGAACCATCCCTGATCAAATACCACCAAAAGAAAGCTCTATTTGTGGGGAAAAAAGGACGCCAATTTTGTTTGGGAGCCACATCGCACGACCGCGCAATTGTCAGTTAAAGCAACGCAGTGCCGAATCGCAAAAACTGTCTGGGTTCTTTAGCTGCCTAAAGGTCCGGGTCTTAAGTAGTTAAATGTGATCTTAAAGTGGTTGTAAAGGCAGAAGATTTACAATAATACAAATACAATTATCATAATAAGGGAGTTGCTTCCTACTTCACAAAAGTACATGTAATTGCATTATAATGATATAATAATGAAAATCTAAAAAGTTTGTTTTTTTATTGTTTTATGTGAAGACTAATAATGATTATTTATTTAATGATTAATCAGTCACATAATTATTGTAAACATGCACAGAATTCATAACCAATATATGCATATTGTTGCAAATTTTTATAGTTTTTTTTTCTGTGGCTTTTCCTTTGTTAGTGGGACCTCCAACCAATCTTTTATGCTACTAGCAGGAAAGTAACCTTTCACAATGAACTGAGAACATTTGGTTCATCCAGATGTAGTATGCTTTTTTTGACTGGTTACAGTCAAATCATATACCATACGCAGTTGTTGAAATATTAACTTAGGTCCTCCTTTTTGTTGTTAGTAATTAGTTACAAAATAGAATTATCTTCACATACTGTATACCTAATACATTTTAACTTATATGAAAGACCACATGTGTAGTCCTCTTTTGGAAAGGTTTGAGCAATGCCACCCAAACAGGATATTGCACTAAACTGGTAGGTAAATAAGAGAACCAGAACAGCGAAGAGTGGGATTGATCATAAACTCATCATGTCACAGCTCCCGTCTCCTTCCAACACGTTTCACCCTAACAGGCTATGTCTGGGAATGGAGGATAGAGCTGGGATGTCATGCACTGCTTTTTAAAGCAACTGTGACGCCAGAAGTGAATTG
Organism: Rana kukunoris; assembly: GCA_029574335.1. Classification (NCBI taxonomy): domain Eukaryota; kingdom Metazoa; phylum Chordata; class Amphibia; order Anura; family Ranidae; genus Rana; species Rana kukunoris. The sequence goes on along the minus strand of CM056050.1, from coordinate 283,535,419 downwards.
CATAACCATGTTGACCGGGGTCACATCATATCCAAGTGTGCAACCATAAGCATTGAAGTCTACAACATATAAAAATACAATTATCATAATAAGGGGGTTGTTATCTATAGAGACGCAAAAATTCACAAAATTCATAACCGATATATGGATATTGTTGCAAATGTTTATAGTTTTTTCCTTTGTTAGTGGGACCTCCAACCAATCCTTCATCCTACTAACAGGAAAGTAACCTTTCACCATGAACAGAAAAAATTAGGTTCATCCAGATGTATTATGCTGCAAGGTCCAGTTTGTTTTTAGTAATTAGTTACAAAATTGAATTATCTTCACATACTGTATACCTAATAACACATGTCAACTGATATGAAAGACCTAGTCCTCTTTTGGAAAGGTTATGGTAAACTGGTAGGTAAATAAGAAAACCAGAACCTTTGTTAAGCGAAGAGTGGGATTTATCATAAACTTGGCAGTGCCTTCAAACAGTGTAGGACCTCTGTGAACAGAGGGCATCCCCTTCTTCAGTAACCTAATCAAAGTAATTGGAAGCAAACAAACTACTACGACCAGCACATAACATTAGCCATATGCATATAGTAAAAAATAATACAAGCTTTATATAAGAAAAAATAATAATAACAGTACATACATTCAATGTACAGAGGCCCAATATGAGTCTTGGTGAAATTGTGCACATATACCAGGTATGTATGGTTATTTATAGAGATACCTCCTAATGAATGTTGCAGCAAAATCCAATTGCAGGAGCCCCTGAGGATGATGCAGCTTCTTTTTTTGTATCCAAGACCTGAAAACAAGATCTACATTGATGAGGAGGTCCTCCATCAGTTACCCAACCAGACTGGTAGGCAGTCTTAGTTGTTTTGCACTGTGCAAGTGAGATAGTAAAATGACAGAGATACTCTGTTTGTCAGAAGGATTCAGAAATAAAGTCAAGAACCTATTGTGAGCTGTAGTTAAACTATTAGAACATAGAAATACTTGCATAATCATCTCTTCTGATCTGGTATTAGTAGCATGGACAGGACATGAGGCTGAGACTTCTTCTTTCTCTACTTCCTTCTTCCAGGATCTTTTCTCAACAACCCCAGAATCAGGAAGTGACACAGTGGCGGCTGGTGCTCAAATTTTTTGGGGGGGGGCGCAAACAAATGAAAAAAAAAAAAACACAATTGCAGCCTCAATGTGCCCATCAAATGCAGTCACTGTGCCATGCCATCAATTGTCACCACTGTGCCATGCCATCAATTGTCACCACTGTGCCCATCAATTGACGACATCGAGAACCGTAATCGTCGCAATAACATACGCATTCGCGGAATTCCTGAATCTGTGGACGCCAAGGCCTTGCCTGCTGCTGTGACTGCCATCTTTAACCAACTACTGCAATACCCTAGAGATGACCCTATAGAACTGGACCGGGTTCACAGGACCTCGGGTCCCAGGACCCAGGACTCCTCCTTTGTCCATGACACACTATGCTGGGTCCACTTTTACAAGGTCAAAGAAACCACTATGCCGACACGTCCTCGGGTAAGTCCTCCATACCGCACTCTTCACTGACGCGCATCAAAACTCTCCTTCATTCCTCCCTTCTGGTGGATGTTTGGCGTGTCCAGCATCCCACGGAGAGGGACTATAGCCACTACTCAGCGGCACATAACTCATATAGCAGGCTAGACCACTTTCTAATCTATCAATCTTTGCTAGATACTCCCACTCAGGCTTCCATGGGTCAGCTGCTTTGGTGCGACCATGCACCGCTCTACTTGACCCTTGCATGTACCCCAACGTCTCGGAGGGGTTCACACTGGAGGTTGAATGATAATTTGTTGCGAGACCCCGAGTGTGTTGCAGATGTCTCTGCCACCATCCCACACTCTCGTCTCAAAAAGATGCGATCGAGTGACATACGCCGTCTCCTTTCCATTATAGCAGAGCTTGAACCCCAGCATAAACAAGACCTGGACCCTGCAGTCTTTGTTCGACTTTCGAATGCCCGCCGAGACCTTCTCCAGCTTCTCGACTCGCATTCCCTGATAGCTCGAGATAGGGCATGCAATTTCGACTACTCATTGGCCAATAAATGCGGTAAACAGCTAGCACGGGTCCTGCACCCTATATCTCCACGTTGCACCATTTTCGTATATTTCCCGCCCTGACCATACCAAATTGTTTAATACGACGAGTATTTCATCCGCCTTTCGGGAATATTATTCTAGACTCTATAATCACAAGCCCACTGACTCGACCGAGCGCTCTGCTCCTCCTGGTGACGATATGTGGGATTATATCGTTGAGACGGCTCTCCCCACCATTGCTGCCTCTGATGTGGCTGAACTGGACAATCCCTTAAGCTTGTTTGTGTTTCTCAGCGCCATCAAGGGCTTGAAGGTAGGCAAGTGCCCCGGCCCAGACGGCTACACCCCTCGCTTCTATAAAACATTTGCTTCCCTGTTGGCACCTCTGATGGCTAAGGCGTTCAATGCCATGGATGATTCCCTCCCTCCTCCCAAGGCTATGTTGGCTGCTAACATCTCCGTTATACCCAAGCCGGGCAAAGACCCCTCTCAATGCAGCAGCTACCGGCCTATTTCCCTTCTCAATGTCGATCTAAAATTGTTTGCTAAGGTGCTGGCTAAACGTCTGTCCCCTCTACTCCCTAGTGTGATACACAATGACCAAGTGGGCTTTGTCCCGGGCCGAGAAGCCAGGGACAATACCACCGAGACGATTCACTTAATTTCCCTTATCCAACGCAGGGGTCTGAAGGCTTGCCTCCTTTCCTTTGACGCTGAAAAAGCATTTGATCGCGTAAACTGGAGATTCCCTCGGCTTTCGCTGGAACAATTAGGACTGGGCGCGCCCTTTATCTCCAAGGTGATGTCTCTTTATTTTCATCCTTCGGCCTCGGTATTGGTTAATGGCTCTACCTCAGACTCCTTTGCCATCTCCAACGGCACTCGGCAGGGCTGTCCCCTGTCCCCCCTCCTATTCGTTATTGTCATAGAACATCTGGCCTGTGCCATCAGACAAAACTCTTCCATACATGGGATCCAAACGCCTTCCTCGCATCACAAACTATCTCTCTACGCGGACGATCTCCTGGTGTGTATTCAGGACCCCTTTTTCTCCCTACCATCCCTTTTTGTTGAATTCCGTCGCTTTGGCTCGTTCAGCAACTTTAAACGTAACGTTTCAAAGACTGAGGCCCTCAACGTATCCCTCCCCCTGCCACTATGACTATGCTTAAAGCCAACTTATCTTTCCAGTGGCAAGCACAGGGCATTCCATATCTTGGGGTCACCATTCCATCCAATCTCGCCAACCTTTTTTCCCTCAATTATGTTCCGTTACTTTCCCGCCTCCAGAAGGATTTAGAGGAATGGGGAGGGTCTTCTCTACCGTGGTGCGGACGGATCAACACCCTGAAAATGGACACCCTCCCCAAGCTTCTATACCTTCTTCAAACGATTCCCATTATAGTCCCCAAATCCTTTTTTGTCTCCCTACGTTCCCTAGCCATTAGATTCTTGTGGAGCCGGAGGCGCATGCGCGGCGGGCTCCGGAATGGCCACTTGATCACGGAGCTCCGCTCTGCCATGGCTGTTCGGGCCCTATAGCGGGGAACTCATCGCTTCTTGCTGCATGTCCCGGGCATCGGAACCCAGCGTGGCAGTCAGGATCCCTCCCGATGTCTTCGGGCTTGGCTCGTAGGGACCTGGGACCGCAATTCTGCTTGGAAGCCTCGCGGTCAGAATCCAAGATGGCAGGGGCTGCAGAACAGCTCACGCTGAGCCCAGGAGACTCGATTGGATCCCAGCAGCTCCTAGCTTCTGCAACCTTGGTCTTCTCGCCGTCCACCCCTGTGAGTAATCTCCTGGTGGGAGCGCATTCTCCTGCATCGACAGAATCGCTCCTGGAGCAGACAATGGAGGAACTGTCTGATTCCCTTATTGGGCCTACTTTAGCTTGGGCAGCAGACAGGCCTAATTCTGCAGCCCTGTTTCAGGCCGCAGCTCTCACAGCAACTGATCTCCTAGCCCATTTAGACAAAGGCCTTACAAATACTGCTGCCCAGATAACAGGGGATATCAGGAAAGATGCTAGGGGCCAGAATGGAGAATATTGAAAACAAGCTAGATGTGACAGTTTCAAGAACCATTCAAAACTCAGATCATATCCAGGTCCTTCAAGATCAATTGGACATAGCGTTATCTAAAATAGATGACCTCGAGAACAGGTCTAGGAGGGAGAATTTTCGTATTAGGGGCATTACCGAGTCGGTGAAGGACACTGTTCCTGTGGTTCAGGATTTCCTCAAGCAATTGATGCCCAATATCCCCCCTCATAAGTTGGAGATCGACAGAGCACATAGGTCCTTAGGACCTTTACGGAAGGATGGCCTCCCTAGGGACATTGTGGTGAAACCCCATTTTTTCTCTGTTAAAGAAGTGATGAAACTCAGTCGCTCTCTTTTTACCCTCTCCTGTCGTGGCCACGATATTCAGGTATTCGCTGATCTATCGCCATCAACAATACAAAAGAGGAGATCTTTGAAACCCCTGCTGACCATCCTACAACAACGAGAGATAAAATATAAATGGGCCTTCCCTTTTGCCCTGAAGTTTGATTTCAAGGGCAAGTCCTATTCCTTTCGCAGCCTCCAAGAAGGGGAACGACTTCTTCTAGATCTTCATCTCATTTCACAAGAATCAATGATGGACTTATCTAACTCCAATCCTGGTTCTGCTAAACGCCCTTCTCCTGTGAGTCCTCTCTCCAGTGTCTGGAACAAACCTAAACCCAAGAAATCCAAAGATGCCCGACCTCCTTGATCCATGAAAGCTTTGAAGAATTTTGCTGCCTCTTATTCCTTTTTTTAGGACCCTCCGAGATGAATATTTTCTCTTTTTGGTCTCTTCCCTTTTATTTTTGTTTTATTTCGCCTGGTCTCCTAAGGGACCTTTTTGTGTCATGTTTGGACTTTTTTTTTTTTTCCTTTTTTTTTTTTTTTTTGGGATAGCTTTTATTTTTTGGTATCCGACCGTTTTAATTGTATTGCTATATTGCCCTTTATAGGATGTCTGTTCTAGTTCCCCATATTACAGTTGTTATTTAGCTTCTATTTTTTATCTAGGCGGCCTACTGCCACGGTAGATCTGCTGTGCCTCTACCCACTCCATGGTTTGGGTTTTTCTCTTTCTGTTGCCTGGGTTACTACCCCCCTTTTGGGGTGTGGTGGTTTTTTTGTTCGTTAAGAGCTCTAGGGTTTTTTCCCCCTGGGGCTCTTCCAGGACTGTTAGAGTCCTGGGTCTTTTTCTCATTTCATCCTTTCCTGCTCCCTTTCTTACTGCTTTTTCTTTTGCAGCCCTCCACCGGTCTCCGTTTGAGAGGTTCTTTTTCCAGAGATTTGTGTTTCTTCCCGTGACCGAGTGTTCTGGTGGTCTGATGGCTCCCCAAAGGGTAAGTGGCGATTTTTTGTTGATGGTTCTAGTTCCTGGGTACCATGGCTAATCCACCTGATCATACCACTCCTTTGAGAGTGGCTACCCATAATGCTCAAGGCCTAAATTCACCCGTTAAACGCAGAAAAGTTCTTGATTTTATGAACTCCCGCAAAATAGATGTCCTTTTCCTCCAAGAAACTCATTTCCCGGCCCGTTATAAACCCTCCTTTATTCATACTCATTTTCCTTTGTTTTATATCTCTAATGCTGAGGACAAAACTAAGGGGGTGGCAGTTCTCTTTTTGAAACGGTGCCTTCTCTGAAGGCTGAATTTGGGGATGGGGAGGTCAGGTTTCTTTTAGTGAAGGGAACGATTGATGGCCACCTATATTCTTTTGTGTCCTATTATGCCCCTAACTCAGGCCAATCTAAATTTTTCCAGAACTTCTTTTGGAGGGAACGGTCATCTTTGGTGGGGACTCTAATAAAGCTTTTGACTGCAGCATAGATAAATCTAAACCCCTTCATGCCCAATCCGTTCGCCCGACCAGGAGTAGCTCTAATGTCCCCAAGATGATTTTTCAGCAGGGCCTGGTGGATATTTGGAGGGAATTGAATCCCTTTAAGGTTGATTATACCCATTTTTCCCATGCTCACTCGTCCTATGCTAGGATTGACCATCTCTTGGTCCCTAGCGCCCTAATCCCCAGGATTCTCAAAACTTACATTACCAATACGGTTTGGTTGGACCATTCCATTATGTCTGTCGATAGGCTGACCGTGGATTCCAATAAGCACTTTTATTGGAAACTTAAAGAGGGGGTTCACCCTTAAAACCACTTTCTCCCATCCCATCCAGCATACTGGCGTCAGCGCCAGTATGCTGTCTTTTTTTTATTTTTATCGATGTACTTACCTCTTAATAGATAATTACATTTTCGTCCTACCGCGGGGTATGGCGCCGCTAAATAGCGTCACGCCTTCCGAAAACAGCCGACTAGCACTGAGCACAGACCTAGGAGCTGACTGCGCAGGCGCCATATATAGCCGCGTCACGCCCTCTGAAAAAAGCCAAAATAGGACTCGTCTGTATACGGCGCCTGCGCAGTCAGCTCCTGGGTCTGTGCGCAGGCGCCGAGAACAGCCGAGTGCTAGTCGGCTGTTTTCGGAAGACTAGCGCGATATAGCGGCACCATACCCCGCGGTAGGACGAAAATTAAATTATCTATTAAGAGGTAAGTACATCGATAAAAAAGACAGCATACTGGCGCTGACGCCAGTGTGCTGGATGGGATGGGAGAAAGTGGTTTTAAGGGTGAACCCCCTCTTTAACGAGTCTCTCCTTTCTGACCCATCCATTAAGACTGAGGTTGAGGAAGCCATCTCTGAGTACTTCACTCTTAATGACAATGAGGAGGTTTCTGCTGATTCGCTTTGGCGGCGCACAAGGCCACAATTAGAGGTAAACTTATCCAAATCTCATCTCGGCTTAAAAAATCTAGACGACTGGAGGTGGAGAAACTTGAAAAATCCTCTCTCTCCCTTCAGAGAGCGCACAAGAGGGACCCCACCCAGGTACCTATTGCCCTACTAGATAAAGCTTGTTTAGATTTGAACCTTGCGTTAACGGCCTCTGCAGAAAAGAACGTCCGCTGGACTAGGTTCTATCACCAGAGGGACAAGGTGGGATCGCTCTTGGCCTCTAAGCTTACTCCTAGATATAAGTCTCTTATTTTTCCTAAAATTAGGATAAGGGGGGTCATTTATCCTCTAACCCTATCAATATTATGGAAGAATTCCATAGATTCTACGAGGATCTATATAGCTCTCATGGGGGATCAAGGTCCCCAGTGCAGAGCTCTTTTTTTGATAATATCCAAGTCCCTAGTCTGACCCCGGAACATAGAGATAGGCTTGAGGCTCCTTTCACTTCGGAAGAGGTTTTAGATGTAATTAAACATCTGAAGTCGAATTCCGCCCCGGGCCCAGATGGGTTCTCGGTGGCTTATAATAAGACCTTCGGGATTACAGTCGCCCCCTTCTTAGTCAGATTCTTTAATCATACTGCTAGAGGTATCCCCTTGGAGGAACAATTGAATTCTGCGTTTATTACCGTTATCCCCAAACCGGACAAGGACTCCTCTGAAGTGAGCAATTATAGGCCAATTTCCCTGATCAATAATGATCTGAAGATTATGACTAAAGTGATGGCTAATCGGTTGGCCTCCTTCATTAGTATTTATGTTCATAGAGATCAGGTGGGATTTATCCCAAATAGGCAGGGGCCAGACCAAATTCGGAGAGCTATCGACATTGTCTCCCTTTTACAATCTGGTTGGGATGGCGGTCCTAAACAAGCAGGTATGTTACTGTCCCTCGACCTACATAAAGCCTTCGACTCGGTGTCGTGGCCTTACCTCTTTTCCCTATTGGATCTCTGGGGTTTCGGTCCCAGATTTATGGGTCTCATCAGGTCCCTTTACTCATCCCCGGTGGCCAGGATCCGATTACAGGGCCTTTATTCAGATCCCATTAGGATAGCCAGGGGCACTCGCCAAGGGTGCCCATTGTCGCCGCTAATTTTTGCTATCGCAATGGAATCCTTGGCGATAGCTATTCGCTCTAACCCGGACATCGCTGGGGTTAGGTGCGGTCCTAATGTCCACAAGTGTGGCCTTTTTGCCGATGATCTCATTTTATTCATTACGTCCCCTATCACAACCCTCCCGGTGGTTTGCAAATTGCTAGACGACTTTTACAAGCTATCTGGACTTAAGGTTAACTTCTCTACATCTCAGGCTCTCGATGTATCGCTCCAACCTTCCCTAGTGGCTCAGCTAAGGGAATCGTTCAGTTTCCAATGGTTTGACTCATATATTAGGTACTTGGGAATAAATCTCACTCCTGCTTTTGAACAACTTTATTCAGCTAACTATTCTCCGCTATTTCGGAAACTGCAGGAAGATTTGAATAACTGGTCTAACTCTGAGCTATGCTGGCTGGGGAGGATAAATTCAATCAAGATGACCCTTCTCCCCAGGTTGCTGTATTTCTTTCGGTCCCTCTCACTTTTAATTAGAAAGGATCAGCTGAGTTCTCTCCAAAGCCGAATTATTAAGTTCATTTGGGGTGGCAAGGGTTATAGATTCTCTAAACATGTTTTGTTTCGGATGAGGAAAGCAGGTGGCCTGGGATTGCCAAACCTTTATTGGTATTACCAGGCTGCTTGTCTAGCGCAATTGTCCACAATTTATTTAAAACGGGGCAGACCCGATTGGGTAGACATGGAGAGACAATCTGTTCCTTCGTTTACTCTTGACTACCTCCCCTGGTGCCCTCCTAAATCTCGCCCTCCAATTTTATCACCGTCCCTCTCTCATACTTTAGCCTTCTGGGATAAACTCAAACTGCCTCCCTCCTTAGTTTCCCCTTGCAAACCCCTAGCCCACTTGTTCCATAACCCGGACTTTCCTCCGGGCATGGAGATCAAGGCTTTTAGTTGGTGGTTGAATAAAGGATTATTTTGCATCGGACATTTTTTCACCTCTACAGGCCCAATTTCCCTAGCAACATGCATCCAAAAATTTGATCTCCCTGTCTCTGAACATTTCAGATTTTCTCAAATCTCTCATTTTTTGCATTCAATTTGGAAATCTAAGCCCTGCCCGCCCCGCTTTTCCCATTATGAGCTTTGGTGTGGACAGGCCATGGAGCAGAGGGGTGGGATCTCAATAATTTATTCGTCGCTCGCCCATTCTGATGTGAAACCGAGTTACATGACTGCTTGGGAGACTGAGTTACAGGAAAATTGGTATGTTAAGGCATGGCATGTGTCATTCTTTCGCTCTTATAAGGGTATCCTTAACACTTCTTTAACGGAAGCTTGCCTTAAGGTTATAACAAGGTGGTACTTGACGCCGTCCAGGCTTGCCAGAATCTTCCCTTCAACGTCCCCCTTGTGTTTTAGGGGATGTCAGTTGGAAGGAACCATGCTGCATGTTTGGTGGGCTTGCCCACGGATTAGAGATTACTGGCATAGAGTTTTCCATATGATCTTCAAGGTCACGGCTGTCAGGGTTCCGGAGTCTCCTTCGATTGCTCTTCTGAATTTTTGAATTCCTAAGATTCCCAATTTCACCCAGAAGCTTATATTTTTTATATTTTTGGGAGTCAAGCTTACCATTGCAAAATCTTGGAAGCTCCCCTTGGTTTCTCTTCGGGCTACAAAACAAAAAATCTCTTGGATTATGTCTCAGGAGAAGCTGGCGAGTTTTCTTCTAGATACATCTCAGCGGTTTGAGGAGACTTGGGAACCTTGGTTCACTTACTTGGATACTTGATTACCCTGGAGGATTGTTTTCCTTTTTTTTAGTCCGGCGGAGGTGCTTCTTTTCTGGTTCCCCTTACCTTTCTCTCTTTTCTTTGCCTGTGCTTTTTTTGTCACCTTTCCTTCTCTTTTTCTGCCTCTTTTTTCCCTTTTCAATTTTTGGTGGTTTAAATCAGGATGTTTATTTCAAGATTCCTGCTTGAGAGTTTGTGCCTTTGGAACAGCCTTCGTATCTTTGTTTGATACTGTTTCGGGGCCCTCCGGCCATTCACACAGTTTAATCCCTTTAGGGGTGTGGTGGACGGTGGGCTTCGGATGAGTGTATTTCTTCTTAATATAAATATCTTTATTATAAATGTACACGGTATTGTTTCAACTCTATTTAGCTTTGTCATCTTGGTTATCGTGTCTGGTTTCATGTTTATGCAGACTTGTTTTAAACTTTGTCTGTGAATCCTGCACTTATCGAGCTTTTGATGCCTGTGATTTTGTATTTTCTTTATGTAAAATAAGATACTTTGAAAGTAGATTCTTGTGGAGCCGAGGGCAGTCCAGGGTGGAATTTAATCTGCTCGCCTGTCCTAAATTTCCGGGGTGGGGTTGGTCTCCCCGATTTTGAATTGTATTACAAGGCCACTCATGTGGCGAGAGTCCTAGAGTGGTTCCCGCGTCCATTTTTGAAGGCCTTTGTTGCCATAGAGCAGGACCTGGCACACGTGGACCTTAGAGCTCTGCTGTGGGGATATAAGTCAGAGTTTATGCGCATGCCCCCTCCCTCCCCACTAACTTTGGCATCTCTCAGGATCTGGTATAACAGGGGGTTATGCTCCCTACTGTCCTCTGATCCTTCTCCATTGACCTCTATGTTTGATAATCCTTCCTTTCCTCAGGGTCTCGGGGCCCAGTCTTTGGGTCCGTTCAAGCGGGCCACATGGCCACAGGCGCGCTCCTTTGTACACCCGCAGCGGGGGTCGTCTGTGATACTGGCTGGATCGCACGATTGGCTAACTGCCATCCACCTCTCTACATTGACTAGGCACCTACACTCCTCCTCCCAAATGCACCGCCCCTGTACTGAATTTGAATGGCTGTGTTCACTCTCAGAGACCCCTAGACACCTTTTGTCAGTCATATATAGTCTCCTTCAGGCACTCACACATACCAAGCTACCCTCTTACACCAGGGCGTGGTCGGCAGATTTGGTTGAAGATGTCTCAGATCGTGAATGGCAGACTTCATTCCATTTCACTCATAAGTCCACAATTTCCTGTTACTCTCAAGAAAAAAACTACAAGATTCTCTCAAGATGGTACAGGGTCCCCTCTACGCTACACAAAATATTTCCGTCCACTCCAGCGTCCTGTTGGCGGTGTTCTTAAGCTGCTGGGACCTATTTGCATGTCTGGTGGGAATGTGAGAGAATCCGCCCCTTCTGGACCCAGGTATTTGACTGTTATAATAAGACTTATTGTGAATTGCTGGTCCCCTCCCCTAAGATTGCCCTCCTTTCTGTTCCTACTGGCTCGATAACATCGCAGAAGCGGAGTCTCCTCCGCTTCTTTATGTCCTCAGCGAGGCAGCTCATACCTTCCTACTGGAAGTCGACCTCTACTCCCCCACTATCTCACTGGGTTTCGATTATGAATGACACTATGAGAATGGAGGAAATGCTGGCTCTTGACAATGATACCTATGATAAATACAGACAGTTGTGGCTCATCTGGCTCGATTTCTCTTCCTCTGATTCCCTGACTAACATGTTGTCCCCTTCGACGTGATTGTCACCACATTTCCTTCTGCGGCCAGTTAGACTCGCGCTCCTGGGTCTCTCCCCCCACGCCTGCTCTATTTTTCCTTTTCCCACCTGTCTTGTCAGCGGCCCACACCCCCCTTTTCCCATGCTCCCCTTCTCCTCCACCCTGACCTGTCTCCCCTTCTCTCCCTTCCATCCTTTCCCTCCTCTCCCTCCCCTTCTCCCCCCCCCCCCCCCGCATCTTCCTGTTTTCGCCCCCTGTCCCCTCATCTTTTCGATGTCTTACTTTCTAATTTTACTTTGTCTCCAGCTCTGTCTGTCCTTACCTTTCCTTTTTTCTTTTTTTTTTCTTTTATTGTGTTATTATTTCTATATTATTGGTTACTGTTACAGTTCTACCAAGAGGAAGAGCCCCTAACGTTTGCACATGCTTTTAGTTTGCAGTTCCAGTTGTGGGGGCTCATTTTGATATGTGTTGTGGGGGAGAGTTCTGCTGTGGGCGATAGCCGTCAGGCTGACTCCTCCCCCCTCCCCCCGATTATACTTCTAAATGTGTGTAGACTGTACCGCCTCTTGTTAATCGTCTTTTTTTTATGTTTTGTATTATCTAAATACCAATAAATATATTTTCAACTCTAAATTAATTACAAATATTACAGTGAATGGTTTAAGTCAGGGAAAAGGGATAAGAAAAATTGGAATAAAAGGTATTAAATCTAGGAATAGAATAGCAAATACATACAGCAATTACACCAGGCAGCTTAGAATGGTAGCAAAAAAGCAAGTCAGAATGTCAGAAAGCTAATGAATGTAATTATTTATTACAGGGAAACTCTTGTCCTTTTTCAAAGTTCAAAATCCGGTGCAGCTGTGCCTGTCATTGTGCCATACTTACACGGGTACTCATTGATGGCCCTCTGCTGCATGTGCAACCGCTTCAGCTTTGCCAAAGTTCAAACAGGAGGGAATGTTACAAATCAGGCAGTTTACGGACAGGTGGAATTTCTGCTTATTTCCAGCCAACCAAGCACTGGCTGTGTATGACCGCCTGAAATGGTTACAGACTCTTCTGGCCTGCTTTAGCAGATCTTCCAACCTTGGGTTCCTATTTAGGAAACACTGAACCATCATACTATGTACATGTGCCAGGCATGGCACATGTGTCAACTTTCCCTGTCTAAGGGCAGAGAGGAGGTTTGTGCCATTATCGCACACCACCACGTGGAATTTGCGACTGACTGCCTTGCCCAATGATGCCACAACATTGACTTCCATGTGACGGTACAGAGCTTGAATAGCCTTACATTAAAAAAAATAATAACTGGGAACCTGCATTTGTGTTACAGCACCTTCTGCAAATTCCCAGAAGGGGGCAGATTCCACCAGATGGAAAGCCAGACGTTGTAGAGCCAGCAGCTTTGACAAGCTTGCAATATACAGGAACATATACAATGCTAGTGCAATATACCTAGTATCTGGCAGGAACATATGCAGTGCTGGTGCAATATGCAGAGTATGTCACAGGAACATATGCAATGCTGCTGCAATATGCAATATTTTACTTTGTAAATTGATAAACGTAAACAATAAATACCGTATTTATCGGCGTATACCGTGTACTTTTTTGCCCTGAAAATCAGGGCAAAATCGTGGGTGCGCGATATACTCCGATACCCGCTCGCAGGACGTGAGCGCGAGAGTAGCGGAGCCTGCCCGACTATTCACGAGTGTACTGCGCCTGCATATACCGAGCGCAGTACACTCGTGTATAGTCGGGCAGGCTCGGCTCCTCTCGCGCTCACGTCCTGGACGTACAGGACGTGAGCGCGAGAGTAGCCGAGCCTGAATGACTATACACGAGTGTACGGCGCTCGGTATATGCAGGCGCAGTATTCAAACTCGGCGCGGGAAAGCGAGGATCGAGCGGGGAGGACGCCGCAGAAGGACGCTGGACCCGACGAAGAGGACACCCGAAACCACCGATGGATGCCGCGCAAGACACCAAAACTGTAAGTATAAAAATCTTGATCTATGATAAATACGGTATATATTTTTGAAAGCATTCTTACTTTACATTCTTTTGCACAGTACTGTAAATATAGGAGAATTTGGAAGTGTAGATTGTGGTTAAATTAGCTACCTATATTATGTGTATTATATGTATGTGGAAGGAGTATACAGTACACATACTTGGCTTTTTGGGGGAAGACAACTTTGGAATGTAGCAACCAATTTGTGTGTTTTTTTTGTTGTTTTTTTTTAGATGTTTAAAATTCTAGACATTATTTGCCTGAAATTTCTTCATTTTTGGTGAATCAAGCAAAATTATCACAATAAAATGTCATCAGCTGCTTTTTGTTTGCAGTATATAGCACCTTGCTGAATCAAACCAAATATTATCATTTAAAAAAAAAAACTTTAGTCACAGCTCTTTAACATCAAAGCAAGAAAGTCCTACAGCCTTAGTACCAGTTATAGCTTCAGATATTTTAATAAGTATTTCCATTCTTTATATCACAAGTACTTGAATTTTGTACAAAATGATTATAATTTAATTGAGGCCAGATTAGTGTGGGACATTCTTCTAGCTCAGGAGGCCTTGATTCCTCAGAACCATAATGAACTAATAATGAATGTGCTAAAGTCATTAAATCAAATTTCATAAAAGGATGAAGATTGCTTTATTTTATATTAAAGCAATTAAAATCACATGCACAGTAACAAATGTTACAACACCATGATGTACTAAATGTTCTCTATATGCCCCAATATCTAATGTGTTTTAGTAGCAGAGTAAGGCTGTGTTACATTACCAGAATTAATTTTGATAGCAGAATTAAAATATGGCTTTGCACAGTCATTAACATAATACATTTTGTTTATGTGTAGTCCTGAACTCAAATTTGCCAAATGATTATATATGTACAGTCCCTGTGTAGTTCTATATAACACTGCCAGAAATACCCTTATGCTGCGTACAGACGATCGGACATTCCGACAACAAAACCGTGGATTTTTTTCCGACGAATATTGGCTCAAACTTCTCTTGCATACACACGGTCGCACAAATTTTGTCGGAAATTCCAATCGCCAAGAATGCGGTCACGTACAACACATACAACGGCACTATTAAAGGGAAGTTCAATACTAGTTGTGTTAGTAGAAGTTTTATGAGAGACGATTCACGCTTTTCAGTCTTGTGCTTTTCAGTCCATTACAGCGCGAGGCCGTAGAGAATAAATCAGTGGGTGTTGCAATTTTTATGTCACACGGTATTTGCAGAGCAATTTTTCAAAAGCAATTTATGGGGAAAAAATACAGTTTTTAAATTTTAATGCACAAAAACATAATATTATACCCAACCATTTCGTACAATTTAAAATATAATGTTACGCCGAGTAAAAAGATATCAAACATGTCTCGCATTTAAAATTGTGCACGCTCATGCAAAGGCAGCAATTGTTGTAAATTTTACTATCCATAGAAGACATTTTAAAAACCTTTACAGGTTATCACTTTAAATTTACACAGGAGGTCTGATGCTAGAATTACTGCCAATGAGCTGAAGTTTGTAGTGATACCTCACATGTGTGGGACGATCGCTGTTTACTCGTGTGCGGGACCGACACACGTGTTTACCTTTGCGCGCATTAAAACATTTTTTTTTACGCTGTTACTTTAATTATTTTTTTAAATCACCTTTATTGTTTCAAATATTTTATTGGATTTTTAAATTAAAGTAAATGGATACAATACATGTATATTGCATAATAAAGAACGATGGATACAATAAGCGATAAAGGTATTACATAAACAAACAAAAAAAAAAGGCTACAAATGCTTTAAGTACATATATGTAACTTTAAAGTAAGAAGGGAAAAAGTAAAGAAGGTGGAAGGGAGGGAGGTGTGAGGGAAGTAAATGAATAAATCACCTTTATTGTTATGAACGGAAAATATATATATCCTCTGTTATAGGCAGTGACAGATACTCTTTACGGAGATATCTGGGGTCTATTGCAGGAACGTGCCGTCAGGGGATTTAAAAAGTTGATCTTCGAGAGTAATAGCTCATGACTTAGGGTCACAGAGACCCCAAATTGGGGGGGTGGGCCTACCCCACCACTGGTAAAAATGTGGGGCTCTTATGACCTATGGTTCCGGAGACATGGCACACTCTGTTTGCAGCAGACTGAAGCACTGATTTCAATGGACAGATTGGAGTCCTGGATCAATGTAAAGTACCAATAGCCCCAAATGTCCACTAAAAATGTTGCAGTGGAGGTACGCCTCTCACTGCAGTGTCATAGAAGGGGCATGTGTCTAAAAGACACATGCTCTTTTCCAGCCCACCCCTCTCAACTACAATATAGTAAACTACTTTAAAAACAATATATAATAATTATTTTATATTTCTTATGGTAATTAACCCTTTGCCACCCAGGCCAATTCTGACACTTCTCTCCTACATGTAATAATGATAATTTTTTTGCTCGAAAATTACTTTCATGAGTATAAAAAAAAACACTAAAGATAACCTGATTTTTTGTATAATGTAAAAGATGATGCTACGTAAGTAAATAGATACCTAACATGTCACAATTTAAAATTGCGCACACTCGTGGAATGGCGCCAAACTTTAGTACTTAAAAATATCCATAGGCGCTTAAATTTTTTTTACAGATTATGTTAAGTTACAGAGGAGGTTTAGTGCTAGAGCTATTGCTCTCACTCTAACGATTGCGCCGTATGTAACCTGTTTGTATCTGGCAATTGTAATCTGTGTGTATCTGGCTCTGGCCTCACCAGCCACTGACCTCACTGCACGTCCCTGGTCATTTGGACCCCAGATTACTCCCTCTAAACTTAAAAGCATTTGATCACACCAAGATTGTTTACATCCAAGCTGATCCAGTCTTTATTTTGACTCTATGGGCCAGATTCAGATACAGTACATCAGCGCATCGTTATGCATGCGTAGCGTATCTTTTTTCTGCTATGCCGGCGTAGCGCAAAGACGCCAGATGATAGTCAGAAAGCCAATGCGCCCAATGATGCGGCGGTGTAACGTAAATTCTTCGGCGTAAGCCTTCGTAATTCAAAGTAGGAAGGAAGTGGGCGTGATCCATTTTAATGATGTGTGACCCCATGCAAATGAAGGGCCGAATGAACGGTGCATGCGCCGTGATGTGGACGTCAGTTCTACACCCTTCTGCGCATGCGCACACCTCCGCACATCATAACCCCTAAGATACGCCGGTCCAGTGTATAAAAGCGGAACGGAACGGAAATGGCTTTCATCTTTTTTGAGCCATGCCTGCAAAGGAGAGGAGAAAGAGGAATTTCAGCCCTGAAGAGAGGGCAATTATTATTGAGGGCATCTTACAATATGGTGCATGCCTCCATGGGGCACAGAGTGGGCAGACGAGTAAGCAGAGGAAGGAGGAGATCCTTCAGCAAATTACTGCCCAGGTCAATTTTTTATCACAAGAGGTCCGGACCCCAAAGGACATTGCAAAGAAAATAAATGACCTGCGGTGCCTGGTCAAGGAAAAGCTGGCCAACATGAGTAGGCACGCCAGGGGCACAGGAGGTGGACCAGCCCGCAAGATCACCCTCACTCCTGAAGAGCAGGTCGTTGCCCAGTCCCTGGAGAGGGAGCAGGTGGAGGGAGTTCCAGGCTATGAATCCCTGGATCAGGCCTTGAGTACAGGTAAATGTGTTTTATCTCCTATCTGGGGTCTAGCATGTGGGGGGGGGGGGGAGGGAACATGTTACAAGTGTGTGGGTCCACCAACATGTGAATGTTTTGTGTCATCCACAGATGCCCAGGAGGGAGCTGTCCCCTCGTCGGCTGATGGCCAACCGCGACCTCTAGGGAGGACTCTGCCCACACCTCTCCTCTGGAGGAAGTGGAGGAGGAGCACTTCGCTCTTGAGGAAGGGGTCTACTTTCTGGAGGAGATCCATATGCCAGGACCCTCACAAACAACCTCCCCCATCAGGTATATCCCCTCAAGGGCTTCCAGCTCCCCCATCAGGGATCTCCCCTCATCCTCCCCCTCCATCAGGGCAAGTCCCTCAAGGGTCTCCCCATACACACGGCCTCAAGCCTCTCCTGCCCCAAGGAAGGCTACTAAGAAGACCAGGGGTGATCCAGCTGCCTTGGAGGAGAATTTAGCGAGGTACCAGGCCCAGCAGTCCCGCCATCTGGGCTCTATAGCGGCTGATATGTGCCGTATGGCAGAGAGCCTGGCCTCCTCGTCCCAGACCCAGGCTGCATGCACACTGGCAGTCCAGCAGGCCCTGACCCAGCAGGGTGCTCAGAGTACTAACATGACTGACAGCCTGCAGGATGTCAGTGCAAACTGCTCGGCAATTCTCACCTGCCTGGGGGAGCTCCAGGCCACCACATCAGGCCTTGTGGCACCGGTCCGGAGCCTGGCAGTGGCCATACAGGCCAATACAGCTGCCATAGAGACGGTGGGGAGCCAGACTAATGCGGTCCTCACCCGCATTGCGCTGGCAATGGAGGGCAGGCAGGCAGCCAGGGAGACACTGGGGGATGCTCCTCCTCCCTATACCCCACCCCCCCACCCAAGGCTCCTCCCAGGCAACTGAGGCCCAGGAGCTTTGGCACCAGGTGCAGCCCAAGACAGGGCAGATAAGTGTCATTTTGTTATGTAATTTATTATGCTCAATGTTTGAGCTTGTTTATTTATTTTTGTTTGCTCAAGGTATGAGCTTGTTTATTTATTTTTGTTTGCTTAAGGTATGAGCTTGTTTATTTATTTTTGTTTGCTCAAGGTATGAGCTTGTTTATTTATTTTTGTTTGCTAATTTTTTTGTTTTTGAGAAATATTATGCACACGGTGAGGAGTGCACCCTACAGTGTGAATGATGTGTGAATGGTGTGTGAATGTGGGGGGGTGGCACTCCTGCCAGTAAGGGGTGTCACCCTCGGTCGTTGGGGATAAGTTCTCCCCACGACCGTATGAATGACGTATGAATGGACAGCGACATCATTGGGGCCTTGACGCGGCGTTGCTGCTCCCTAGTCCTGCATGTTGGGCTTGGGCTAATCCAATGTGATGTGGATGTGGTGTGTGTGAACTAGGGACCACAGTGGTGTGCATGCGTGCATTTTCTGTGTGCCATGATAAATGTGTGTGTTTAACGATCAAAGATTCGTAACACGAGGACCCTTCTGACTGCTCTTCCTTCAGCAGATGAGGTCGCCTCTGGCAGGGGGGGAGGGCAGTGTGGTTGGGGGGTCAGGTCATCACGTAGGTCAATCTGCAGGCCCTTTCCCATGGCAAAGTTGTGCAGAATGCAACATGCACCGATGATCTGACACACTAAGTTTGGGGAATACAACAGGGCCCCCCAGACTTATCCAGGCATCGGAAACGGGACTTCAGGAGGCCAAATGTTTGCTCCACCACTGCACGGGTTTTGATATGGGCTTCATTGTATTTTCTCTCTCCTCTGGTGTCGGGATCCCGAAATGGAGTCATGAGATGGGGTCCAAGTGCATATGCCGAGTCACCTGGAAGGGAAAAGACAGGAGGATGTTAGCCGTGCATGTGCACCTCGTGATGTCTGCATCATGGGGTTGGACAGTCATGCCTGACACCCATGTCACTCACCAAGCAACCAGCTGTCCCTGTACACATTCTGTTCAAATTGTGCTGGGATGGTGCTGTGACAGTATATGTAAGTACTTACGCTCTTATGCACATGTGATATTAATTATATACTGTTAAAATATTGCAATGTCTTATTACATTTCTATTCATTTACTCATAGATTGAGATTTATATACACACACGTCCCTGAGGAAGCCCGAGGGCGAAACATGTCGGACCTACTGTATATAATATTATAAGAATCTACCAATGGTGACATTCAATCTATTATATGACCATGTTTTTTAACCTCTTGTATGTATTTAATAATATGCAATATTAAAATTTATATTTTTATATATAAATTGTTTTGGTCTGTTCGTTGGTTCCTGTGACCTCAGAGCTACTAATACTAGTGTTAACATTTAAGCATATCCAAGTGCATTCGTATAGTCCAACGCCCCATCCCTTAATTCCTAATAGGATTGGTTATCCTGGCGAATGAATCACAGGCTCTGGTTGATTTAATATCTGGTGAGTGACCATTTCTGAAGGTGACGGGATAGCACTGAATGGTGACGGTTTGGTGATAACCTGCACACACCTTAAAGGAACACACCGGCACAAGCAAAACTATCACATAAGAAGAGGGAATAATTGGAGTATTCACTTTATGAACTGTTTAAGAATTTTAAAACATATATCTATGGGATGATAACTCATGTATAAATAGAGATACAGGGTTTTCAGTGTATCACCTTACAAGGTTTTTTCATGTTTTTTTTCACAGTTGATGTATATATTTTCTTGTAATTTATTATAATTTGAGCACAGTGAAGTGTATTACCTTTGTAAGAAATTGCACCGCATAGTGGCCTAAGGAGGTAAATACAAACCATTTAGCAACATTCATTTAGGGAAGCACAATTTTCACTACACACCCAAAATCTATATGGGAAAGGATACCAGATTGGTAAACAGACCCAGTTTTTTCTAAATTGCAGCACACCCACTAATCATAGGATATTCCACTTGAGCCAACCACACACACAAAACAAGTTTTCTGCATGTTGAGGCTCAACACAACCAGCTCCCGAAAACAAGGAAGAGCATGTCCAACGGCCACGTGCTGAAGAGGATGCACCGTGTTCACGACCAGCACTGTGGCCTCTAGACGCAGAGCCTGCTTGCCCTCGTGACTCTCTGCCTCTGCTTGTTTCCCTTCCAGACATTATAATGGCCTGCAGAGGACAAAGACAGTACACACACCTCGTAGGTTTAGGTGCAAACTGCAGAGGACACGTGCAGTACACACCAAGTAGCTTTATGTGAAAACTAATGAGCACACTTACAGTATACACCAAGTATGTTTAGGTGCAAACTACTGAGCACAAGTGCAGTACACACCAAGTGGGTTTAGGTGTAAAGTAATAAGCACACTTGCAGTATACACCAAGTGGGTTTAGGTGCAAAGTAATAAGCACACTTTCAGTATACTTCAAGTGGGGTTAGGTGCAAAGTAATAAGCACACTTGCAGTATACACTAATTGTGTTTAGGTGCAAACTAATAAGCACACTTGCAGTATATACGAAGTGGGTTTAGGAGCTAAGTAAAAAGCACATTTGCAGTATACACAAAGTGTGTTTAGGTGCAAAGTAATAAGCACACTTGCGGTATACACAAAGTGGGTTTACTGTAGGTGTAAAGTAATAAGCACACTTGCAGTATACACAAAGTGGGTTTAGGTGCAAAGTAATAAGCAGACTTGCAGTATATACAAAGTGGGTTTAAATGCAAAGTAATAAGCAGACTTGCAGTATACACAAAGTGGGTTTAGGTGCAAAGTAGTAAGCACACTTGCAGTATACACAAAGTGGGTTTAGGTGCTAAGTAATAAGCACACTTGCAGTATACACAAAGTGGGTTTAGGTGCAATGTAATAAGCACACTTGCAGTATATACAAAGTGGGTTTAGGTGCAAAGTAATAAGCACACTTGCAGTATACACAAAGTGGGTTTAGGTGCAAAGTAATATGCACACTTGCAGTATACACAAAGTGCGTTTAGGTGCAAACTAATAAGCACACTTGCAGTATACACAAAGTGGGTTTAGGTGCAAACTAATAAGCACACTTGCAGTATACACAAAGTGTGTTTAGGTGCAAAGTAATAAGCACAATTGCAGTATACACAAAGTGGGTTTACTGTAGGTGTAAAGTAATAAGCACACTTGCAGTATACACAAAGTGGGTTTAGGTGCAAAGTAATAAGCAGACTTGCAGTATATACAAAGTGGGTTTAGATGCAAAGTAATAAGCACACTTGCAGTATACACAAAGTGGGTTTAGGTGCAAAGTAGTAAGAACACTTGCAGTATACACAAAGTGGGTTTAGGTGCTAAGTAATAAGCACACTTGCAGTATACACAAAGTGGGTTTAGGTGCAATGTAATAAGCACACTTGCAGTATATACAAAGTGGGTTTAGGTGCAAAGTAATAAGCACACTTGCAGTATACACAAAGTGGGTTTAGGTGCAAAGTAATATGCACACTTGCAGTATACACAAAGTGTGTTTAGGTGCAAACTAATAAGCACACTTGCAGTATACACAAAGTGGGTTTAGGTGCAAACTAATAAGCACACTTGCAGTATACACAAAGTGGGTTTAGGTGCAAAGTAATAAGCACACTTGCAGTATACACAAAGTGGGTTTAGGTGCTAAGTAATAAGCACACTTGCAGTATACACAAAGTGGGTTTAGGTGCAATGTAATAAGCACACTTGCAGTATATACAAAGTGGGTTTAGGTGCAAAGTAATAAGCACACTTGCAGTATACACGAAGTGGGTTTAGGTGCAAAGTAATATGCACACTTGCAGTATACACAAAGTGTGTTTAGGTGCAAACTAATAAGCACACTTGCAGTATACACAAAGTGTGTTTAGGTGCAAACTAATAAGCACACTTGCAGTATACACAATGTGGGTTTAGGTGCAAACTAATAAGCACACTTGCAGTATACACAAAGTGGGTTTAGGTGCAAAGTAATAAGCACACTTGCAGTATACACAAAGTGGGTTTAGGTGCTAAGTAATAAGCACACTTGCAGTATACACAAAGTGGTTTTAGGTGCAATGTAATAAGCACACTTGCAGTATATACAAAGTGGGTTTAGGTGCAAAGTAATAAGCACACTTGCAGTATACACGAAGTGGGTTTAGGTGCAAAGTAATATGCACACTTGCAGTATACACAAAGTGTGTTTAGGTGCAAACTAATAAGCACACTTGCAGTATACACAAAGTGGGTTTAGGTGCAAACTAATAAGCACACTTGCAGTATACACAAAGTGGGTTTAGGTGCAAAGTAATAAGCACACTTGCAGTATACACAAAGTGGGTTTAGGTGCAAAGTAATAAGCACACTTGCAGTATACACAAAGTGGGTTTAGGTGCAGACTAATAAGCACACTTGCAGTACACACCAAGTGGGTTTAGGTGCACTGAGCACACAGTCAATACACCACGTGAGAACACTGCAGCTAGCACAATCAACTACCTGACAAATTAGGAAGAACTAATCTAACTAAACTATAAAGTGTTTAAATATATGTACAACACCTGGGATGTATATATATCCTCTACACACTGTAAATTTAACTAACTAACCTGTCTGCTCTATATAGCTAGAAAAAAAGACAATCTCTCTCTCTCTCTATCTCTCTGTCTGATCTGGAACAAGCCGAAACACACTACACGAGGCCGCCCTGCAGGCGGCCCTTTATAGTGTGGGGCGTGTACTAAAGCCCTGAGCCATAATTGGCCAAAACCACCCTGGCTTTGGCCAATTACGGCTCTCTGTACTGACGGCACTGTGATTGGCCAAGCATGCGGACCATAGAGCATTCTTGGCCAATCATAAGCAAGCAATGCTGCAGGGAATTATGGGCCGTGGTGCGTCACTCGAATTTGGCACGAACGACCCATTTTGTTCGTATTCCGACGAACGATCGAACATACGATGTTCGAGTCGAACATACGTTCGACTCGAACACAAAGCTCATCCCTATTATTTTACAGGATTTATATAGCACCAACAGTTTGTGCAGCACTTTACAACTTGGGGGCAGACAGTACACTTACAATACAAATCAATACAGAGCGATCAGAGGGCTAAATCCTTTGGTGCTTAGATGAAATCCACCACCACCCCCCAAGGGCACACACTCACCTTTTAGGGTGACCTCAAGGAGGGTCTTAGATGCTTATCCCTTTAACCACTTGACCTCAAGAAGGTTTTACCCCCTTTATGACCATGCAATTTTTTGTTTATCAGCACTGTGCTGAAAAACGGGCAATTGCTCCGTCTGACAGCATTGTATAAAAATGAAATGTATATACATTTTATATATTTTTTTTAATTTACCATATATCATTTTTATATATTTTTTTTTTCACACAAATGGAGTTTTCTTTTGCTGGTATTTGATCATGTTTTAAAGAAAATTATATAATAGTGAAAAAAGACTAACAATTAATATATATCCGTGGTCAGGGCTGATCCTAATTAAACACTGTATTTTTGGGGACACTAGTATAGTTCTGATTGTGACCAAGATACCGATCCGTACAGACACTATATTAGTAATGGTGGTTATAGTGTGACTGTGGTAGTGTGGCGGTAAATCTGGTGCTAACTGACACTGCCTGGGAGGGACACTAACTGACTGACACTGACGCCCCTAGTGACACTAATACAGTGATAAGTGATAATACTGTACACTATTTAAAGAATCATGCCTTTATTGCTTATTATATATAATCATTCTAATATGAGCAATGTCCAAAATATAAAATTCTTGCTGATTTTGCTAGACAGCATTTATGTTAAAATAAGGAAATTATGTAGTGTAGATGAGATCTTTACATCTTCTAAAAATTGTACATCACAAGCTCATATGGAATATGTCATGCCCTAGCTGACATGTTTTTCTGAAGTATACTCAGTAAATGCATATTCTTTTCCTCATCAGTCCCTCATAAGTAAAGGTAAAGAGTGTGAAAAGCAATTTGATTCATCATCACTCCTATCTACATTTTTCACAAGTGGGCCCAGGGGGAATGTCAGCATCTGCCTACACATCCACATTTATTAGGAGACTGTTAAACCAAGCCGGTGTTAAGAAAGATGGAACACTGGTAATGTCATACTTACTCATTTGTCATGATGTCTTTGGAGAGATTAGCTGTCAGATTAGAAAATATCCCTCAAAGCCTTTTAGTTGTGAGTAGCAGCAATTTTATGAGAATGTTAGATATTATTAAATCCTCATGCTAGGGAAGAGAAAATACCTCACAGTTATTGTACACTGATAACAAAATTCATTGTAGTCCTTGAACTGTCGTCTTAAAGTGAATAACATCTGCACTTACTGGCTCCAAAAGTGCAGTTTATGGTGTTCTTGGCAGCAAAATAACATAATGAAACCTAAATGATTGTTGTTTATATTACTACAACCTTATAGGAGTCAATATCTTGGGTTATCAAAAAGTAATAAGATGCAGCTACTAAAAGCAATAGTAAGATTTGACTTTTCATCAGTTTAGATAGTCAGGCCAGTAAGAGATGATTGGTTTCTAATGGTTAATGCACTTTACACATCACTCTATGCTTTATTCAATTGATTATAAAGTGGTCCTGTATATATTTTTTTCAGGACAAGAAAATTGATTAGAGCTAAAAAATAACATTTAAAGAATAACTTCACTTTCATGGGATAAAAAATAGCAAATAAAAAAATAATAATATAGAGTATACAATTGCGACACACGTCATATTGAATGTTATTAAAAATTACCGTTCGTTTTCAATCTGCAGCTCTTTAATTTTCTGAAAATGCAATACAATATGGCTACCTGGAGGTGTTCTGTACACTGAATGTGTACAGAACGCCCCCCAAAAACATTGTTTCCTGTTTGTGTGATTGGCTAGTTGTGTGATTGGCTAGTGATACAAGTCAGATTTCAAGAATCCTTGGAAACAAAAATTTCATTTTTGGTGAAATACTTTCAATAGAAAATCACATCTAAAGGGATGTAGTGCCCTTGAACGTGCAGCTGAATGACACTGTAATAATGAAACCACTCCCATTAGATTCACTTTCCCACATGGACACAGACAAACACACAGGGATTTCTTCAGAATAACAAAAGTTGGAATATGCAACAAAGTTTGTTAAAATCCTTGTAATGTACATAGATCTCCCAGAGGGCAATGTTTTTTTCTCAACAAAGGTGGAGTTACGCTTTATAAAAATATGTTCTAAACATACCCAGAGGTGATTCAGTTTGCATGTGTTGCGCTTTATACGTTTTTCACTCACTCACTCACTCACATGTGTATTTGTTTTCGTCCAAATTTCAGGTATTTTCTTTATCGTTTTAACAAACGATTAAGAAAGCACAGAAAGCGAAAACCAAAAGATCCATAATAAAACATGCTTTATTTTCGTTTTCGTTGCGGTCGAATGTGCCTAACCTTAACTCTATTAGTCCAATATTATTCTACATAAAGAGAAAAGATTCGACATAGAGAGAAAAGATTCGACATAGAGAGAAAAGATTCGACATAGAGCGACATGAAGATTTGACTAAGTAGCTAAAAACAACTGTAAAGTATGCCTGTGAAGCAGCGCATGTTTCCCGTACTTAGAACTGTCTCTGCACAAAGTGTCATTTTTGAAGGAAAAAAAGTAATTTAAAAATGACTCACGGCTATAATAAATTGTAGTGTTGTTGTGATTACAGTTGCCCTGGGATGGTAATCACTCACCCACTAATAGATATGTGCCACATCCTTCAATATAGGGATTTATGAAAAAAACATGCGACCATGTCTTAAACGAAAAAATGGACTTTGTAGGCACAACCCAATAAAATTTGATACTTTTAATAGAAAAATACAAAATACATAGCAATGGCTTTATAATAGATAGAAAAGCACAATGAAACACAGGCAAAAACAAAAATACATAAAGGACCCTATGTGTAGCACTTTAAAATAAACACTCGATAGCCACAGGGCTAGATGTAGATTATACAAATGCTGCGCTGGGTGGAGTAATGATTTCAGAGACTGAGACCATTGGATCCTTGAAGAGATAAAAATCAGCTCGACATGTTTCGCGACTTAGTGTACGTCGCTTCTTCGGGAGCTTCGGTAAACGGTGCTTTTTTGTTGATGATCAACCACACCCGAACCCACACAGATGTAATGAAGAGGGGGGTGGGGTGCGTGACGATGCGTATCACTCCTAAAGTCACCATACGCCACAGAGCAATGTGGGAACAAGTATATCTTTACAGATTGGAAAGCAGGTTTGAGTGAGCAGAAGCAAAATAGAGGATGTCCTCAAAAACTCCCACAGGGAGATCCCCCAAACAAAATACAGCCAAGATCTTAAAAGATTTATTCAAAAGCATTCAATATGTTTTTTACTGGACAGGTAATCTCAAAAGAGACCACTAGATGGCAGTGGATAATATCCAAAGCACTTCCAACATAGGGAGTGAACTACTGTGGGGATCCCAGAGTTGGGAAAAGTGGAGTCCACAAAGCGCCGCCGCGCTGGTTAGATGTCCAGCCTGTACACCCTCCAGAGAGCACCACAAAAAAATTGCCCTTCAGGTCTGGTATGGATATTAAGGGGAACCCCGCCGTCAATTTAAAAATAACAATTACGTGGGGTTCCTCCCAAATATCCATTCCAGACCCTTCAGGTCTGGTGTGGATTTTAAGGGGAACTCCACCCCAAATTTAAAAAAAATGGCGTGGAGTTCATCCAAAAATCCACCCCAGACCCCTTATCCGAGCACGCAACCTGGCCGGCCGCAGAAAAGAGGGGGGGAGAGAGAGCCCCCCCCCCTCCTGAACCATACTAGGCCACATGCCCTCAACATGGGGAGGATGTTGATGGGGACAAGGGCCTCATCCCCACAACCCTTGCCCGGTGGTGGTAATCCACTCTCGGTCCCCAATCCCCGCTCCAACGTTGTCGGTATCCAGCGATGGGTAATCTCCTCTCCACCAGGGTCCAGCGATGAGATGTCCATCCAGGTCCGAGATCCAGAGCGCAGAATCGCCGGCCGCCTGTCTCCATCGGAGACAGCCCGGCGAATGACACGGCTGAATCTAGTGACATTTCTTATATAGGTGAGGCGGGGCCATCCGTCATGTGACCCTGCCCCCCTCTGACACACAGGGAAGCCTGGGCTTCCCCTGTGACATAGCAGAGGGTGTGTCAGAGGGGGCGGGGTCACATGATGGGTGGCCCGCTTCACCTATATACGAAATGTCACTAGTTTCAGCCACGTCATTTGCCATGGAGACAGACGGCCAGCGATGCTGTGCTCTGAATGGATGGATCTTCTCATCGCTGGACCCCGGTGGAGAGGAGATCACTCGTCGCTGGATACTGACAACTTTGGAGTGGGGACTGAGAGTGGATTACCACTGCTGTATTTTTATTTTTTTAATAAAGAACTTTTTTCCACGGTGTGTGTGTGTTTTTTTTACAATTATTTACACTTCCTTAGTGAAATGGTAGGGGTACAATGTACCCCATTACCAATTGACATGGGGGGGCAGGATCTTCCAGATTCTGATAAGCCCCCCGCCCGCAGACTCCCACAACCACCAAGCTAGAGCCTACTTTCCAAAATGGGGTCATTTAGGGGGGGTTTGTGCCATCTGGGCATTCCATGGCCTCTGAAACTGTGATAGACAGTGAGGAGTGAAATCAAAAATTTACACCCTTAGAAAGCCTGAAGGCGGTGATTGGTTTTTGGGGTCCCGTACGCAGCTAGGCTCCCAAAAAGTCTCACACATGTGGTATCCCTGTACTCAGGAGAAGCAGCAGAATGCATTTTGGGGTGTAATTCCACATATAACCATGGCATGTTTGAACAATATATCATTTAGTGACAACTTTGTGCAAAAAAAATAATAATAATAATTAATAATTCTCTTTCCCACAACTTGTGTCAAAATATAAAATATTCCATGAACTCGACATGCTTCTCATCAAATAGCTTGGGGTGTCTACTTTCCAAAATGGGGTCATTTGGGGGGGGGGGGGGGTTGAAATGTCCTGGCATTATATGCACAACATTTAGAAGCTTATATTACACATCACCCACTCTTCTAACCACTTGAAGACAAAGCCCTTTCTGACACTTTTTGTTTACATGAAGACATATTTTTTTTTTGCAAGAAAATTGCGTTGAACCCCCAAACATTATATATTATTTTAAAGCAAAGGCCCTACAGATTAAAATGGTGGGTGTTGCATTTTTTTTCCACCCAGTATTTGCGCAGCGATTTTTCAAACAAATTTCTTTGGCCAAAAATACATATTTTTTTATTTTAACACACTAAATTGCCCAAATGTTTGA
The DNA here is from genome assembly GCA_029574335.1 of Rana kukunoris. NCBI lineage: Eukaryota > Metazoa > Chordata > Amphibia > Anura > Ranidae > Rana > Rana kukunoris. The sequence goes on along the minus strand of CM056050.1, from coordinate 283,506,790 downwards.
TGAAATAAAAAAGATGATCTTAGGCCAAGTACATATACAGATACCAAACACGACATGTTTTAAAATTGCGCACAAATGCGGAGTGGCGACAAACTGCATACATTTTTAAAAGCCTTTAAAAGCCTCTACAGGTTACCACATTATATTTACAGAGGAGGTCTACTGCTAAAATTACTGCCCTCGATCTGGCCTTCGCGGCGATACCTCACATGCATGGTACAATTGCTGTTTACATATGACTCCAGACCGACACTTGCGTTCACCTTTGCGCAAGAACAGGGGGGACAGGGATGCTTTTTTATTATTATTATTTATTTTGCTTTTTTAATTTTATTTTTAACTGTTTCTTACTTTTTTTTTTATATATATAATTTTTATCTTATTGCATGTGAATATCCCCTATGATAGCAACAGTTAGTGACAGGTACTCTTTTTTGAAAAAAATTGGGGTCTATTAGACCCTAGATCTCTCCTCTGCCCTCAAAGCATTTGACCACACCAAGATCGGTGTGATAAAATGTTTTCCCACTTTCCCAATGACGCGGTTTATATCCGCTTTTACATGAAAGCTGACCGCTGGCTGAAAAGAATGATATCAAGATGATACCTAAACCTGCAGGTATCATTCTGGTATAACCATTCAAAGTCCAGCAACATACCATACGTTGATGGTTCTTGTTGGACATGTATTGTAATCTTTTTTTTTTTTTTCATGCAGCCTGTTGGCTGAACGAAAAAAAGATTGATGGTTAACATTAAAACAAAGTAAAATTACATTTTAACAGTGAGATCTTACCATACCTGCAAAGCAAATACCAAAAAAAAAAAAGTAAAAATTTTTAACGCAACCTGTGCCTAAAAAATATATATGCCGAAGCATGGGGGCATCCTCCTGCAAAAAAAGTAATGCCGCGTACACACGGTTGAACTTTTCCACAGGCAAGCATCCGTCGGAATTTGACCGTATGTATGCAGCAATGGGAGCAAAATCGCTCCTCCGCCCCTAATGCCCCCATGCTTCGGCATATTTGCTCTTTTTTTAACTGTGGTGGTGAAATCACCTCCCACAGTGTTGGAGTCGCAGCTTTATGTATTGTGGGAGCAAACACTGTTGCTGTCACGCTAAATAAATCCGCGATGCAACTGAATGGTGTATCTGCTAAGCAAATGATGGTTACCAATAAAACAAACATTACAGTATAATATACCATACCTGCAAAGCAAATACTATAAAACATTGTAAAAATAGAGAGAATAGATATAGAACAATAGTGAGTGGACAGTAGAGAGTGAACATAAGAGAACAACAAAGAGAGGAGAAAAATACAACCACAACAATTTTTGGATTTTTTATTTTATATGTTTTTGTGTTTTTGTGTGAGTTTTTAAATTTTTTTCACTTTTATAAAAACTGTAAACTGAACGTTGCAGATTATGGTCTCTCAAAATGTGATGGCCATCACATCTTCCGAGACCCTGTGCTGGTGTGCCTAGGACTGTGTGGTGCCGTACCCTACGCTAATACTCAACTAGTGTGTGTGTGTGAGGGCTTACCTTGAGTGGAGTCCATTTGCAGACTTGTGAGCTTACCTTTGCGACCTGATGCGATCTGCCCCCTGGAATGGGAACAGAGGGGCTGACGCACTGGGAGGCATCGGTACCAGCGGGAAGATGAAAGTCAGGTGCGTGGAGCAGGTACAAGCAGGTCACCGGCTGGAAGGCTGCAGCACATGAAGCAGAAGGTAATCCGTGCACTAAGGTATATCACAGGTATATAATTCGTAGGTCAGGGTTGGACTGGAAACAGGTCCGGATAACAAGCCGTGGACAGGGGTTATAGAGACAGCGATAGTCCAAGTTCAGGCCGGAGGTCAAGGGCAGAAGAAGATCGGGTATCCAAAGTCCAAGCCGGGGTCAAGTATTCAAGAAAGCAGCAGTCCAAAAACGAAGCCAAGGGTCAAGTATCACAGGAATCCAAACAGGTAGTATTAGCAGATAACACGGAAGCTGTTTGGCACAGACAGGATGATCAGATCAGAATGAGGCAGGGCTTTATATCCAGGTTGATTAGGCAACCTGCCTCAGCTGGACCAGGATAGACAAGTGCAGATAGTAGGGAGATCAGGCAATCAGCACATAGTTCAGCACCAGGCTTCAATGGACAGCAAACAGAATCTAAACTGAGAAGTGGCTCAGAGGTAAGGTGTTGGAATAGCAATGGAGAGGTCCTGGGTTCAATTCTAGCCAGGGCCACTTGAGGCGTGACCACGCCTCGCTGTCTGTTTGGCACGGTAATGACCCTGACAGTGTGGTAGCATTTGAAACATACACCAATGCAGAGACCAGGTTGGTCAGGACAGTCGGGGCAATAAAAGCGGGTGTCACGCCTAAATCCGAGTTTGCTTCAGACACGACATCTTCTTTGGCGGGTTCTTTGGGTAGGGGTACCAGGGAGGACAAAAGGAAAATGCCTCTCGGACAGCCGGCTCACTGCATTTGCGTTGGGAAGGTGGGGCACAGCACTGTCTGGAAACAGAAGGGCTTCGACGATCTCTTCCTGGAATTTTAGGAAGGATCCAGTCCATCCTGAAGCTCTGTATAGCACATGAGCGTTCAGCAAAGCCAATTGAAACAAATAAACAGACACTTTTTTGTACCAGCGTCTGGCCTTATGGGCAATTAGGTACGGCGCCAACAACTGGTCATTGAGGTCCACCCCTCCCATGTTAAGGTTGTACTCATGGATACAGAGGGGTTTCTCCACAACACCAGTCGCTGTAAGGAATTTGGACTGCCGTGTCTGCGTGAAGTGTGGACAGAACAAAAACATTCAGTGAATCCCTCTACTTCACTGCTAACAAATTATTACACTGTAAGCAGGCTCTCTCCCCCCGACTAAGATGGGATTCTACAAGTCGTTGGGGGAAGCCCCGGCGATTAGGTAGCATGGTGCCACATGTGCCAATTCCATAATCAAAAAGATGACTAAAAAGTGGCACACTTGTGTAATAATTGTCCACGTACAAGTGGTACCCCTTCCTGAATAAGGGTGACACCAATTCCCACACTATCCTACCAGCGCTCCCTATGTAATCTGGGCAATTCTCCGGCTCTACGTGACTGTCTTTTCCCTCGTAAACCATAAAGCTAGATGTATAGCCTGTTGCCTTGTCACAGAGCTTATACATATTGACCCCGTATCTGGCACGCTTGCTATGAAGGTATTGTTTGAATGACAAGCGGCCAGAAAACTTAATCAGGGACTCATCATTGCAGACAACTTGATGGGGATTATACAAGGCTGTAAACCGTTCGTTGAAGTGGTTTATGAGGGGCCAAATTTTGAGCCGATCGAATCCAGGGTCTCCCCGAGGATGACAGAGATCATTGTCACTGAAATGCATGAACCGCAAGATCTGCTCGTATCATGTCCTGGACATGGAGGCAGAGAAAATGGGCATATAGTAAACTGGGTGCTTGGACCAATACAACCTGCAATATGAATTATTATTAATGTCCCATCTCATGTAATACATGATATAATTTCTTTGTAACCCTATGGCCCTAGTGGACATAAGGTGACCCTAGACATAGGAGAATCTCGGTCTGTCACGGTTCATGCCGTTACAGCAGGTATCTGGGCTGATCCCGCTAACAATGCATTTTTGGGCACCCTAAACTGCAGGGGACGCTAGTATAGATCCGATCAGATCAGCTATCGATCAGTTCAGATACTATACCACTAAGGGGGGGTGTATGGTGCGTGCGTGCGTGGGTGTTAGCTCTACTGGCACTAATCTGACTAATCTGATGCTCCTGGACATGGAGGCAGAGAAAATGGGCATATAGGGAACTGGGCGCTTAGACCAATACAACCGCAGCTCACTCTTTTTAGTCATGCCCATGATGAGGGTAAGGCCCGGAAAGATCTTAAATTCGGAAACCGTAATTGGTTTCCAATCTTTGGAAAGGGACAGCTGGGGATTAGCGGCAATGTATTGACCAGCATACAAATTGCTTTGGTCCACAATAGATCTATAGAGATCTTCGATGAAAAACAGTGAATAAAAATCCAGTGACGTAAAATCAACTGTTTCCACCTGAATTCCGGGTTGGCCAGTAAATGGGGGAAGTATGGGTGCTGCAGAAGTGGTGGGTACCCAATCAGGATTGGCGAGTGCAGCAGGGAGGGCACTATGGGCATGAGGGGCCTGTCTTTGTCTTCTTCTTGGTGGCAGCGGGACACTACTTGAGTTTGCCACCTCGCCAGCTTGAATTGCACTTATGGGACTTGCCACGTCACCAAGTGTTCCTGCAGTGCTGGATGTATGACCAGGATTGCCAGTTTACCAGAAGGAATAGCGGCGCTAGTACTGGCTCTCTGCTCCATACGAGAGCCCTGCGGTTCTTGCACCTCAGCGACAGCAGAAGATCGGGGTCTGGTATGCCTGACCCTAGCAGGGACCACAACTCCATCGTCAGAGCTATCTGTCAGGGAGGCACTGTCGTCTACAGGATCGTATTCTGAGCTAGAATTTGACAGATGCGTGACCTCCTCCTCACTATCTGTCTGGCTCAGAAACAAGTAGGCCTCTTCACCACTGTACCTTCGATTTGCCATTTTGGGCTCTAAATTTAGGGGTACAGTAGTAAGATTCACAGGAAAAAAAGCACCTGACCTGTTAGCGACTGAGTCAAACGCTACCAAAAAAAACTGTTAGCGATCGCAGAGATCAGGCCTGACTCTGCGAACGCTGCAGTTATGTGTTTTTGTGTTTTGTGTCAGTGATCAATCGATCGATACTGCATTTGGGTGGGCTGGGCTGGGCGAAGGTGCTAATTGCAGATGCTAGCAGGTATCTGTGTTGATCTCGCTAACAATGCATTTTTGGGAACCCTAAACTGCAGGGGACGCTAGTATAGATCTGATCAGATCAGCTATCAATCAGTTCAGATACTATACCACTAAGGGGGGTGTATGGTGTGCGTGCGTGGGTGTTAGCGCTACTGGCACTAATCTGACGCTGCCTGGGGAGACGCAGACCCTATCTGGAGCTAAAACCAAACTTTGATCACCCGCCGGGCAATCAGAGGGTTAAAACTTTATTGCAAAAAATATGGCAGGTGCCTTGACGCTATAAAAAATAAACTAGCTAAACTGCCTCACCCGTGATACTTATACTGTGATCACTGGTGACAGGGTGTAATCAAGGGGTTAAACCTTTATTGGGGGGGTTAGGGGGGGTCCCTAGACTTATTAGGGCCTAAGACTAATTACCCAAACAATTATTTTAGTCACTAATGACACTTGTACAGCGATCAAAAAAAATCTGATTGCTGTACTGGGTGACAGGCAGTGACAGGCAGTGAAGGGGTTAATTTGGGGGATGATCAGGGGGTGATCGGGGGGTTAAATGTGTACCTATGTGACCTGGTGTCAGTGTGGTGTTGTGCAACTCACGGTTAGGTGTTCTCTCCCTCTCGGTCTGGAACGAAAAGACCGACACGAGGGAGAGGAGCAGCACTTCCTATGTCAATGTTTACAAAACATAGACAGGGGAAGACAACCATTGGCTGAGAGTGATCACCGGGTCCAGGCCAGATTTTATTGGCCTGGACCTGATGAGTGATCAGTTCTGAAGCGAATCTGATCGTCGGGAACGGCGGGGAGGCGCGCGTGCGCACCCCCTTGCCGTTCACACGCCTGACATATAGCTACGGGCTCTCGCCCAGGCGTGCTGACTTCCCGCAGTAGTATGACGGCGGGCGGTCGGCAACTAGTTAAGTTGTATCTTTAAATGTGTGTTAAAATAAAAACGCTGCTCAAAAAGCATGTGACATAAAAATATGCAGCTTCCACCAATATGTTTGGGGATTCTCAGTTTTCTAGCAAAAAAATGCTGTTTTTTACATGTAGTAGAGGAATGCTAGAATTGGCCAGGACTGGAAGTGGATAATTAAAGATGCAGAAAAAAAAGAAGACCGTTTCACATATGTTTACATTTTTTATCATATTTTATTTTTTTATTTTTTTTACACACAGTATGATTCATTGATATAGGGAAGAAATATAGTACAGTAGTTGCATTAACTGTCAATATATGACAGCAAATGTACAGTATGTGAAATAAATTGCCAAATACCTGACACAGAAACATAGTAATTTGATATATTGTATTGAAATTCTTAACTTTGGAGTGCTGCTGGAAATTATCAACAGGGAACCACAGTGACTAATTTACTAGAGGGGTAAAGAAAGTTTACTTTGCAAAGGCATTTTCATTTAGTGTTATCATTTTTGTTACCACATTCACTAAGATAAGTAAAAGTTCCCTTGCAAAGTGAAAATTTTGTTTGCAACATGAACATACTCTACTCCTTTAGTAAATCTGCCAAACAGTGTCTAAACCAGCTCTCACATTTTCCACTTGCCTACTCGCATTTTGCGAGTGGAAAATGATTGCTTGCGAGTGTGGGGCTGCTTCGGAAGGGGGGGGGGGCGAGTACCACCGGCAGGCGGGGATGATTGGGTGCTGTTTTTCCTGTGATCACCGAGAGGAAGAGAGAGGGGAGGAACAGGCAAGCCAGGCGGCTGGCCGGATCATCAGAGGAACTGCCCGCTGTAACAGCTTTTATTTGAATTGCAGGGTGTTCTTGAAGCTCACTGTCACACAGTCCTGCCTCCTGGCCCAGCGTCTTTGATAGACAGAACACTGGTCCCATGTGGGATGTGTGACATCATCAAAGGTGGCGGGCCAGGAGGCGGGACTTTGTGACAGTGAGCTCTGGGATCACCAGGCAATTCAAATCAAAACTATTAGGCCTCGTACACACGAGGCAATCTATTTGTTCAAATCGGTCGGTCCGACCGATTTGAACAAATCTGTTTGCTAGGATTTTGGTTTGCTCGCGTGTACACACGAGCAAACCAAAATTCCCGCCAGAAGACGGCGCGCTGACGTGTCGGTGACGTGGCGGTGACGTTGACGCCGCCACGTCACCGCACCAGGAAGTAAAACACTTCTGCGCATGCGCCGAAATCCATTCAGCGCCGGTGCGAGACGACATGTCTGCTGGTAAGTGTACTAACCAGCAGACATGTTGGGCGGACGGATTCCCACCCGATAGATTTCAAAGCATGCTTTGAAATCTGTCGGGTGGCCAAATCCGTCGGCTCGCCCGTACACACTATCGAATCTGTCTGCTGGGACGGTCTAGCAGACCGTTTCCAGCAGACAGATTTGATCGTGTGTACGAGGCCTTACAGTAGGCAATCCCCACTCTCTGATGACCCGTCCGGCTCACCTCTTCCTCTGTACAGATGAGGCTATATTGATGAGCACTGGTTCTGCTGCATTAATGAGCACGGGTCAGACTGCATTGATGGGCACCAGTTAGGCTGCATTGATGGGCACTGATTATGCTGCATTGATGGGCACAGGTCACACTGCATTGATGGGCACTAGTTATGCTGCATTGATGGGCACATGTCACACTGCATTGATGGGCACTGGTTATGCTGTTGTGATGAGCACAGGTTGCACTGCATTGATGAGGACTGGTTATGCTGAATTGATTGGCACTTTTGTAACTTAATTGTGTATAAAACATTTGAGTGTTATTTCATGAGATGATTTATGAGGGCGTGTTTAGGGATGGGGTTAGGGGACCGTGCATGGTAAGGGTTGGGTGGGGCAACTGGTGGCGAGTCACCCTTAAGGCCTGGCTAGTAGCTCAGGACTTTAAATTTTGAACCCTGGTCTAAACTGTATTTATTTTTTAACTCCCGTTTAATTCTGTCTAGTTCTAAAGTTCCCCGAAGCATTCAGATCAATCATGAAGGATATCCTTAAAGTGGAGTTCTACCCATTTTTTTATGTTTGTCTGTGCTGCATGCCCTAATCTCATAGTGTTCAGAATGGACATTTTTTATTTATTTTGTTGCTTGTAAATACCTTTATTTTGTAGTCCTTCATTACTTCCTCCTCCTTACAGGGGCGGACTGACAACTCATGGGGCTCCCGGGCAATAGAAGACTATGGGGCCCCTGGGCTTATAGAAGGCCACCACGTCAGGAGACAGTGCAGAGGTGGGGCAGCTAAAATCTCAGGATTTTCACATCAGAAGCATGTTGGTTTCAGACATATCAGGGACAGATGTAAAAAAAACATAGGGCCAGATTCAGGTAGAAGTTACGCGGCTTATCTGTAGATAAGCCGCGTAACTTCTAACCTATGCCGTTGTATCTGTTTTCTGTAGTCGAGAAAAGCGGAATGGAGCACTCTGATTGGCTCAGAATATTCGTGATATATTACAATACAAAATAATTGCGAATATTCGGCAAATGCGGAAGGAGCAATCTGATTGGCTCAGAATATTCTTGATATATTACAATACAAAATAATTGCGAATATTCGGCAAATGCAGAAGGAGCACTCTGATTGGCTCAGAATATTCGTGATATATTACAATACAAAATAATTGCGAATATTCGGCAAATGCGGAAGGAGCACTCTGATTGGCTCAGAATATTCGTGATATTTTATAATACAAAATAATTGTGAATATTCGAGAAAAGCGGAATGGAGCACTCTGATTGGCTCAGAATATTCGTGATATATTACAATACAAAATAATTGCGAATATTCGGCAAATGCGGAAGGAGCAATCTGATTGGCTCAGAATATTCTTGATATATTACAATACAAAATAATTGCGAATATTTGGCAAATGCGGAAGGAGCACTCTGATTGGCTCAGAATATTCGTGATATATTACAATACAAAATAATTGCGAATATTCGGCAAATGCGGAAGGAGCACTCTGATTGGCTCAGAATATTCGTGATATATTACAATACAAAATAATTGCGAATATTCGGCAAATGCGGAAGGAGCACTCTGATTGGCTCAGAATATTCGTGATATTTTATAATACAAAATAATTGCGAATATTCGAGAAATGCGGAATGGAGCACTCTGATTGGCTCAGAATATTCGTGATATATTACAATACAAAATAATTGCGAATATTCGGCAAATGCGGAAGGAGCACTCTGATTGGCTCAGAATATTCTTGATATATTACAATACAAAATAATTGCGAATATTCGGCAAATGCGGAAGGAGCACTCTGATTGGCTCAGAATATTCGTGATATTTTATAATACAAAATAATTGCGAAATTTTCGAGAAATGCGGAATGGAGCACTCTGATTGGCTCAGAATATTCTTGATATTTTATCGTAATTTCGCAAAAATGCGAATGAGAAATTTATTGCGGAATTTCGACAGTAACACTCTGAAATCGAATATATGTGTTATTTTAGCTAAAAAATTTTTTGCGAATTTCTCGAAAATAATCGCGCGATATCGCTATTGCCGAATAATCGCATTGCGATTTATCGGCAATATAAAATGATCGCTGCAGCTACTCGGCTCAAGGTCTCTAATCATACCAGCAATGCTTTTAGACGTCGATGGGGATCTCTAGGATGTGATCTGTTCTAAAAAAATTTTTTAAAAAATACGAATATTCGAAATAGCGAATATTCACCGCGAAATTCTGAATATATCGCGAATACTCGAATATGCCATATTCGAGTCGAATATTCGCAATACGAATATTCGTGAGCAACACTAGTCTTCTGCAGATCCATCACAGGGTGCAGCAGTGTTTCATCATTTTAAACATTCACAAAAGAGACTGTTATGTCATTTGTTCCCCTGTCCTCTCTTTTTTTCTAATCATTACCAATAATGGCTAAAAAAAATTGTGATATTCATTTATGCTATTTAGGAATTGTCACACAGGGTTTTTACATTCAGATTGTGTTTATATATACCACAACAATTCATTTGTTGGTTCTACACAGCTTTGTACATCAATTTACTATAGCGCACCCTTCCACCTTTCTTTATTCATTTATTTACTTTATGGTGTTTTTAACATTTTCACTTTTTTCACTACAATCACTTCTTCATTGTATTCTTCAGTTTGTGTTTATACCTAACACATTATCAGCAGTTGTTGATTTCACCATTATAGCGCAGCTCCCCCTTTTTACTAATTCATACAGTGTTGGTGATGGAAAGCCCAGGACCCGAAAGGTCAGAAAGGTCAGTGTGTTAAACAAATTGCCATTGTGCTGACCAAGTACTTTTACAACAAAGTTGTGCATTTATGTAAAATATATATTTATTAACTAAACTAAACAATTTACAGGTTTTTCAGATGTACAATTCTCTCATTTAAAATCCACACAATAGTATTTAACCACTTAAGACCCGGACCAATACGCTGGTAAATGACCCAAGGTGTTTTTGCGATTCGGCACTGCGTCGCTTTAACAGACAATTGCGCGGTCGTGCGACGTGGCTCCCAAACAAAATTTGCGTCCTTTTCTTCCCACAAATAGAGCTTTCTTTTGGTGGTATTTGATCACCTCTGCGATTTTTATTTTTTGCGCTATATACAAAAATAGAGCGACATTTTTGAAAAAAAAACACTATTTTTTACTTTTTGTTAAAAAAAAATCAAATAAACTAAATTTTAGTCAAACATTTAGGCCAAAATGTATTTAGCCACATGTCTTTAGTAAAAAAAAAAATCGCAATAAAAAAAAAATAGCTACCTAGCGGGAACAGCGACACTAATACAGCGATCAGAAAAATGATCGCTTAGTGACGCTGGCAATAGGGAGTGAAAGGGTTAACTAGGGCGGTGATCAGGGGGTTAAAACTTTATTAGGGGGGGTGGGGGGGCTATCCTGAACCTAACACTAACTGTTTTTTACACTGCCTGTCACACTGACACTAAATGCAGTGATTAGATCACTGCATTCAGTGACACTGTGACAGGGGGGTGGGGGGGGCGATCACAAGGGGTTAATATGCCTATGTGAGTGTGTGTCAGTGTTGTGTTGGTGCACACTTACTTGTGATGTCTTCTCTCATCAGCAGCGCTGGGAAACAGCGCTGCGATGAGAGGTGACATCATTTCCTCCTTCCTGTGTAAACACAGGAGGAGGAACTGACAGGATGGGAGCGCGCTCCCATTGGCTGGGAGCGATCGCAGGGGGGCGGGTAAGCGCCAACATCTGCCCGCTGATCCCGGATCGCTCCCGGAGCCAGGGGGGCCGATGGGACACCCGAACCGCACTTAGGCGGGGACGTAAATTTACGCCCTTGTGCCTGTACGTGCCATTCTGTGGCCGTATATGTGCGTGCGGGGGTCCTTAAGTGGTTAAATGATAACTTTTGTGTTACTGTAACATGTATATATATATATATATATAGATCTATCTATATATCTATAATATATAATATATATATATATATATATATATATATATATATATATATAGAGAGAGAGAGAGAGAGAGAGAGAGAGATATAGATATATATATATATATATATATATATATATATATATATATATAGATATATATATGCTTTTATGTGAAAAAGGGGTATTACCGCTCTACCAAAGGACTTGTGGAAGGGAAAAGCTAAAGGGAAGGGAGGGGGGATGGGAGAGTGGGGAAGGACAGTGAACAAACAAAGGGAGAAAAGGTGAAACTGCTGCGGCACTGCAAGAGTATCAAAACCCAAAAATATATGAATAAAGTGCTGTGCTGTAGGTATAGGAAATAATATAAATCTCATAAATATAATGCTAGGTCCAATATTGAAATACATGCATCTAAAAAGTGTAACAGTACACGACTTCAGTGATGCATAGTAACAAATCAAAAATAAACACAATAGTGCTGGGTGAATAAGGCAGCGGGCACTGCTAAAGCCAGAGGGCTACAAAACTATACACATGGGTGATAGCAAACAAATAAACAGTGAAACCAAACATAAGTGTTCATGCAGAAGCAGCAGGCTGAACGCTACTGGAACGCATGTAATAAAGTGCTGGTGCTGGTGCCAAGTGTCATATAGGGCTAGATTCAGGAAAGAAATAGGACGGCTTATCTCCGCATCTTTACTGCGGTATAGGAGCGGTGTGTTCATCGCTCCTATACCGCGCCTTCACATTGAAATCAATTGAAAAACCGTGGTAATACCGCCCGCAATGCGCCTCTACAGGGGCGCATTGGGGGTGGTATTAACCCTTTTTCGGCCGCTAGCGGGGGTTAAAACCGCACCGCTAGCGGCCGCATACCACGGTAAATACGACGGTATAGCAGAGCTAAAAATCGCGCTACTATACCGCCACCGCGGCTCTATCCCCAATGTGAAAGCAGCCTTAAGGTGCTACAAAAGTCAGTTGCTCCCTTTTTTCTAGGCCCTACAAAGATTGGATCCCCAAAATAATCCAATAGATAAGAACAGTTTGATTTAACAAAGGAGTAGACTGTTACATTGAGCTTGAAATGTTTACTGTCACTGTCCCCTGAATCCATGTCTATTACAGTCATCCAGTCATAGTAAGGATTTTTTTTTTGTTTTTTGTTTTTATATTCCCTTGTCCATGGTTATCTGTTTTAAGTAAATGCAAGTTCGTTGGGATAAGTGAACTCCTTAGCATTTAATTTAATTATACCAAATCCGCAGACTGCATTACCGGTTGTGTATTTTTTTTCAGCTCTCCAACCCATGGGTTGCACAAATATGTTCCTAGAAATGTATAACCTGTTGATGGAGACCATTAGTTGAATTTTAGTTGGAATTCTTTGTTTTTGCATACATAAAGGCAATATCAAGCTTGCAAGCTAGAGCCCAGGTGAAAAACCTGTAGGTTGGACCCTAAAAGAGTAGGGTTCACAGTGGGGCAGCGCGACTTGCCGAGCGACTCGGCAAGGCGATCTGCCTACGACTTCAGAGACGACTTGCAAAATGACTTCTGTATTGAAGTCAATGCAAGTCACCCTGAAGTCGACCCAAAGTAGTACAGGAACCTTTTTCTAAGTCGGAGCGACTTGCGCCACTCCTATTACAACGGTTTCATGGTACAGAATGGAGCATGACTTGTCAGGCGGCTGACGAGTCATGCCTGTTTGAACCGGCTCTAAGGGCTCATGCACACGGGCGCATCCCTCTTTGGAACATAAACACGCTGGTGTATTTTGGTATGAGGGAGCTTCTGGTGCTGTATGCAGCCCCCCTATAGACAGCAATGGGTGTAGGCAGCTGTACACAGGTATGAGCTTATACTTTTAGAAAGTGACACGTGTACAGACATGAGTCTCAGGCTGTCCACTTTGGGGATCTTCTTCTGTAAGAAATTAGCTCTCTGACTTGTCACTTGTTACTTATTCATACTTTATATTTGATGCTAAAAAAAAAATGTTTTTCTGAAAAAATAGCTCCTATGAACATATATAATAAAATACATTTAGCTTAAAATGGTTTGATATCTGTTTATAAGGAACTGGTCTTTGATACAAAAACCATGGACTGGTTAGGCTGCTTTCACATTGGGGTGGGCGGGCGTTGACGCTAAAACGCTACTAGTTTTACCAGCGCTTTAATGTCATTTTAGCGGTGTTGTTTGGCTGCTAACAGGGCAGTTTTAACCTCCGCTTGCGGCCGCATAACGGGTTAAATGCGCCTCTGCAGCTCCGAAGAGCTTTGCATTCATTTCAATGGGTGGGAGTGGTGGAGGAGTGGTGTATTCACTATTTATTCACCGCCCTGAAAGATGCTGCTTGCAGGACTTTTTTTAACGTCCTGCCAGCACATCGCCCTAGTGTGAAAGCACTATGTCTTTCACACTGGGACTGCAGGGGAGGGGTTTTTCAGGTGCTTTGCAGATGTTATTTTTATCCCAAAAGCACCTGAAAAACACTCCAGTGTGAAAGGGGTCTTAGAGTTATAGGGCTAGATTTAGGAAAGAAATAAGACGGCTTATCTCCAGATAAGCCGTCTTATTTCTGCGTCTGAGCCCTCCTATCTATGCGACTGATTTATAGAATTAGAAACACATAGATTTCCATTAGATTCAACTGGCATAAGTCTCTTACGCCGTTGAATCCTATTTTCATATTTTAGGCTGGACGCTAGGTGGCGTTCCCGTCTAAAATATGCAAATTAGCCTATACGCCGATTTCCAGACGTACGCCTGGCCGGCGCTATTTTTTTACGTTGTTTGCATTAGCGTAGGTCCATCGTAATGTTAACCCTGCTGTATGAGGCGCAGGCAATGTTAAGTATGGATGGCGTGCCGGTGTTTTTGTTCACGTCGTTAACGTAAAAAGTTCACGAAATGGGCTTTGCGTGAATGTTGTTCATGTCGTTTACACGTCGTAATGAAGTTGTGATTTGGAGCATGCGCACTGGGATAAATTCACATCCGGCGCATGCGCAGTACGTTCGGCGTGGGATTGCGCATTATTTAAATAACGCCCCCTACCCGCCTACCCCTGTACCCGACGAATTAGAATTTGGCCGGGTCATTTACGCTACGCCACCTCAACTTTACAGGCAAGTGCTTTGAGAATAAAGCACTTGCCTGAAAAAGTTGCGGCGGCTTAGTGTAGATACCCTTTGCTAGGCAGATTTAGATTTAAGCCGCTCCTACCTGAATCTAGCCCATAGTGCTTGTCGGGGAAGGGTTCCAATTTCCTTACAAGTAGTGCAGATGTCTCCTTACCTTACTGCTGTAAGGTAACAGCATAAAACAACTCTATAGGGGCGTGGCCTGGCACGCGATGAGAATGGCAGCACACAGAGAGACCTCCGCTGATACAGACAGGCGTGCACAGCTTTACACCCGACCTAAAGCACTCAGATGTCCGGGAAGAAGCTCTACAGCACTCCTCATCCTCGTACACGCCGCGGATCAGCCTCTCACCCGTTGAGGAACATCACAGAGCTTTTTAAAAGCAAGCCAGTGTCCCAGAACAGCGGCCTGCAATCCAAGATGGCGCCGTCGCACCATGAGGAGGACTTCAGTGAGGACTCCCAGTCCGCCATGAAGGACACGGGCAGGGGTAAGAAGAGATCCGATCTCCCCCTGACCTTTGCTGACATGTCAGTGATCGCGGCGGACATTAAATCCACCTTTTCGGCAGCGACTGACTTGAAGACAAATCTGCTTGTGCTGAATGACAAAATGGCTTCTACAGAAACCGCAGGGAAACTGAGGGACAAAGCCATCCACAAGCTAGAAAAGAATTTGCTTACTCAGGCCCTGCATTTAATAGAGATGAACAGGCACATTGAATATTTGGACAATAGGGGACGTAGGTGTAACATTTGTGTGAGAGGGATCCCAGAATCAGTGGGACATGACCAGATGTGCCGGTGTTACAAAGAGTCTTTAAAAGCCTGCTTGAGAGATAGGAAGACACCGCCATAGATTTTGTGAGGGCACACAGGGTCCTAAGACCGAAGGGATCGGACACGACACCACCCAGGGACATAATATGTTGCTTTCAGAGTTTTGCCTTAAAGGATGAGATCATGCGTAAGGCAAGGAGAAATGACCACATTGCATTTAATGGAGAAAACATAATGCTGTTCCAAGATCTCTCCCAAATAAACCCTAAAAAACAGATGTGCACTGCGCCCCCTGCTGGAGAAATTACGGAACAGAGACATTCGATACTCCTGGCGTTTCCCGTTCGCATTAGTAGTCTCTTTCAATGGCCAGCAACATGTCCTCCGCTCTCCTGCTGACCTGACAAATTTCTGCTTAGCTCTGGACCTGGAACAGACAGACCTCCCTGACTGGTACGCCGAGTTTCTGCAGTCTGCTCTGGCCCAAACCCTCCTCAGATGCCCTTACTCCACACCTGAGAAGCGGCAAGCAAGGAAACAAAGGCAGAGTCACGCAGGAAGTTCCAAGATGGGGACCCCAAGGCTCCAAGCTGGGCCTGATGAAGATTTCGATGATGACTAGCCCCCCCCCCCCCCCCCCCGTGACTTTCTATTTTTTGCCGCGTAACACAAGTTAAAGTTTAATCCATCCCAGCTCTTGGAAGTTTCGCTGTCAGAGCCCTGAGCAGTGATCTGGATTGTGGAGGGCACTTGTTACTCTTTTTTGGGACTCACGCTGTTTAGTTTCCTCCTCTATCATTTCAGGGTGTCGAGATGGCTCCATCTGCCCAAGATTTCCTAATTTTTGACCCGTAGAGTCCTTTTTGCACCTTGTTTCCTGCTTCCAGTTTGCAGATTTTTCCTCTTTTTGTTTTTTGTTTTTGTTTTATTGTGTTTTTGTTTTTACTCCTGATGCACTTTTTTTCATTACCCAAGTCGCGTTCGAACTATTGCCAGTCTGTAGGTCCTGGTAGCTAAATGTTAGTTATGCTTATTTGATTCTATGTATGGACCTCAGATTCACAGTTGAAAGCTTTTACATGTACGGCTGTATGTGTTGCAGCCATTTATTTCTCTAGATTGATTGTACCACAAGTAGACTGTCGTTGTGTAGTCTGGTGCCTCCCTACAACCCCATATAGTGACCCAGTGCTCCTGATTTTGGGACACAGGGTACACTACCTAAGCAGGAGGTGCCCACTCCTGGGTGGGCTGGTCCCACTTGGAGGGGGTACCTGTACCTCACTTTGTCCTCCGCTGTACTATTACAGTACCCCCTTTCACCTGTCTCTCGGTAGCTACCCTAGTTTCCTCTCCCCATTCCTTCTTCCCTGTTCTTCTTTCTCTTTCTCTACCCTTCCCTCTTATATCGCAGGCCCCTGAACGGGGGGTGGGGGACTGATGAAAGACGCTTGTGCGACACTGTCTGTTTTACTAATACTAACGTGCTTTTGTCTGACTTTGCCATTGCAGTTAACCGCCTGGAGCATCTCCTCCTGTACCACACCGATGGCCTACTTTTGAATATCCCAGAGAGACGCTCCACCCTTCTACGTGAGCTTAAAAAATGTAGGCCCCATTTTGTATGAATCCAGGAAACACACTTTAAGGCCGCGTACACACGAGGAGATTTATCCAATGAAAGCGATCTGACAGACCGTTTTCATTGGACATGTCTGCTGGACTATTTTGGTTTGATCGGTGTACACACGATCAAACCAAAATCCCCACGGACAGACAGCGCGGTGACGTGGCGGTGACGTTGACACCGCCACGTCACCGAACTAGGAAGTAAAATACTTCCATTCATGTGTCGAATCCAATCGACGCATGTGGGGGATTTTTGTCCACTGGTTAGGCGTACTAACCAGCGGACATGTCGGACAGATGGCTTTCCAGCAGACAAGTTTTAAAGCATGCGTTAAAACTTTTGTCTGCTGGAAACTGTCTGCTAGCCCGTACAGACAATTGAATCTGTCCGCTGAAACTGGTCTGCGGACCAGTTTCAGCAGATATATTCGATCGTGTGTACGCGGCCTAAGACTCAACATATACCTAGACTGACTGACGCCTATTTCACTAGAGCCTTCCATGCCACCAATAATGACTCCAAGTCCAAGGCAGTGTCCATTGTGGTTAGTAAGGACGCCCCTTTTCAACTTATGGAACAAAAAAGTGACCCCAGTGGTAGATTTATATTTTTGAAGGGGAAATACGGGACTACCCCAGTGACGTTAGCAAAGGTTTACTTCCCAAATAAAGCCCATGACACATTTTGTAACCAGCTCTCTGCAGAATTGCAGGTGTTTTTCACGGGCTGCCTTATCTTGGGCGGAGATTTTAACCTCCCACTTGATCCCCTGATGGACATTTTGAATGGTAGATCCTGTATCACATATAAAATACTTAAAATTAAATCTGCCCTTCAAGCTTTGCATCTGGTTGATGCGTGGCGTTTCCTCAATCCGGAGGGTCGTGACTTCACTCATTACTCAATCCCTCACGCCAGGAACGCTAGGTTGGACTACATTTTTGTCTCCCAGAGGAATTTATCCTCAGTTGAGGCAGCCCACATAGGGATCCAGTCGATCTCGGACCACACACCTACTTTGTTAAAGTCGAGGTTCACCCTAATTTTTGACTTCATGGCAATAACACAGCGTTGCATTCAACATAACAAATACGTTGTTTTGTTTTTTTTTGGTTTAGCCTTACCCCTTTTCTTCTTTGCTATCTGCCCTGTCAATCAGATTCCACCGCGGGGGAATAGGCGTGTATATAGATTTTCCCCCGACGGCGCTATGTCTCCTGGGACTCAGTCCTGATGTCCCCAGGAGACGCGTTCTGCTCAAATCCCGCGAGATCACGCGATCGCTGTGAGGAAACATATGGGTTGTGTCTTCACAACAGGGCGGGTCATTATGACGCCGGCCGTTGCGATGGCAACTGAAGTGTTGACGGTGCGGGTCGCCGTCAACACCTGCCATGCGCGGGATAGAGCAGTGAATGCTGGGACAGCATTCACTGCATCCCGGATGTATAGACAGGTGGGCTTAAGCACTGCCCACACTAAAGATGGAAACGTCCATCGCTGGGTTTTATAAAACATCATTTTGATTCAAGTCGGGACAAATGTGGCTGCAAGAACGGGACAGGTGAGTGTAAGATTAGGTATACAAACAGCGACCGAATGTCAGAAGAAAAAAAAAAGTTTTTCCCACAGAACTGCTGCTTTAAGCCTAAATCTCTTATCCACACCCCCTAAACAACCGACGTGGAGGCTTAACGTGTCTCTGCTGACTGACCCGGGGCTCCTGACCTCCCTCACCACCTCCCTGAGGGAATTCTTCGCCCACAACTCCACTCCTGACATAGTGTGGGAGGCTCACAAGTGTACAATTAGAGGAGAAATTGATCAGAATGAGCTCTAAACGCAAGAAAAAAAGAGAAAAAGAAATTTACAGACTGACAACATTGATCCATTCCCTGGAATCCTTACATAAACACTCGCTTACGGTACAGTCAGCTGGGGAGTTGCTGGAGGCCAGGAAGGAGTTGCAGCATATATTCGACTCTAAGTCAAAAGCGTATGCTGTTCTATAAGAAAAAAATGTACTATGAGTCGGGTAATAAGTCAGGCAAGCTTTTAGCCAGAGCACTGAGAGAACACACTTATGCCAATGACATTGCAGGCATCAGAAGGGGCAACGGAACAGTAGACGTGACCACGGAAGCCATAGCTTTTCATATTACACCAAGCTCTATTACACTATTACACCAAGCTCTATGATCTGCCCCCTCAGCACAGACCCAAGGGCATGCGCGGAGATAGGAACCAAATTATACAAGACTACCTGGCCAATATTGAACTGCCCAGCCTGACAGACATAGACGCGTCACTTTTGAAAACGCCAATAACCCCTGGAGAAATTGCCCAAGTAATTAAACTACTGAAAAACGGGAAGAGCCCGGGCCCGGATGGCTACACAGCCATCTACCACAAAACCTTTACCGACATACTAGCCAAACCGTTTGCTGCTGCTTTGAACTCCATGTCCACGCCTAGGGACATCCCGTCTGATTTTTTGTCCGCCCATGTTGCAATAATCCCCAAGCCTGGCAAAGATCCCACGGACTGCTCCAGTTATAGGCCCATCTCCCTTCTTAACATAGACGCCAACGTTTTCGCAAAGATTCTGGCGATGCGATTGAGCCCACTGCTGCCAGGTCTGATAGGGCTGGAGCAGGAGGGCTTCATCCTGGGCAGAGAGGCGAAGGTTAATTTTACCAAAGCCTTACTTCTCATTCAGGCGGCGCAAGTCGGAGACATCGAGGGCCTTCTCCTGCCCACAGATGCGGCGAAGGCCTTTGACAGAGTGGCGTGGGATTTCATGAGGGCAGTGTGCAGACACATAGGACTGGGCCCACGTATGCTTTTCCGTGGATTTTCGCCCTGTATCATAGTCCTACGGTGAAACTAAAAATGAATGAAACACCATCTGAAAAAGTCTATATTAAAAATGGCACTAGACAGGGCTGCCCCCTTTCCCCGTTGCTGTTCATCCTGGCCCTTGAGAGCTTCATTAGAACGGTTAAATTGAATGCCGCAATAGTTGGGTTGGGAGTGTGCGGCGATGAGTTCAAGGTGGCAGCATATGCGGACGACCTCCTTTTCTTTTTAACCAACCCTACAGTCAGCATCCCCAATCTTTTGATGGAGTTCACATTCTATGGATACATATCCGACCTAAAAATCAACTACTCCAAATCCGAGGCCATGAACCTCACATGGCCTCCTAGACAATTAACTCGGATTAAAGCGGATTCAAACTTTAGATGGGATGATCGAGCAATCAAATACCTTGGCACTTAGCTAACGCCGCAATTTCAAAATATTTTTGACTTTAATTTCCCATCCCTGCTAAAGAGTTGCACAGCTGACGTTGAACGATGGCAGACTGGTTGCTTTTCTTGGTTCGGGCGGGCATCCATAGTCAAAATGGTTATCTTGCCTAGACTCCTATATCTCTTGAGGACATTACCCATAAAAATTCTGACACGTTTTTTTCCAGCTGCTGAACTCCATTATACTGAGGTTCATCTGGAACCAACGTAAACCTAGAATTAAATTTACATGGCTGACTAGACCCAAAGAGGCGGGTGGGATTGGGCTACCGAATTTCAAACACTACTACTACGCGTCTCACCTAGCTAGGGTGGTTGACTGGCATTGCCACAGACAATCAAAGGACTGGGTGGCACTGGAAGAATCCCTCTGCACAAAGTCGCTGAGGTTCTCCCCATGGACCCCAAATTCTGACAACTCCATTACTTCCAGCGCGCACCCACTCACAGGTAACACATTCGAAATTCTATGCCACATTGCTGATCGTGGTTAGATCACTATTTTTTTTTATGTTATTTATTTTTTTATGGTTGAACTGGATGGACTTGTGTCTTTTTTCAACCTAGCTAACTATGTAACTATGTAACTACCCCCATCGGTCCATTGACCCCCTTAAGGGACAATGTTGACTTCCCTCCAGGAGTTGACAACGCTCTGTTCCAGCCGGTGCACAGTGACACCCCCTTGCTTGCTAGGGACTGTTTCTCAGGAAACAAAATTAAAGACTTCTCGACACTGAGGGGAAGGTGACGATCTCCCACAACTGAAATTGTGGTCGTACTTTCAATTACGCAGTTATTTAACCAGACAGGGACACATACAGGACTGTCACAGACCCCTGACTGACTCTGAGTCGACGTGCCTGGATGGGACACCCCTGGCCAAGGCCACGTCAATCTCATATGGTTGGTTGCAGCTGGCTGACGGTGGTGGAGCGGACGGGTACAGGAGGAGATGGTCGGAGGAGCTGGGGGTGGAACCCACGGACAAACAGTGGAGGTATGCCTGCATTTTAGCACATAAAGGTTCTATAAGTCCAATGGTCCAGGAAACGGGCTACAAGCTGTTGACACACTGGTATAACACATTTGATAAACTCCATAAGTGGAACCCTCAAACACCTCCGACGTGCTGGAGATGCCAGATGGAAATGGGCACACTGCTTCACATTTGGTGGAGGTGCTCGTTGGTCACACCCTTTTGGGACAAAATTACTAATCTGATCAAAAAAATAACGGAGACTGGGATAGTTCTGGATGCAGCTTGTTGCCTTTTACATGTCAACCACCTAGCCTTTACAGAATATAACCACTCACTAACCAAGGACTTGATTAATGCAGCAAGGTCGTTGATACCTATTTACTGGAGATCCGCCAGGGTGCCCTCCATGGTGGATTGGCTAAAGAAAGTCAGAGACATATGTGAGATGGAGGACACCGTGGCTCAGGACAATAGCAGAGTAGAGGCCTTCCAGACTACTTGGAGACCGTGGTTTGTTTTCCGTTACTCACAGGAATATGATGACATCATGCAGAACCCTTGATGTTGGTCTGCAGGATGTGTGAGACTTTGTGCGGTCAATGGCCCGAGACAATCATTTAGTAATTTAGTAATTTTTTCTTTTCTTTTTTTCTTTCTGTGTCAG
Organism: Rana kukunoris; assembly: GCA_029574335.1. Classification (NCBI taxonomy): domain Eukaryota; kingdom Metazoa; phylum Chordata; class Amphibia; order Anura; family Ranidae; genus Rana; species Rana kukunoris. Next base: position 283,484,970 of record CM056050.1, on the reverse strand, counting down.
TCTCAATTGGCTTGCGTCGCCACCTCACTGTTCCCCCCCCCCCCGTGATCTATCTGATGTTCCTCTTTCTTTTTCTCGCTTCTCATTCCTTTTCTCTTTCTCTTTCTCTTTCCTACCCAGCCTTCCTTAATGCACGGATTCATGGGCGATGTGTGATGATGACCATAGAGATTTTAGGCCGAAAAGTTATGTTTACTTCTGGCAATTACTGAAGGTGATTTAGGCCACTGGCTTAAGGCGAGAACAATAGTCCGAGTATCTGTTCCTTACGGGGCTTACCTCAGAAAGCAGAGTTTCAGCCTTTAAATTCCTACTTTAGATAAGAGGAGCACTTTAAATTCCTCATAGTTTCATTTCCACATAGTATTACATTGCTTCTGGCTGTACTTTACTTGCATGTGACATGCTGTGTAATCTGCTATGTAATTCCTTTTTCGTTTTCGTCAATAAAACTTGAATGTTCAAAAAAAAAAAAACTCTATATGGATAAGTGCAGCAACGAAGTTTCAGGCCGTTGGAGGTGGCAATGGTCCTCACACGGAAAGATAAAGGAAAGCACCAAAAGCGTAATAACGTAGGGGCAGTTTAATGGTATACAAACAGCTTATACACTAGGTACTCACAAAGGTAGTTTAAAAATACAGCATATAAAAAACAAGTGGCGGGCTCGCTGGCATCACATCCGGTACCTCTTTAAACAGGACTCAGTCGCTACGTTCCAGTAGCGTTCAGCCTGCTGCTTCTGCATGAACACTTACTGTATGTTTGGTTTCACTGTTTATTTGTTTGCTACCACCCATGTGTATAGTTTTGTAGCCTTCTGGCTTTAGCAGCGCCTGCTGCGTTAATTAACCTAGTACTATTGTGTTCACTTTGGATTTGTTACTATGCATCACTAAAGTTGTGTACTGTTACACTGTTTAGATGCATTTATTTCAATATTGGATCTAGCACTACATTTATGAGATTTATATTATTTCCTATCCCTACAGCACAGCACTATTTTTTTATTCATATATATGCTTTTATGGTCAATTTTTTTTGCTGTTGTTTATGTTGTGAACACATACTGTATGTACACTCAGTCCTTTGTTGCTGAACTTTATACCAAAACCAGTATATTACCCTGGTGTCAGAATATTATTTTCTAAATGATGTTAGTGTGTATGATACATTATAATAGTAATTACACTATATATGTGGAGTATTCTTTTTTTTTTTTTTGTCTTTATGAAGTTTTTTAGTGTGTATTTTACTAATTACTGGGGTTAGATACTTTTCAGGTTCTTATGGTTTTTGCTGCATCTTTCCCCAGTAGCTAGCCTTTCCCATGCTCCTTATCCCGCTGACCACCTGACACCAACCTCCCCAATAAAGACATAGCAAGGAAACCTGAAGATAACCCTCCCTTATTCCGTCCAAACAATAAAAATTAATTAGCTCTAACCACTTTGAAACTTTGAGCATAGGTAACTGAGTTTGGGGTGCCATGTATGGTGTGAAATGTCTATATACCCTTCTAGGATCCTGTATACAGTGAGATCTGATCTACTAGTGTCTTCGCCCATGACCTATATGCAATTTTCATGTTTTCCCCGGGTCTGCATGGTTTCCCCTGGGTACTTTGGTTTCCTCCCACCCTCCAAAGGCATGCTGATAGGTTAATTGGCTTCTGTGTAAATTGACCCTAGTATGTGTATGTATTAATGTGTGTTAGGGACCTTAGATTGTAAGACCATTAAGGGCAGGGCCTGATGTGAATGTAGAATATACTGCATGTGCAAAGCGCTGCAAAAATTAACAATGCTATATAAGTAACTGTAATAATAGTCATTAAAGTCTCTGTACATGTTTTGATAAATCAGTCATAGACTGTGAAGCTGCATGTGTTTCTGGGCCAAGTGACTGTCATGCTTACCCCAAATTCAGGTGGTCAGACTCTATAGCTTGCTACTGTGTTCTTTACCTATATCAGCCGCCTTTCCCATAAGCCAAGCAGGCCTACTGGTACTTGGTTGCCATCAGGTCTTATATACAATGCTATAGTGCCTGGCTACCATGCCAGGGCAGGCGTGACCTGAGCAGGGTATTTGCGTTTGGCAGACAGGCAGAGAGGTTCAATGATAGGCAGGCAGAGTTCAGAAAATAGTCTGATATCCAATCTGAGGTCATACATAGGGAAATCCAATCTAGCAGAGCAGGGCAGAGAAACAGGCAGCTTGATCAGGATGTTATCGCTCTCTGTCACAAGCATGAAACTGAAGGTTTGGCTGGCTTATAACAGGTTTGGTTTCTACCCAGAGACTGACCACATTAATCACCTTGCAGGTGGACAAAGGGAGCATGTCATAGCCAAAACCAGGATGCTGGAATGAGGAGCAGGAGCGCTAGACACTACTAACAGTGACTGTCCAAAAGCTCTCAGTCCCTACTAGTCACATAAATGTAATAAGTACTCCAGCTGTAAGGAAGAGGAAGCCCAACCACTGGTACTCATGTTCTAGAGTAGGTCTCCTGGCAAGGGAACTAACTTACAACCGCCACCAGGTGCACTGCTACATTTAGACACATTTAATATGCTGCAGGTAACTTTTCAGTAAACACTACAGTACATTAAGACTAACCTGCAATATGCAGTTTTCTTGTACTGCCCTTTTGCACATCAACGTAAAACCAACATTGTTAAATGGTATTGGTACCTGGTGTGTTGTAAATTACACATGTGAATGGTGGGGCAAGGAATAGCTTTTAAAGTAACTGTGATCTTAGTAGTCTTTTAGAGAATTTGTTTACAAGCTTTTATTTTATAGTTATAAAATCACTATGCTTTTTCAGAGCTGTCTAATTTAAAGGAGAATTTTTAGTTTGAAAGGCAACACTACCTGTATATTGAATAATGCAAGTAAGAGCAACTTGCAAAACTTTGGTTGGGAGAAAATTTCTAAACAAACAGAAGCATAAAATTATTTGAGGTAGGCCTTATTTCCACCTAAAAGCCAAAATCTTTAAAACAGCAATAAGAAAATTAGGAATAAATAAATAGTTTTGCAACAGACGTACAGTCCTAATTACCTAATTATGTTTTTTTGCCCAAGACCTTCTTTAGCTGTTTTCTTAAACTGTGCCAATAAAAATGCAATTTTCACCACAGTACATTACATGCAAACCTCTATTTAATTGTGCGTGTTGACTTCCCTTTCAGATAAATGCAATGAGAAAATATGCTTCAGAAAATGCTAATTTCTAACTCCTTTTAATCTTATTTGGACCAACTTGTGAACAATTAATAGTATCTTCTATAGTTCCCCTGATAACAGTTGTCTGCCGTCTGTGGAAAGTACTCATTTGGCAGGTACAAAATATTCAGGTGGGAATAGTACAGACTTTCTGACAATTTGCTGAGCAAGGGCTATGGCAGTTTTCTCTTTTTGGCACATGTTCAAAGACTTTTCAACATTGACTTCTCCTGTTAAAATGTGATTGATGTATATTGCATTTTAGGAGGTTTGATTTCATATTTGACATTTACTGCCATCTTTGCAAATGCTCTAAAGAGTACACACAATGAAAGATTTATCAGCTGCTGCTTATGATGAATATATGACTATTACTCTGCCTCATTTTGTAATGGAATCTGATTTACAATGACAAATACAGATACATTTCAATTCTAAGGCATTTAATTTTACTGCAGAAACATTGTGATTTTTGTGTTCTCAAGAAGATATTTTAAAATGGTACAAATTAGTCAAAGAATCAGAAAATGCAGCTCTTTCTATAAAACAGATCCATCCTTACTGCAATAATACATAGTGAATATTGCAATAAAGGTGTGTACAGATTAATATGGTAACAACTCAAAGCTTAAATTTTGCCTTAAAACAAATCCCCACGGCTTTAGTCATGTCATTTATCTGTTATGAAGCATGTCCAAGCAGGCAGCTGGAAGAAGATGAACAACTCTTCTATGCCTTGTCCTCTTCATGTCTCAAAATTTTGAACACTGCAATTATTAACAGCTGTGGGGCAGAAAGAACAACAGTAAAGATGGTCAGATAGGCACACCAACCCTATTTGCCCCCTCTATTCCCCGGGGCACAGGTGTTCTAATCACCCTCCACTATATCTAAAACTATAAAAAAAAGAAAATAAAAGTAATTCCTTCTCTGTTTAAGCTAAACTTCTGCTTTAAGAAATTGATCCAATCTGTTTTTAGATCTACAGTTGAGTACAATGTTGAATCCTGAAAATATTTCAATCTTTTCTGATGAGGTATTGCTGAATTTCTGACTTGTGATGTTCACAATCTATGTACAAATTCAAGGGTCAATAGCCATAAAATACAAGTTGTTTTTTAGGTGATTTCTATCACATCCATAGGTCAATAGAAAGAAGATTTAGGAGTAGGCCTACAGTTGCAAATATTAAACATAAAATGTACAACATTTGAAAAGAATTCTATTAGTTGGTGTTAATTGACTAAACAAATAAGGTGTGTTCAATCTCCAAAATATGTTTGCTGGTGAGTGTATGTTCTTGAATGTTCATTGATCTTCACAAAACCTCACAAAATCATCTTTTAACTTCAGTTTTTAAAGGACACTGCTCTGTACACATTCTTCTAGAACTGTTATCAGTTTTTATACTGTCAAAATTCTCCAAACTTATCCCTTTATTGGAATCAACAATTACATTAGATTTGCTCCATCCTTCCTATGGAACCTTTTAATGCTACTCATTCTCTCATCCTCTCACTATCTCCTCTTTTTAGTCTCCTAGAGGTGTCTACTTATGAAACAAAGAAGAGCCATGATTCCCAGGATCACAGCTGATCTCTCATATGTACTGAGATATCAATGGCCATTACTCAGCTCAGAGGTGGAGAATCCGGAAGAGAGGCTGGTGCGATTAGAGGAAGAAGACCTCTTTCTTTCTATATATCAGCACCAGTGAGTTAAATATATATATATAAGTTATATATATAGCTACAGATATATACAGTATATATATATATATATATATATATATATATATATATATATATAGCTATAGCTCTATATATTTATATATATATATATATATATATATATATATATATATGTATATATTTAATTTTTTTTTCTCTGAGGACTGCCGAGAGCTGGACTGAGTCTCAGTTTACCAGGCTATTTTTTGCGATTTGGCACTGCATCCCTTTAACTGACAATTGTGTGGCCATGCAACATTGTACCCTAACAAAATATGTGTCCGTTTTTTCCCCACAATAGAGCTTTCTTTTGGTGATATTTGATCACCTCTGCTCAACGATCAGAGCTACAAATAGCCACTGATTACTGTATAAATGTCACTGACAGGGAGAGGGGAGGGTTAACACTAGGGGCGATCAAGGGGTTAAGCGTTTCCTAGGGAGGTGTTTCTAACTGTGGGGGGAGTGTACTGACCAGAGCAGGAGAAAGATTGCTGTTCCTGATCACTAGGCAGATCTATCTCTACTCCTCTGTAAGAATGAGGATCTGTCTGTTTACATTGACAGATCCCTGTTCGGCTCTCTGAGGAGTGATCGTGGGTGGCCGGTGGACATTGTGGGCCACCACCTAAGCGCAACGCTCCAACGTCGTACAATGGTCTTAAAGCGGCCGATGTACAATGGCGCCGATTCGCGCAGCTGTGCCAACCTGCCGCAGTACAACTGCGGCAGGCTGGTCGGCAAGTAGTTATTAGAGATACACCATAGTTTGTTTATCATAAGACTTTGTCCTTGAACCCCTTCTGTTCCCCATCTATATCTTTGTCCTTGGCTAGCGGATTTGTTTATTTTGATTTCAACATTTCTTCTAGAGCAGATGATACACAACTCTATATATTAGCTCCTGGCCTCACTTCTCAATTTTTTTAACACTGCTGACTGTCTATCTTTTGTTTGTTCCTTCATGTCTTATCAGACATAAACAGCGAGGGAGCTGGTGCATACTCACTGGTGTCATAAAGCTGAATTTGACAAGAAGTTTAAACTTGGGTACACACACTTAATCTTTTTTTTTTTTCGAAAACAAGGTTACAGATTCCCTCATCCACACAAGCAATACACATAGGGCCAGATTCAGGTAGAGTTGCGCTGGAGTATTTCGATATGCGCCGCGTAACTGTCAAGATGCGCCGTTGTTTCTATGTGGCCATACCCACCAACCTAGATGCGCCAGAAAACGGGCCATTTCCGACCGGCTTAACGTTCCGACGCCAGAGTATCGTCAGCGCATAGTTTCGCTTGGCGCATCAGTCGCGCCTATTGATTTCCCCTGCAAATATGCAAATGAGGGAGATTTCCCAATTCTCGCACGGATTAGCACCATACGCTGGCTACATGTGCCGCGCATATGTCGTCCGTCCGTCGCAAAGTTATTTCTACAAATGGCTGCTTTATCTTTACTCCAGACGGCCACAGGTCAGCAGGAGAGCAGCTCCAGCAGCAGCGCTACCGACAAAACTAGCAAGCTGAACAACCACACGTGCAAGGACAACACCTCTGTGTGCCAACATGCCAGGGGCAATCGTGGTCCTAGAACTACTGATGGGTCCCCCGGAACAAAGGAGGCGGGCACGTGAGAGGATATACCGCACGCGCATGAGCCTCTTTGGCATGGGGGATGAGGAGGTGTATCGCCTCTTCAGATTCAGCCCTGATGCAATACTTGAACTAACCACAACCCTGCAGGGTGACATCACCAGCAAGACACACCGCTCACAAGCAGTGCAGCCACTGGTGAAGGTACTGGCAACACTTCATTTCCTTGCAAGTGGATCATTCCAGCGTACAAGTGGAGTGGTGGCTGGGATGTCACAATCCTCCGTGAGCAGATGTGTGCACCAGGTTGTCCCTGTAATCCTCAGACGCATGTCCAACCAGTTCATCAGACCCACCACTGAGGACCTGCGGCTGAAGGCAATGACAGATTTCTACAACATTGCCAGATTCCCACGCACTGTGGGGGCCATTGATTGCACACATGTGGCACTCCAGCCCCCCAGTGCCACAGAGCACATTTACCGCAATCGGAAGCATTGGCATTCCATCAACGTACAGGTGATAGCCGATGCCCAACGCCTCATATGGCACGTCCGTGCCAAACACCCCGGGTCCAGCCATGACAGCTTCATATACCGTCAGAGTCCCATCCCAGCAGAATTCGAGCAGAACATGTATGGAGACAGCTGGCTGGTTGGTGAGTGACATGGGTGGCAGGCATGACTATCCCCTCCCGTGATGCACATCAGAAGTGGCACATGCATGACTAACATCCTCCTGTCTTTTCCCTTACAGGTGACTCTGCATATCCACTGGGACCCCATCTAATGACTCCTTTCCGGAACCCCCAAACCAGAGGAGAGAGAAAATACAATGAAGCACACGTCAAAACCTGTGCAGTGGTGGAGCAAACATCTGGGCTCCTGAAGTCCCGTTTCCGCTGCCTGGATAAGTCCGGGGGGACCCTATTGTATTCCCCTACCTTCGTGTGTCAGATCATCGGTGCATGTTGCATTCTGCACAACTTTGCTATGAGAAAAGGCCTGCAGATTGACATACGTGATGACCTGACCCCCGACCCACACAGTCCCCACCTGCCAGAGGAGAACCATTCTGCTGATGGAAGAGCAGTCAGGAGGGTCCTCGCCGTAGGCATCTTTGGACAATAAACCAAAACATTTATCACACAGACAATGCATGCATGCACACCACTGATGTCCCTAGATCACACACACAACATGCACATCGCATTGGATTAGCCCAAGTCCAGCATGTAGGACTTGGGAGCAGCAACACCAGCGTCAAGGCCCCAATGATGTCACTGTCCATTCATACACCTTTCACACGTCATTCATACAGCCGTGGGGTTAACTTTACCACCACGGCCGAGGGTGACACCCCTTACTGGCAGGAGTGCCACCCCCTCACATTCACACACCATTCACACTGCAACGTGTGCAGTATCAAAAAATAAAAAACTCATAACCTGAGTATAAATCCAAATAAAATAAAAAACTCATAACCTGAGTATAAATCCAAATAAAATAAAAAACAAATCATTGGGGATGTTGGGGGCTCCTTCTTGCTGAACCTCTCTGGCTCCTCAGCTGCCTGGATGGAGTGGGTGGGGGTGGGGGGGCATCTGGAGGTGGCTGATCCCCGGGTGGGACACTCCTGGCAGGTGTGGCCTGCATGCCCTCCAAGGCCCTGGCTATCCGGCCGAGGTATGTGTTGGTATGGGCCTGCATCCTGAGCTGACGGGTGACCTGATAATGCTGGGCCCGCCGACTCAGCCTCCCCTGGTCCCGGATGGCAGCACTGTTTCCCTGGATGGCAGCAGTATTTGCATGGACGGCTGCAGTGAGGTGCCTAATATCCCCCTGCACCTCCCCCAAACTGGTCACCACTGCAGCGCAGTTGCAACTCACATCCTGCACTGCGTTGCTTATCTGGGCAACGGAGCACAGGCTGTCAGCCACTCTGTCCAAGTGCCCAGCAATCTCCCCCATTTGTTGGGTCTGTCTGGCGTGATCCCTCGCCAACTGGCCCTGGACAAGATCCGACACCCCCCTGGTCTTCTGGGTCGCCTTCCTGGGGCCAGAAGATGGTTGTCCCTGGGGGGATGGAGTCGCCCTTGAGGGGCTTCCAAGGATGGGGGAGGGGATGACAGATGGCCCTGGAGAAGGGGAGGAGTCCTCCAACAATAAGGAAAAGTCCTGCTCTGCCACAGCAGGATCCTCCACAACCACCTCGGCAGGTGTGGTGTGGGCACTCTCCTCCTCCACCTCGGTGTCTTCACCACCCAGGGACTCGGGCACACGATGGCGTTGGGGGGATGGGGTGGACTGGCCGCCGACAGATGATGGCCCAGCTCCGTCATCTGTGGATGACACAAAGCAGACACATGTTGGTGGTCCCACACACTTGGCACATGAACCTTCCCCCCCTACATGCAACACACCAAATAGGGGATAAAAAACACTTACCTGTCCTGGAGCCTTCCTCCATGGAGTCATATCCAGGGACCCCCTCCACCTGCTCCCTCTCCAGGCAGCAAGCGACCACCTCCTCCTCCTCCGTGGTCAGGCTGACCGGACATGGGGGACCACCACCTGTGCCACTCTCATGCCTCCTGATGGTGGCCACCTTGCCACGGACCTTGCGCTTTTAAACGCACAACGGAACACATTGCGCTGACGTTTCCCGTGAAGTGGTGCCGACGGAAGTTGTGAGCATGCGCACAAGGGGGCGAGTGGAGCCTCACTCACTGCGCATGCTCCGTGGATGATGCGCTGAACGTAAGCCTCTGCACTGGGCTCCGCCCATCATTTACATATGATCACACCCACTTCCACTTGCGTCGGGTTACGCCGGCGCATTATCGTTACTCTGGCGCAAGTTTACGCGCAACTGCTATGTGAATAACAGTACTTGCGCCGAAAGTGTCGGCGGAGTAACGTAAATGAGAAGCGTTACTCCGGAGTAAAGAAACTCCCATCTACCTGAATCTGGCCCATAGAATGAAATGTACGGTTCCTGCTGAACCCACTGTATTTTGATAAATGTGTACCTGGATTAATGCCCAAGTCTAAAAAAAGATTTGCACAAAAGAGGCATTATCCTCATATGACACTAGTACCTTTGTAGTCAGCTACAGACAAAATATGGTGCAGCTCTGCACAGAAACCACTCAGCTTCCATTTTTTTGTCAAAGCCTAATTTAACAAGCTGAAGTTAGAAGCAGGTTGGCTACCATGCGCAGCTGCACTGGATTTTGCACTCTCCAGCTTTAGTAAATCAACTCCACAGTGTCACTGTTAAATAATGAGCCACATGATGGATGGTGATAAATATGGATCTTTAAGTTAACAAAAAAAAATTACCCTATAGGCTTCCCTTTACAATTAAGTGGTAAGTGTCAACATGGAAGCTAAGAGATGAGCATTGAGACTATAAGGTGCCAACTAAGTAAAGAATGGTGCTCACATCTAACTCTTCATTGAGACCATCTGAGGACATGCTCTTTAACTTGAAGATGCTTTAGGTCTCTTTAGCACACAATGCTTTGACATTTTGACATCTTCAGGCATAGATGCCATAATGGCCTAAACCACATGTACACTAAGACATGGGTCTTTCCCATGAGGCAATACCTTAATAAAATGAACTTAGGTAGACCACTCGCTACATTTCTCCAGTGTTCTCCAAAAAATCCCAGAGGCATTTAGTTGACAAATACACACGTTAAATGGTTGCGCTTTTTTTTGCATGTGTACATGCCTTGGCCATTTTCTCTGTGTCATAGATCATAGACCTTTGTATAAGTTTAGGAATGTATATGAAAGCCCTCTGTTACAATGTTTTCAAGACTGATGACACTAACATGGTGAGGAAGATTGGTTAATAATAAACCCAAATGTGTGATCCTATAGGTGTCGGGGAACCAGGACAGAGCAAAGTGAGACAAAATAAAAAAATGAAATCCTGCTATAGGTGTTATGTACCGTACCTCTGAGTAATAAGTATAATATCAAGCTTTCTGTTGTTGCATATGCCAAACATCAATACGATGTAAAGACCTATCACCCTATTAATGTAAAAGTGTTGTCATTTGTGCGGTATAAGGCTGCGTACATGCGATCAGTCCAAACCGATGAAAACGGACTGAAGAGAGATCTAGGACCGCAATTCAGTTTGGAAGCCGAGCAGTTTGATCCCAAGATGGCGGGCGCAACCCAGCCGCATGCACAGACTCAGGAGGACATGCTCAGATCTCGGCAGACCCTGGCTCCGGCTACCCTAATTTACACCCCAAAGACCCCTGTGAGTACTCCCCTGGTTGGGGCTCATTCCCCGGCGTCCACATAATCGCTCCCTGAGCAGACCCTGGAGGAATTATCTGACTCTCCCCTGGGGCCTAATTTAATCCAGGCCTCGGACAGGCTTGTCTCAGCAGCCCTGCACCAGACAACGGTCCTGACAGTCCCTGACCTCCTCTCTCACCTGACTGCCATGTTAGATAAGAGCCTCACACAAACTGCGGCTCAGATCACGGGGGACATTAGGAATGATTTTCAAATGCTGGGGGCAAGAATGGAAATCATTGAAAATAAACTAGATGTTACCGTTTCAAGAACCATACAGAATTCTGATCATATTCAGGTCCTTCAGGATCAGTTAGACATTGCATTGTCCAAAATTGATGACCTGGAGAACAGATCCAGGAGGGAAAATGTTCGTATTAGGGGCATCCCAGAATCGGTCAAGGATACTGTTTCTGTCGTACAGGACTTTCTTAAGCAATTGATACCTAATATTTCTCCACATAAATTGGAGATTAATCGTGTTTACAGATCCTTGGGTCCCCCGAGGAAGGACAGTCTACCTAGAGACATAGTGGTGAAACCTCATTTCTTTTCCATCAAGGAAGAGGTCATGAAGCTAAGTCGCTCTCAATCTTCCCTTTCATGCCGTGGTAATGATGTTCAGGTCTTTGCTGATTTATCGCCAACAACTATACAAAAGAGGAGGTCTCTAAAACCTTTACTGAATGTTCTGACACAACGGGAGATAAAATACAAGTGGGCCTTTCCTTTTTCCCTGAAGTTTGATTTCGAGGGCAAAGCCTTCTTTTTCCGCAGGGTGAACAACTTCTGCTGGACCTCCACCTCAATTCACATGAAGCGATTATGGACCCAGGTTCAGCTAAACGCCCATCTCCTGTAAGTCCTCTCTCTGGTGTCTGGAGCAAGCCTAAAACCAAAAGATCCAAGGATGCCATGCCACCTTGATGACCCGGGACTCTGAAGATCTTCGCTGTTTTTTTTTCCCTTCCCAGGGTCCACGGAAATGGTGGTTCATCATTGTTCTCTCCTTTGCATTGTCCTACCCAGGTTCACATGTGTTGTTTTTTGATATCTGTGCATATTTTTTCCTTTTCCCCCTCCCCCCTCGTTTTTATTTTTGACAACAAAGATATTATGTTGTTTCATTTGACTGCTGCTCGTTTGTACTACGCTTTAGTCTCCCATACCACAGTATTTATTTGGTCCTCTTTTATTTACGCGGCCTATTGCTGGGGTAGTTCTGCTATGCCTCCTCCTAGTCCATGGTCTGGGTTTTTCTCTCTCTGTGGACTAGGCTGCCACTCCTCTCGCAGGATGTGGTTATGTTTTGTTTTTTTGAAAGCGTCAGATTTTTTCCCCTGATGCTCTTTCAGGACTGTGACAGTCTTGAATTCTCTTCTTCTCTATCTCTTTCCTGTATTCTATCTTACATTTTTCTCTTTTTCAGCCCTCCTCCGGTCTTCAATCAAGAAACTCTTCTTCCTAGGAAGGCTCTCCTCTCATGTTGCTAGATCTCAGGGCAGATGTTTGGTTCCCTCATGGGTAAGTGACGTGTATGTGTTGATGCATAACGCTCCTGGGCTTCATGGCTGATGACACTGCTTGTGCCACTCCATTGAGAGTGGCCACCCATAATGCTCAGGGGTTAAACTTACCCACTAAATGCAGGAAGGGCCTTGATTTTATGTATTCCCGCAAGATAGATGTTCTTTTCCTTCAAGAAACCCATTTTCCGGCTCGCCATAAACCCCCATTTATACATGTCCGGTTTCCTTTATTTTATCTTTCCAACGCTGAGGATAAAACTAAAGGGGTGGCTGTTCTCTTCTCAAAACGTTGCAGATTCTCTCTGAAAGCGGAGTATGGGGATAATGAGGGTAGATTTCTATTGGTTAAGGGGTCTATAGATGCTAATTTGTATTCATTTGTGTCCTATTATGCGCCTAATAAGGCCCAATCTACATTTTTCCAGACTCTCATTCAGACCTTAGATCCCTACCTAGAAGGTACAGTTATTTTTGGCGGGAACTCTAATTTAGCTTTTGACCGGAGTGTGGATAAATCCAGACCCCTGCAGGCTTAATCCATCCGCCCAACCAGGACCAGCTCTAAAGTAGCCAAAATTATCATTCAGCAGGGCCTTATAGACATTTGGAGGGAAATGAACCCTACTAAAGTTGATTACTCACATTTTTCCCACGCTCATCAATCCTATGCCAGGATCAATCTACTTCTGGTATCTAGTGCTCTGATTTCCAGGGTGATCAAAGCATACATTACTGATACAGTCTGGTCAGACCATTCCATAGTAATTATGTCTTTTTTAAACCAGACTACAAATCCTAGCACGTTCTTTCATTGGAGGCTTAATGCAGCTATCCTCTCTGACCCCATTGTTAAGACTAAGGTGGAGAAAGACATTTCTGATTACTTCACTCTTAATGATACCGACGGTATCTCTGTGGAGTTGTTGTGGGCGGCCCATAAAGCCACAATTAGGGTTAAACTTATTCAAATTTCCTCCCAAATGAAAAAATCTAGACGACTGGAGGTTCAGAGACTTGAGAAATCCTTCTTCTCCCTTCAGAAAGCACATAAAAAGGATCCCACTTAGGTCCCCACTGCTTTGCTGGATAAAGTCTGCTTGGATTTGAACTGCTACAGCGGAAAATAAAATTTGTTGGAGCGGAGCAAGGTATTATCACCAGAGAGACAAGGTGGGCCCTCTTCTGGCCTCTAAACTTACACCTAGGTATAGATCACACATTTTTCCTAAGATTAGAATAGGGGGGTACTTGACTACTAAACCGATCAGCATAATGAAAGAATTCCATAGATTTTATGAGGATCTGTATAGTTCCCATGATAACTCAAGCTCTCTGGAGAAGTTGTAGTTCTTTAACGATATCCATATCCCGAATCTGTCGCCAGAACATAGGGATAGTCTCGAAGCTCCTATCTCTTCGGAGGAGGTGCTTGGTGTGATCAAACACTTGAAGTCTAATTCCGCCCCAGGCCCAGATGGATTCCCAGTAGCCTACTATAAAACTTTTGCGGAGACCGTAGCTCCCTATATGGCCATATTTTTTAATTACACTACTAGGGGTGTTCCCCTGGATAGGCAATAAAACTCTGCGTTTATCACTGTCATCCCTAAACCTGAGAAGGACCTGGCCGAAGTAGGTAATTATAGACCAATTTCTCTGATTAATAATGATCTGAAGATAATGACTAAAGTGATGGCCAACCGTTTGGCTTCTTTCATAAATATTTATATTCATAGAGATCAAGTGGGATTTACCCCACATAGACAGGGTCCGGACCAGATCCGAAGAGCTATTGATGTTGTTTCTCTTTTACAATCTGGTTGGGATGGTGGTTCTAAACAAGCAGGCATGTTATTGTCTCTCGATTTACAAAAAGCTTTTGATTCTGTCTCCTGGTCTTATCTGTTTTCCCTTTTGGAGCATTGGGGTTTTGGTCCCAGATTCTTAGGTCTCATTAGGTTCCTGTATTCTTCCCCGATGGCCAGGATTCGTCTGCAGGGCCTTTACTCTGAACCCATTGAGATAGCTAGGGGCACTCGCCAAGGTTCTCCATTGTCTCCGCTAGTGTTGAGCGGAATACGCCATATTCGATTTTGCGATATATTTCACGAATATATAGAAGAATATTCGTGAAATATTCGCTAATATCGAATATTCGTGATATTTTATAAAAAAAAAACAATATTGCGAAATTTCGCTAATGCGATTGCGAATTGATTGCGAAATTCTCGTCCGCGCATGCGCGAGAACAACACGCGAAAACGGAGATCATTTCCTGGATCTTTGCCAGTCGATTTTGTGATCGCTTTTTTGTGCTGCCCTGCAAAGCGAAGATGGTGGGGAGTAACTTTACATCCAGTGAGGAAAACATGCTGATTAGTGTAAGTAATTTCACCACTGTTATTTCATTATCTTTAACTACATTTTAGACTATTTTAAAAGTTAGGATATAAGATCAGATATTAGTATTTCCCAAAAAGTGTGTCTCCAGCTGTTGCAAAACTACAACTCCCAGCATGCCTGGACAGCTGCAGACACCCTGGTTGGTAAATGTGTATTTAGGCACTTTTCTTGCTATTTAGCATAATCAACATGTTGTGAACATAGAACGTATGCGAACGTCCTGACTTCAGGGTCCTTAAGGCCCAAGGACGTTCGAATACATATTGCCCTTTAGATGTTGCAGAACTACAACTTCCAGCATGCCTGGGCATGCTGGGACTTCTAGTTTTGCAAGTTCTGCAGGCCCACATTTTTCAGACCACTATACACGGGTCTCTAAACTGTGGCACTCTAGATGCAGCAAAAGTAAAATTCTTAGCATGCACTGACAGACCATGCCTGATGGGAGTAGTAGTTTTGCAACAGCTGGAGGCGCACTGGTCTTGAAACCCTGAGTTAGGTAACAAACTCGCAGTGTTTTGCAACCATTGTGCCTCCAGCTGTTGCAAAACTACAACTCCCTGCATGCAACTGGCTGCAATAACCCCCCCTCATCCCCAATGTGAATGTACAGGGTACATTCACATGGGCTGGGGCTTACAGTGTGCTTCTAGCTGAAGCAAATTTGGCGCTGCAGCTTAAACCCTCAGCGGGAAACTACTGTGAACCCCACGCCCCTCTGACTGTACCGTAAAAACACTACACCACACAAAATAAAAATTAAAAAACACAACATATACACATACCCCTACATAGCCACCCTCCCCTCCACAATAATAAAGAAAAACGTCTGGTACGGCACTGTTTCCTAAACGGAGCCTACAGCTCTTGCAAAACAACTCCCCAGTATTACCGGACAGGCATGCTGGGAGTTAAAGTATAATTGTGGTACAGCTGGTGACGTTGAGCTACATGGTGTATCAGAGCATGCTGGTAGTTGTAGTTTTTAAATAACATCAACTCCATTATTTATTCAAAATTAATTCATCAAAAAGTCAAAAGAAACAAACATATTATTGTTCATATATAAAGATAGGGATGAAAAAAAATAATCTATTGTACAGTATAAGGGTCAAAAAATAATTATAGCGGTCAGATGAATAGCAACTCATTTCTCCCCTATACGTGTATCCTGTGATGTTACTCATATATACATAATTATGCAAATGATAATGGCTGCTATATTTATGCAAAAAAGGGGGCGACCAAAATGGCAAGATATAAAATCTGTCATGTTACCCCTGTCAGCGATTAATAAGGCGAGAATGCTTCCAATTGTTGAATACCATACATTTACGTCATATATCCATAAGGGTTTAAACAAAAGTATTATAATATACTTTGTTCTTCATCTTGCAGAGGTTCCTGCAACAGGGATATGACCAAATTCGGAGCCAGCAGGAAAAAAAAAATTGTCCGCTCCCTATTGGGGGAGTTACGGAAGGTGCATGGCCGCACACATGACCACATGGCCATCTTAAAAAAGTGGTCTGACCTAAAAAGGCGCCACATGGCCCGGGTCACACAGTTCCGTGATGAATTTCATCCAGGTAAGTTATTGGTGACAGTTATGTAAGGTCATATGTAATTAACCTTAGGGCAGATGTTGTTAACCCAGACACCATGTTGTGGTAACATATATCACCACCCAAGGTATTCATAGTACTGTTGAAAAAAGACATGGGACAGCAGACAGGAACACTTATTAACTATAATTAAACTAAATAAACAAGACACACCAATAATGTACTAATACTGGCCGAGGCTGCTTTATTATTGGATTTCAGACATATATTTTAAATAAATACTTTAATAACATAAAAAACAGCCTAGTCACTACGGCTCGGGCTGTACATAAATATATTCCAACTTTAAAATGTATCCAACAACAACTAAACTAAACAGATTTGTCCCCCTTAGTATAATTTTTATTTATTTTTTTAAAACAAAGGTGACCATCCCACATAATTAGCAGCCGCGACAAAAAGAAAAGAAAAAAGGGGGGGTTGGGGAACACCACAGTCCTGTCTACTGAGGCGACTGAGAGCAAGGCTGATGGAACCCTACTTATATACCCCTAACTAACACTGGATTTTTCCAGAACCAACTGGTACCAGGCCCACAGGCCTAAAAAGTGCGGGAAAAGCATGTGTAGGCCGCGTGATCACCTCGTGCTCACCAAAAAAAACGGGAAAAACACGTTTTCCAGCTAACTAGGCCACGTGAGGACCAGCTTACACCTAAAGAGCCCTATTAGGTTCCCAAAAGGGGAACTTTAAACCGTCACTACTAATTTTATTAAGTCCTGCCGCTTTCCCATGAGAAAAGGGGGAATTGAAACCTTCTCCCCCTTTTCTATCATTATTCCATCAAGTTAAACCATGGAATTAAAGTGGTGGTGTGGTGGGTTAAAGGGGAAGGGGTGGTATTTTATAACTGAATTACCACTAAATTCCTGTGCTAGGCGTGGGGTTATCATAGTAATCCCGTGTACTCCATCAGGCCCTTTTTTTAACATGAGATCGTCAGAATAATACAAAGGAAACACAAACAGCTCATTTTACCATGGTGGCAGCCCAGCTCACATTCAGTCCCCTGTAGTGCCAGCAAGACCCTTTAATATAACATTATCCCATTGGTTAACTGTCTATATAAATACATTTGTATTCATATACAATACAGCAGAGTACACAGAATTTGCATGCGTTATTAGAAATCATTTTTACATATATGAACATTGTGTTATTATAGGAGCTCCTCTACCATCTGTGCGCCCCAAGCGCACAAGGCGACAGGCCGCAGAGGAGGAGGAGAAGGATGAAGAGGAGGAGCAGGAGGAGCAGGAGGATGCACAGGAGGAGAGGGATGAGGAGCAGCCAGGGCCCTCCCAGTCTTTACCCCCAGCTCTTGTTGAGGAGCAAGAGGATGAGCTGCAACCCCCCCCCCCAAATTCCTGGTCAATCGGGTAATGGAGAAGAGGAGCAGGGGGATGAGACGGTTCCTGTGAGCCTCAGTCAGGAGGGTAAATATGTGCACAAAGATTAATAACATTTCAACAATAAGATGTAGATATAAAAATGGACAGCATTTAAAGCGCCCCCGTCAGATTTCAGAACAATAATATGGTATTTATGATAGAAGTATATGTGCTAGACACATAACAATTGTATAGACATGATAATGATTGTTTAATAAGCAACATAAATATTTTATTTATTTGGTAACGGTCTTTGAAATCCGATTTTTTTTTTCTTATATCCTAACAGTTTTAAAAAAGATGGGAGAAAACCACATTCTGACCCAGAGGACCATTCAGAAAATCCATCAAATCGTAGGAAAATCCGCATATTAGACCTCCAAAACCAACAGCTGGAGCAACAGGTGATAAAGCATTTGGAGGCGATGACTGAGCTTCAGAAGCTCATGCAAAATCACATTTAATTTTTTTTTTCTTTTAATAAAAAATGTTATTCTTTTAAAATGTTTCCTTTCTTATTGAGATTGTTAGGTTTTTCAACACATCTAACTTCACATCTAACACATCAACATCAACATCAACACATCTAACTTCATAATAACCAAAAACATTTTATACTATTATTTTATTTAACACAAACCTAAGACAAACTAAAATACAGGGACACAGACACTACTAACACAAACTAAACTGTTGAAAAATTAATATAACAAAAGCTACAATATATATATAGAGAGAGAGAAAGAGAAAGAGAGAGAGAGAGTGCAGATTTGCTCTTGCAGACAGGCTAATGGTTGCAGTATCAAGGCCGCAAACCAGGGTTAAACATAAAGTTCAGTGTTTTAGTCACACTTGCTGTTACGATCCGGTCTGGTAGCTTGTAGCGGAGGCTGTTGGTGGATCCGCTGTGCCAGAGAGGTCATGAAGCATTACTCAGCATGAAGGCAGCAGCAGTAGTAATAAAATTGTATGTAATTATCACACAGGCAACATTTACAAGCAGTAGTGGTAATAGTACTAGATAGCATCTAAACACTAGGGCAAGACTCGACAGCAGCAGTAGTGGTAATAGTAGTATATAGTGGCAAATAACTTGTGACATAGGTGTCTGAGCAGCAGCAGTAATAGTAGACAATATAGTGTTTTGTCACTTGGGAAAGAGGTGCCATGAACAGCAGCAGCAGTAGTGGTAATAGTAGTATATAGTGGCAAATAACTCGTGACATAGGTGTCTGAGCAGCAGCAGTAGTAGTAATAGTAGACAATATAGTGTTTTGTCACTCGGGAAAGAGGTGCCATGAACAGCAGCAGCAGCAGTGGTAATAGTAGTATATAGAGGCAAATAACTCGTGACATAGGTGTCTGAGCAGTGAGCAGCAGCAGTAATAGTAGACAATTTAGTGTTTTATCACTCGGGAAAGAGGTGCCATGAACAGCAGCAGCAGCAGTGGTAATAGTAGTATATAGTGGCAAATAACTTGTGACATAGGTGTCTGAGCAGTGAGCAGCAGCAGTGATAGTAGACAATATAGTGTTTTATCACTCGGGAAAGAGGTGCCATGAACAGCAGCAGCAGTAGTGGTAATAGTAGTATATAGTGGCAAATAACTTGTGACATAGGTGTCTGAGCAGCAGCAGTAGTAGTAATAGTAGACAATATAGTGTTTTGTCACTCGGGAAAGAGGTGCCAGGAACAGCAGCAGCAGCAGTGGTAATAGTAGTATATAGTGGCAAATAACTTGTGACATAGGTGTCTGAGCAGTGAGAAGCAGCAGTAATAGTAGACAATATAGTGTTTTATCACTCGGGAAAGAGGTGCCATGAACAGCAGCAGCAGTAGTGGTAATAGTAGTATATAGTGGCAAATAACTCGTGACATAGGTGTCTGAGCAGCAGCAGTAGTAGTAATAGTAGACAATATAGTGTTTTCTCACTCGGGAAAGAGGTGCCATGAACACTCAACAGCAGCAGTGGTAAGAGTAATAAAAATGGCAAATCACTCGGGCAAGAGGTGCCATCAGCAGCAGCAGCAGCAGCGGTAAGAGTAATAAAAATGACAAATCACTTGGGCAAGAGGTGCCATCATCAGCAGCAGCGGTAAGAGTAATAAAAATGGCAAATCACTCGGGCAAGAGGTGCCATCAGCAGCAGCAGCGGTAAGAGTAATACAAATGGCAAAACACTTGGGCAAGAGGTGCCATCAGCAGCAGCAGCAGCGGTAAGAGTAATAAAAACACCAAATAGCTCGGGCAAGAGGTGCCATCAGCAGCAGCAGTAGTAATAGAAAGTGGCAAATCTCTCGGACAAAAGGTGACAGCAGCAGTATGAGTAATATATCGGTACATAATCACTCAGCCTTTTGGCATTAGCAGTAGGAGCCCATATCGTGGCAAAATTACAAAAGCTTGAAGTTGCAGTAGCATGGTGATTAAATTTGAAAAGCAGAATGACACAGGCCTTAAGTAGCTGTAGTCTGACTATACCATAGTGCCTCATAATTTAAAAGTTTGATTAACGTTATTTCTATGCTATACGTGACTTTTAAATTCATGATGAGCATTGAGCAATTACATTTCAAAATAATGTGGCAGCAGCATCATTACTCCTTATAGTGGCTTAATGACACAGCATGGAAATATTTATGCCTTTAACACTACCTGCCCACTATGAGTTTCAAAGGTATAAAAACATCAAAGAGGTAATGAATGACAAGGGACCATTCAGCTCCCTGAACCGACGGCGAGTGCCAGAAAGTCACTGCCGATCCAGGACTCATTCATCTTGATGAATGTGAGTCTGTCCACGGAGTCTGTGTCCTCTTGTCCGTGACCACCCCACCTGCCGCGCTGAATGTCCGCTCAGATAGTACGCTGGAGGGGGGGCAAGACAATAACTCCAGCGCATACTGAGCGAGCTTGCGGCAGGTGTCCAATCTGGCAACCCAGTACTCCATGGGGTTGTCGGTGCTCATACTGTCAGAAGCACCGACGGACCCCATGTAGTCTGCCACCATGTGGGCCAGCTGCTGGTGGTGACTGCTTCTGCTGCTGCTACTGGTACTGGGTCGCTCAGATTGGAAGAACATCCTCATCTCACCCATTAGGTCCCCTGCTCGGCTGCTGCTGCTGCTGGGTGCAGCCACCTGCTGGGTGAGATAAGGGGGGACAACTGGAGGCCGGGGAGTTGCCTGCTCCAACCGGCTGACTATGCGTGCCTGCAGTTCCTGCATCCGGTGCTGCCTCCGGCTGGCTGGGAGGAACTGCTCCAGTTTCCCCTTGCATCTTGGATCTAAAAAGGGTGGCCATCCAAAATTCATCCCTCTCCTTGATAGTCTGAACACGGGGGTCCCTCCTGAGGCATTTCAGCATGTGGGCAGCCACGGGGAAGATCACAGCCCGCTGTGACTCCTCATGGCTGCCCAGGTCCATGACGTCCGACTCTTCATGCTGGAGGCGCTGCTGCTCACGCTCAGAGATGCCCAACCCCGGACTATCGGTGCCCCCAACACCGGCTCTCCCTCCTGACCAGGCCCTGACTCCAGGACGTCACCAGTAACCTCCTCATCATCATCATCCTCCTCCTCCTCGTCCTGGGCCTGGTCTTGGTGGAGCAGTGTTGCCTCCTCCTGCTCCACCAAGGCCCTCCCCCCAGCTTCGAGCAGGCGATCTAGTGCCCTGTCCAGCAGGAACACTATAGGGAGCACGTCGTTGAGGCCGACATGCTCCCTGCTCACCATCTTGGTCGCCTGCTCGAAAGGGGCCAACACATGGCAGACCTGGTGTATCTGCCCCCACTCCGCACTGGTGATATACGGGAGTGTTTGTGATGGCCCGCCAGTGCCTTGCTCCAGCAGGTATTTCTTCACCGCCCTTCGCTGCTCCCACAACCTCTCCAGCATGTGGAGGGTGGAGTTCCACCGCGTCACACTGTCCACAATCAGCCTGTGAAGGGGCAGGCTGTTGTCCCGCTGCAACTTGGACAGGGACGCGGTAGCGGTTGGGGAGCACCTAAAGTGGCTGGCAATCCTACGTACCCTTAGCACAATGTCACTCAACCCGGGATAGGTGCGCAGGAACTTCTGCACCACGCGGTTGAGGACATGTGCCAGACAGGGCACGTGGGTCAGACTGCCAGCCTGGAGGGCGGAGAGTAGGTTGCTGCCGTTGTCACAGACAACCATACCTGCCTGGAGCCTTCGGGGTGTCAGCCACTTCTGGACCTGAGCCTGAAGTGCGGTCAGCACTTCTTTTCCAGTGTGGCTCCGGTCCCCTAAACTAACAAGCTGGAGTACGGCCTGACAGCGCACGTGCCCCACACTTGAGTAGCTACGGGGGCGCTTGCTGGGAGGCTCAGCAGCTGCGGAGACAGTGGCTTGAGGGAGACCAGCAGTTCTCCCCTGGACACCCCGGGGCGGCATCCCCAAAATCTGATGCCGCCAATCCCTCCCCGGCGCCTCGGAGGGAAACCCAATGGGCCGTGAAGCTGATGTACCGGCCCTGCCCATGCCTGCTGGTCCAGCCATCCATTGTGAGATGCACCCTGTCGCTGACAGCGTGATCCAGCGACAGGGTTACATTCTGCATAATGTGCTAGTGTAGGGCAGGGACACCAGTCCTGGCAAAGAAATGGCGGCTGGGGACACGCCATTGGGGTTGGGCATGCTCCAACATCTGCCTGAAGGGGTTGCAGTCCACAATGTTGAAGGGAAGCAGATGTTGGGCGATAACCCTTGCCAGGAGCCCATTGAGGGAACGCACACGTCGGTCTCCAGGGGGGAAGGCAGTGGTGCGTTCGAAGGCGTCAGAAAGCGACGCCTGGCGCCGGACGGCAGTGCAGGACACCGAAGAGGAGGGTGCTGTGGAAGTAGAGGTCTGGCTGCCGGTACCAATACCTCTACTAGAGGGAGCGGGGGGCATGACCTGCTGGGAACATATGAAGCTGTGGCAGGGGCTGCTGTACCCTGCACACTTGTGGTGGTGGCGCTGCTACCACCACCATGCTTCATCTGGTCATACTCCCGCCAGTGGTTAATTTGCAGGTGCTGGTTCAGAGATGTGGTACCCACCCGAGCCAAGCACTTCCCTCTCTTCACCCTGGCATGACAGATATGGCAGATGGCTACGGTCTGGTTATCTGCTACCAGGGTGAAGTAGGCCCAGACAGGTGACTTCAGCGCCGCCCTCCTGTCAGATGGGGTGACGCTGACTTGCACCTGCTGGAACTCGGTGCGCACAGGTGAAGCTGCCTGCTGCTGCTGCTGCTGCTGACACCTCCTGCTGCCATCACCAGTGGAGACCCTGACGCTGGTCTCCCTGGTGACCTGGCGCACCGTTTCCCCAGGGTGCCTACCTTCCTCGTCTTCACTGCTGCTGTGAACCGCCAAGTTAGGTGGCACCCATGTTGGGTCACCCTCATCTTCGCCCCCAGATATGTCAGACCCAGGGCTGAAATGTGGTGGTCTGCAGGGAAACAGCCGACATGGAGCCGCTAGCCTGGCTCCGCTGTCCCCTCACCGACGCCTGGGTCTGACTAGGTGCGGGTGTTTCCTGCACAAAAACACCAGCACCACTTTGAAGGGATGTCTCTGGGATACTGACAACAGGTACCCCATCCTCCTCCTCCATCAACCCTTCAAAAAGGTCCTGACCATCAGGACAGAACTGGATGTCTGCCTGATGCAGGGCCTCCCCCAAGATATCCCTCTCACTGTCGCTGTCATCAAACAGTAAGAGGCTGGACCCTTGGGGGCTGGGGGCGGGTCCTAAAGGCACTGGTGTACTGGTGGTGCTACTGGGAGTCGGGACTGACGACTCAGTGGCACTGCTGTGCCCCATATACTCCACCACTACTGGAGCCTGAGAAGGCAATATCGGGCGGCTGCCCGAAGGAAAAATCTCACGGATGAGGCGGACTCCCCTTCCTCTACCACTAGTAGGGGCGCGAGAGGTACCCCGTGCTGGCAGCGACCCAGCACTGGGAGTAACTCCCCTACCCCTGCTGCCACGGCCACGTATGCTGCTCATACTTGCTGATGTGGGGGGGGGGTAAACTTTATTGGGGGGGGGGAATGTGAGAAATGAGTGTTTGTTTTTTAGCAAGACAGGCACGCAGACAAAGACGCAGACAAAGACACAGACAAAGACGTAGACAGCTACTAAACTAGAATAAAACTACTACACCTACAAGTTTTTTTTTTTTTTAGACTGAAGGACGCAGACAAGGACGAGGACTACAAATACTAAAGTAATATGCAACACTACATTACACAAACTTATATGACTAAACTAAAGCTATTTTTTTATTTTTTTTACACTCACTGACAAGGACAAAGACGAGGACTACAAATACTAAAGTAATATGCTTACACAAACTTATATGACTAAACTATAAAACTAAAGCTAATTTTTTTTTAAACACAAAAAAAAGACACTAAACACACACTAAACTAAAACTAAGCTACCTTAAAGAAATGTATACTTACACAAACTACACAGAAATCTATCTAACACTAAGCTAAACTAACCTGGACAAAACAACACAAATCTGAGCTTTTAGAAAAGCTGTTGGGTCTTTTGCTTTGAAAAAAGCAGTTTAGAAGCAGGAGCCACAGAACTGAAAGCACTAGGAAGCACAATGCTGATGCTCTAAGCTCTAAGATCGCACAGAAACACTCCATTCTCTCTAGCCAGCCACCTTGTGAATCTGCACTGAAATACAGCTGGGAGTGATCTTATATAATGGTCGTGCAGGCAGGTTCCTATTGGTTGCTATGGAGGTTGCTAACCTCTGACAACTGTGGTAGGAGAACTCTGATTGACTCTGATGCAAAAGAAGGGCGGAGAAAATAATCGTGCAATATTCCTTTTGCCGAATATTCGCATTGCGAATATTCGGCAGCTTAGAAGGATCGCATCAGCTACTCGGCCCAGTGTCTCTAATCATACCAGCAATGCTTTTAGACGTCGATGGAGATCACTAGGATGTGATCTGTTTTACCCTCCAAGTACCACCGCTGTAACCCCCCAAGTACCACTGCTGCCACCCCCAAGTACCACCACTGCCACCTCCAAGAACCACCGCTGCCACCCCCAAGTACCACCGCTGCCACCCCCAAGTATCACTGCTGCCACCCCCAAGTACCACTGCTGCCACCCCCAAGTACCACTGCTGCCACCCCCCACGTACCACTGCTGCCACCCCCCAAGTACCATCGCTGTCACCCCCAAGTACCTCCGCTGTCACCCCCCAAGTACCACTGCTGCTACCCCCAAGTACCACTGCTGTCACCCCCAAGTACCACCGCTGTCACCCTTCAAGTACCACCGCTGCTACCCCCAAGTACCACTTCTGCCACCCCCTTTAACATCACCTGTGCCACCCCCCAAGTACCACCACTGTCACCCCCCAAGTACCACCACTGCCACCCCCCAAGTACCACCGCTGCCACCCCCCAAGTACCACCGCTGCCTCCCCCAAGTACCACCGCTGCCACCCCCAAGTACCACCGCTGCCACCCCTAAGTACCCCAGCTGCCACCCCCAAGTACCACTGCTGCTGCCACCCCCCAAGTACCACTGCTGCTGCCACCCCCAAGTACCACAGCTGCCACCCCCCAAATACCACTGCTGCCACCCCCCAAGTACCACTGCTGCCAACCCCCAAGTATCACTGCTGCTGCCACCCCCAAGTACCACAGCTGCCACCCCCCAAGTACCACTGCTGCCACCCCCCAAGTACCACTGCTGCAACCCCCCAAGTACCATCGCTATCACCCCCAAGTACCACCGCTGCCACCCCCCCAAGTACCACAGCTGCCACCCCCAAAATACCACTGCTGCTGCCACCCCCCAAGTACCACAGCTTCCACCCCCAAGTACCACTGCTGCCATCCCCCAAGTACCACTGCTGCCACCCCCCAAGTACCACTGCTGCCACCCCCTTCAACATCACTGTTGCCACCCCCCAAGTACCACCACTGTCAACCCCCAAGTACCACCGCTGTCACCCCCCAAGTACCACCAGCGTCACCCCCAAGTACCACAACTGCCCTCCCACGTACCACAGATGCCACCCAAGTACCACTGCTGCCACCCCTTCAACATTACCATTGCCACCCCGCTCAAGTACCACCACTGCCACCCCCCAAGTACCACCGCTGCCACCCCCCAAGTACCACTGCTGCCACCCCCTCAACATCACCGTTGCCACCCCCATCAAGTACCACCACTGTCAACCCCCAAGTACCACCACTGTCAACCCCCAAGTACCACTGCTGTCACCCCCCAAGTACCACCAGCGTCACCCCCCAAGTACCACCACTGCCCTCCCACGTACCACCGATGCCACCCCTAGTGTTTGTTAGAAGATATTTGAAAGTGATTTTTGGTGACTGGTTGTGAGACTTTTTGGTTGATAGTTTTTTGTTTGTTTTCTTGCTTGATTTTTCCTGCTTGTTTTTGTGAGTGATTTTTGCTGATTGTTTGGGAGAGAGTTTTTGTATGAGTATGACTGAGAGAAAGAGGAAGTCAAATTTTACTTTGGGGGAGAAACAAATTCTTGCCTGGGCCATTTCCCAATATGGGCGTTTCCTCCACGGCCTGGAGAGTGCTAACACCACCCCGGCCAGGAGGCGTGATATCTTGCAGAACATTACTGACGAGGTGAATGCATAGGGGGGGGGAGACCCGGACACGATCGGGGATTGAAAAGAAGATCAATGATCTCCGGCGTCTGGTCAGAAAGAAGCTGGCCAAAATGGTAGCCCATGCCAGGGCCACAGGAGGGGGCCCACCATGCCCTGTTAGGCTGACAGCGGAGGAGCGTGCGGTGGCCCAGACCTTTCATAGACAACAGGTGGAGGGCCTGCCCGGCTATGACTCAAGTCATGAAGGCGTGATGCCAGGTAAGGTTTTTTTTCCCTATCAGGTGTGTAGCATATGTGGGGGAGGGGGTGAAAGGGAATATGTGGCAAGTGTGTGGATCCTCCAACCTGTGAATGTTTTGTGTCATCCACAGATGAGCAGGAGGGTGCTGGGCCATCTGGGCTGACCGCACCATCCCAGGGACAACAGCCTGATGAGGACCCCCCGACAAGGCCGGAGTCCTCGGAGGAGGTTGAAGAGGAGGAGGTTGAGGAGGAGGAGTTTGAGGAGGAGGAGGATGTCATGTCAGCCAGTGGATTGCTGTTTTTGGAGGAGTCTTCCTCTCTGGCTGGCAGCAGCCAGCCCACCATAAGGGGTAGCCCCTCCCACTCCTCCCCCAACAGGGCTCCTCTCCTGTCAGGAATGGTCCCCCCTGCTGGTAAATATGCCTGTTATTCTGGCTGCAGTACCGGCCTCCACCAGCAGGGGGTTCTTGGTCTTCTGGAGCTCACAGCCTTTCCTGCGTTCAGGTGTGACCTGAACGTAATTAACACACCCCCTATTTATACCCGGCGAGCTCAAGCAGAGCTCGCCCTGGTATCTTCATACCTTCTGGACCTAAGCCTGTACCCTGACCCGTCTTCTGATCCTGATTTGGTACCTCGATCCTGTTCTATGATCCTGATCCCTGATCCCGCCTGGACTTGTCTGCCCTGCTTCCTGATCCCTGTCTCCCCTTAGTCCGTATCCTGCAACTAGTCCATCCATCCGACCCCTGCTCCGTCCTGTCCCATCTGCTGATACCCCTTGTGTATGACCTCGGCCTGGCTTGACCAATGTGTACGGTATTCCCTTTTTGATTATATATATATTGTTGCTGTTTTCACTGGTTGTCCTTATTTATTAAAACACCTTTTACTTCACTAATCATATTGTCTGGTCTCTCTGTGCAGTCACACGGGTCTGATCTATCATCCCTCCTGACAGTATACCAGGGCCACTCTTGATCAGACCCGTGTGACTGCACAGAGAGACCAGACAATATGATTAGTGAAGTAAAAGGTGTTTTAATAAATAAGGACAACCAGTGAAAACAGCAACAATATATATATATAATCAAAAAGGGAATACCGTACACATAGGTCAAGCCAGGCCGAGGTCATACACAAGGGGTATCAGCAGATGGGACAGGACGGAGCAGGGGTCGGATGGATGGACTAGCTGCAGGATATGGACTAAGGGGAGACAGGGATCAGGAAGCAGGGCAGACAAGTTCAGGCGGGATCAGGGATCAGGATCATAGAACAGGATCGAGGTACCAAATCAGGATCAGAAGACGGGTCAGGGTACAGGCTTAGGTCCAGAAGGTATGAAGATACCAGGGCGAGCTCTGCTTGAGCTCGCCGGGTATAAATAGGGGGTGTGTTAATTACGTTCAGGTCACACCTGAACGCAAGAAAGGCTGTGAGCTCCAGAAGACCAAGAACCCCCCGCTGGTGGAGGCCGGTACTGCAGCCAGAATAACAGGCATATTTACCAGCAGGGGGGACCATTCCTGACATCTCCCAAGGGCCTCCCCTTCTCCCCGGCCACAAGCCTCAGCTGGAGGCAGGAAGTCATCCCAGAAAACCAGGGGGGTGGCCGAGCTTCTGCCCGCCAATCTGAGAAGGGACCAGGCCCTTCAGACCTGCCATCTGGGACAGGTTAGCCAGACTTTGGGGCGGATGAAGGAGAGCCTGTCCTCCATAAAGGATACGCTTGGGGAGCTGGACTGCCACTCCCGGGCTCTTACAAACTGCCTAAATGCACTGCAAACTACAACAGCAGACGTTGGGCAGGATGTGAGGGCCCTCACCCAGGTTATCCAGGCCAACACGGCAACACTAGGTGCTGGCCTGAACAGAATTGCCGTGGCCTTGGAGGGCAGGCCACCAGGTGGGCAGAGACCAGGGAGAAGTGATTCCCAGGTCCGTGTGAATGGTGTATGAATGTACAGTGACATAATTGGAGCCGTGGCGTGGCGTTGCTGCTCACAAGCCCAGCATGGTGGGCTTGTGCTAATCCAATTAGATGAGGATGTGATGTGTCTGTGCTAGGGACCACAGTGGTGTGCATGCATGCATTCTCATTGTGCCATTATTAATGTGTGTGTTTAACGTGCAAAGATGCCTAATGTGAGCTGTCTCCTGGCTGCTCTTCCCTCAGAAGACGGGGTAACCTCGGTTAGGGGGGGATTGTCTGGTTCAGGGGTCAGGTCATCACGTAGGTCAATCTGCAGGCCCTTTCTCACTGCAAAGTTGTGCAGAATGCAAAATGCACCGATGATCTGGCACACAAAGTTTGGGGAATACAACAGGGTACCCCCAGACTTATCCAGGCATCGGAAACGTGACTTCAGGAGGCCAAAGGTGCGCTCCACCACTGCACGGGTTTGGGCGTGGGCTTCATTGTATCTTTCCTCTCCTGGGTTTGGGGGTTCCGGATAGGAGTCATAAGATGGGGTCCCAGTGCATATGCAGAGTCACCTGTAAGGAAAAACACAGGAGGATGTTAGTCATGCATGTGCCCCTAGTGATGTGTGCATCATGGGGGGGGGGCAGTCATGCCTGCCACCCATGTCACTCACCAACAAGCCAGCTGTCCCCATACACGTTCTGTTCGAATTCCATTCGGATGGGGCTCTGATTGTATATGTAGCTGTCATGGCTGGATCCGGGGTGTTTGGCACGGACGTGCCAAATGAGGCCTTGGGCATCGACTATCACCTGTACGTTGATGGAATGCCAATGCTTCCGATTGTGGTATATGTGCTCTGTCTCATGGGGGGGCTGGAGTGCCACATGTGTGCAATCAATGGCCCCCACGGTGCATGGGAATCTGGCAATTCTGTAGAAATCTGTCATTGCCTTCAGCCGCAGGTCCTCAGTGGTGGGTTTGATGATTTGGTTGGCCATGCGTCTGAGGATTGCAGGGACAACCTGGTGCACACATCTGCTCACGGAGGATTGTGACATCCCAGCCACCACTCCACTTGTTCTTTGAAAAGAGCCACTGGCAAGGAAATGGAGTGTTGCCATGACCTTGACCAGTGGCTGCACTGCATGTGAGCGGTGTTGTGTGGTGATGTCATCCTGCAGGGTTATGGTTAATTCCAGGATGGCATGAGGGTAGAATCTGAAGATGCCATACACCTCAGAATCACTCATGCCAAAGAGGTCTATGCGGGTGCGGTATATCCTCTCTGTGCCCTCCTCCGTGCCCTCATCCTTCTTTGCTCCTCTAAAGTCAGTAGTATAGCTATAAGCGAGGATGTCCCTGGCATGTTGGCTCACAGATTGTTGGGCAACACGTGTGACTGCTCTGCTCCTCACTAACGGTGTTGCTTTCTCTGACATGTAGACGAATTGTCTAATTTTAGACCACCTTTTATATGGTCTAATTTTAGACAGGCCGTGCAGCTTTTGCGCACAGCGCGTAGCCTGCGCTGCACCAACGTTCTTTTGTGGATCCCCGTAACTCCCTCATTAGCATATTTGAATAGCAAATCAATGGTGTGTCTTTACCGCAGTTTTGCGCGGACGGATGCGCCTGTCTAACGAAATTACGCTGGACAAAAAAAAGTAGATTTCTTGCGTATCTCGTTTTGGGGATGCAGAGTATCGAAACGCATGCGCAAATTTAGACTTATGCCGCGCATCTCCTGTTACGCCGGCGTAATCGCTCTGTGAATCTGGCCCAAAATTTCTTGGATTATGTTTCAGGAAAAATTTGTGAGTTTCCTTTTAGACACTTCCCAACAATTTAAGGAGACTTGGGGGCCCTGGGCTTCTTATGTTGAAGGCTGCTGACTTCGTAAGAGTATCTCATGTTGTGTTCTACAGTAGTTGGTTCGGCGGTGGAGCTTCTTTTCTGATCTTTTTTTTTTCTTCTCTCTTTTCTAGCCTGGCTCTGTTCCTTTTCTTTCTCTTTCTCTCTGTTGACTTTCTTGCTTCCCCTTTTTTAACTTTAGATTCAGGATGTTTTCTCTCTTTTTTGGAGTGCCCTTTTTTTCTTTTTGAGAGCATACGATTCCAGAGTAGCGATCTTATCTCTGGCTATCATTTTTAGGCTTTGCCCTCTAGTCATTCACACAGTTAGATCCCTTTAGAGGTGTGGTTGACAGAGTGCTCTTTATGTATGATTTTTTCCTCATGATATTATAATCGTTGCAAGTAGATCCAGGTTTGATACCAGCTCTCTTTTGTTATGTTTCTTAATTTGTATAGGTTGGTGCGAACTGTTTCTTGCCTTTGTTGGAATCTGACTGGTTTATCCTGTATCTGTTGTGTTTTTGATGTTATTATTTTTTTCTCTGTATTATTATTTCTTCCGAAAATAAAATACTTTGAAAGTAAAAAACTACCGTGTGTACGCGGCATCAGAGTTGGGATTTGTCTGCTTAAGAATATAAAAAAAAATGTTCATATTATTAGAATGCAGTCAGTGAAATCTGACCATGATTTGGGAGGTCTGTCAGTGCGGTACATTTCAGAACCATATAGCTACAGTATATTTTGCATCTATGTTTTCTTCAATGAAGCTGCAGTGTAATCAAACATGAAAGCCACAGCACTTCTAATTAGATGTCTTGTTACATGCATATCGGTGAACACAGTAACATAGCCTAAGCAATATGAAGATCTTTTCCCATGTAAGAATACACCAACAGTTCTGGATGCGGATGCATCTCTGAGTACACAAAGAACAAGTGACATACTGTACTTCCACCCATTATCTTAAAGCAGTGACTAAACCTGTTTTTTATTATTATTTGTGATGAAATAAGAAGAATGTTTTGAGAAGGTTATGATAGTGTAAAATAATATTTATGTACCGATCTGGGTATTAATTACAAAAAAGTATTAAAAAATAAAGTGCAATAGTAAAGGTATAGCTGCTGGAATCCATTGGTACCTTTGAAAAGGGAAAATTGTATGATCTGAAAAATAAAAAAATAATATATGGATGTATTTCTCTCATCGTGTCCCTCATTCTGAATTTTCCATGTCACCAGTTTCATGTGATCTGTAACTGATTGTCATGGTCGTAAAACATTTACTGAAGTTCCACTTTAAAATGTCAAGATGGAAATTCACAGATCTCTACAACAAATATTTCTCCCTACATTATTTTTGGATGTTTCACAGCTTTCTGCTTGGCTTCAGCTTATTGACTTTCTATTTGGTGCTCAGTATTTCCAAATGAATGGATCTGACATGTATTCCACTCTAACTGAATGCTGGTAATGCGAATTGCTGCTCCCTGGCACTGTACATGTTAGCAAGCATTGTTTCTCACAATCTAATTGAAAGTGACACGTAGGCAAACTGGTAAGAGAGCATATTGGGCATATGCTTGTTAATGAGAACCTGCACCTTTGGGACAGGAAACTGAGATGAAAACTGAGAAATGAAAAGTGATCTCAACAACTAACATTGTCACTGAACATTCCTCAGTTTGTCTCCTGGGCTTCAGTTTAGCTGCTCATTGCTATATATGTGTCAATCTGTAACTTCCAGGTGATATGCTCCCAGTGGTGGCTGACAAATTGGCTGCCCTCCTATGACTTGGACACTTCTCATGCAAGGCTGACAAATGCTCATGTCCATCAGTTTTTTGAGAAGAAAAACAAGAATGAAATATTAATATTCTTCCTTATTTAGCGACTCTGTGGTACAAATGCTAAGCACTTTGTCATTCTTCTTGAAATAACTTTCATTTTACAAGTGCATTTAAA
This sequence comes from Rana kukunoris, assembly GCA_029574335.1. Taxonomy (NCBI): domain Eukaryota; kingdom Metazoa; phylum Chordata; class Amphibia; order Anura; family Ranidae; genus Rana; species Rana kukunoris. The sequence goes on along the minus strand of CM056050.1, from coordinate 283,452,498 downwards.
AAGTAAATAGTCTAGTAGTCATCTTCTAATAAAATCATTAGGTGGATTAAAGTGTAGCCCAAGAACAAAAGATTTATGGAAAATACTAATTTGGTGAATGGGTTTGAAGGAGTTAGTATGAGGATTATATTTACTGTCAATAAATTATATTTGCTTTTAACAATTTGATTCTAGATAAAAGATTTGATCTAGAAAATGTTACTCTGCATACTTGAGGTGACAAACACATCATGTACTCATTGGAGTGATTTACTAAATGAGTAGAAGTTATGTACTTTACAAAGAGAATGCTCACTAAGCTCACTAGATATAGGGAATATATGTTCACCACAATCAGTCAAATTTTTTCAAACACAAGCTGTGTTTTTTTTTTGTTCTACCTCATAGATTATTGGGTATAGGGTAGGTGAGCACATGTTATGTACAAATTTTCATTTTACAAAATCAACAGCTTCTTATCTTTTGGTAAATCAACACGAATGTGCTGTGATCTGGACTGAGGCTTTGATTATACACAGGGCCGTTTGAAGGATTTTTGGGGCCCCAAGCACCCCCCCACGCAAAGCCTATGTTAGCGCTACACTAATTTTTTACACCCATGTTCTTACTCCTCCCCCGCTCCCTAGTCCCTATGTTTTTCTATTCTCACCTCCCTTCTTCCCTGTAGGCTGCCGCTGTAGCGTGGCCAAGCTCCTCTTCCTCCTGTCAGTCCGGTGTTTTATCATTATGGGAACAGGAAACTGAATCTCCTGTACCATGCGCGGTACCTGACCGGACTGACAGGACACCAGGAGGAAGGAAGGAGGAAGAGCTTGGCCACACTACAACCTGGGAAGGGGAAGTTGGGGGCCCCAGGCCATCTTGGGGCCCCAGGCAATTGTTTGTTTTGCCTGTCCTGTTGCAACGGGCCTGATTATACAAACAAATACAAAAGCAAATTTCTGTGAAATAGAATGTTTTTTTAAATACGAATACTCTGTATAAATTTTAATTTCACCTACCTAGTAGGTTCAGATATTATGGTAATAGCAACGTTTTCTTTGATTACTATTAATCTAGTGCATTGATTTAATCATTAAATGTTATTTTATATTATTACTATAACATAAGAAGAGGCACATGTACTCTCTTCAGTGAAATAACATGTATACAGGGTGTTGCATACCGTAAATTGTATTTTTATTTTCTTACCATGTTTTTCAGTATTTCTTACACGATAACAGCTGCAATCCACTAAATGATCTTTGTTTATCATGCCCCTTGAGGATAGAGATGCCAGAGATCTTATCAGCGCTCACTTTCTCAAACATGTTGATGAACATGTTCGGTCTAATTTTCTAACCCTGATATTCCAATTTAAACTTTATTATTTAAAGTATTTCATTATAAGTAACTGCTTCCCGCTGGTGAATTAAAATTAAATCATAGTGGAGAACATAAAGATTTAAAAATCCTTAGAGAGAATTGAAAAATTAAAGTATTTCATTACCAGCCACATTTATTCTGTTTTTGTTAGTGTGGTAAAGAGCTACAGTGCCTTGAAAAAGTATTCATACCCCTTGAAATGTTCCACGTTTTGTCATGTTGCAACCAAAAACATAAATGTATTTTATTGGCATTTTATGTGATAGACCAAGAAAAGTGGCACATAATTGTGAAGTGGAAGGAAATGATAAATGGTTTTTCAATTTTTTTACAAATAGATATGTGAAAAGTGTGGCGTGTATTTGTATTCAGCTCATCTGAGTCAATACTTTTTAGAACCACATTTCGTCTTTTTGGGATTGTTTCTACCAGCTTTGCACATCTAGAAAGTGACATTTTTCCCATTCTTCTTTGCAAAATAGTTCAAAGCTCTGTCAGATTGGCTGGAGTCTGTGAACGGCAATTTTTAAGTCTTGTCCCAGATTCTCAATTGGATTTAGGTCTGGGCTCTGACTGGGTCTAATACATGAATATGCTTTGATCTCATTGTAGCTCTGGCTGTATGTTTAGGGTCGTTGTCCTGCTGGAAGGTGAACCTCCACCCCAGTCTAAAGTCTTTTGCAGACTGTAACAGATGTTCTTCTAAGATTGCCCTGTATTTGGCTCCACCCATCTTCCCATCAATCCGACCAGTTTCCATGTCCCTGCTAAAGAAAAGCATCCCCACAACATGCTGGTGTGTTCAGGGTGATGTGCAGTGTCCGTTTTTTGGCCACACATTGCATTTTTCTTTTAGGCATAAAAGTTACATTTTGGTGTCATCTGACCAGAGCACCTTCTTCCACATGTTTGCCATGTCCCCCACATAGCTTCTCATAAGCTGTAAACTGGACTTCTTTCTTTCAACAATAGCTTTCTTTTTGCCACTCTTCCATAAAGCACACAGGAGTTTTTTTTTTTAAAGCTGCACTTACAGAAAAGACTAGGCACAGAGCAGCTGTAACTTCTGAGCACTCGTGGAGGGTGCTGGGCAAACAAATGTTTCCATTTTGAGCCTATTTTTTATTGTTTTTGTTGTTAGCACAACTTTTAAAAAATATTGCACAATGAGTTTATCTTCCTCTTCCATATAATCATTGTGTGGTCGGACTCTGAAGCCTACTTGATTTGTGATAGCTGTGGGGAAAACACCTTTGGAATCCAATTAAGCAGGCTGGATAACTGATGTGGATGAGCCAGTAGTGAGGGGTGAAAGCTCACTGATGCGCATATAGACCCTGGAGGGTCTTAAAATCTGGTAAGCAGATATATTTGCCCTATCTATCCTGCGGGGAGCACCGGGTGTCTTTACAGATTGAATATTGGATCAACACTCTTTTCAAGTTCATTGTATGGATGTTGAATTGGGACATTTGTACTATTAAGTCCCCCTCCCCTCTTTTTTTTTTTCATTTTATTTTTTAATATTTATTTTAATATAATATATGGACTTTTGCACTTTATTCATTAAGGTTATGTTTTGACAGCGCTACATGTTTTTTTGTTTTTTTTTTGTTATGAGGTGTACATTTTGGTGAGAAATGCTGTATGTCACGGATTATCTGTGTCACTTATTTAATTATCTCTATATGCACCTAGCGCATTATCGCTTACATACATGCTTCCATAAATGCCAGATTTGTGGAGTGCATGACTGATCTTTGTCCTGTACACAGATTCTCCCATCTGAGCTGTGCATCTCTGCAGCTCCTCCAGAGTTACCATGAGCCTCTTGGCTGCTTCTCTGATTAATGCTCTCCTTGCCACACCTGTCAGTATATGTGGATGGCCATGTCTTGGTAGGTTGGCAGGTGTGCCATACTCTTTCCATTTTCAGATGATGGATTGAACAGTGTTCCGTGAGATGTTCAAAGCTTGGGACATTGTTTGATAACCTAACCCTGCTTTAAACTTCTCCACAACTTTATCTCTGACCTGTCTGGTGTGTTCCTTTGTCCTTCATGATGCTGTTCATTTACTAAGGTTCTCTAACAAACATCTGAGGGCTTCACAGAACAGCTGTATTTATACTGATATTATATTACACAGGTGGATTCTATTTACTAATTAGGTGACTCCTGAAGACAATTGGTTCCACTAGATTTTAGTTAGGGGTATCAGAGTAAAGGGGTCTAAATACAAATACACACTTTTCAGATCTTATTTAAAAAAAAAATGTTGAAAACCATTTATCATTTTCTTTCCACTTCACAATTACGTGTCACTTTGTGTTGGTCTATCGCATAAAATCCCATTAAAATTCAATTACATTTTGGTTGTAACATAAAAAAGATTTGGAAAATTTCAAGGGGTATAAATTCTTTTTTAAGACACTGTACAGTATTTGTTTGTAGTTTCAAAACAAATAGGTTTGCTATGTTTTCAGTGGGGAAAAAAAGTGAAAACAAAAATGAAAAAAAAAGTGAAAAAAAGTTACTTCATTATTTTTTCACTTAACTCACTTTTTCATCACATGATCTTTACACATAATTCAGTAGGTTTTCTTCTCTCTTTTCTCCCCTTTCATGTCACTATTTCAGTCTTCGTTAATATGCATTTCACACATCTGCATTGATTTCATTCACGTCCAATGATGCTCATCATATAAAACTACAGTATACTTGGCTCTATTTTACCAACTTCTGAGATCAAGCCCCAATGTGTGGGGCGAAACATGTCAGAGGACATTGGCTGAGTCCACATTTATCCACATATCCGTGCACTAGGTCAGTGAGTGGTGTTCCTTCCTAGAGGCCCTCTGCTAAAATACCATCTCTGTGATTAAACTCCAAGGTGCGGAGTAAAATGCATTGGGGGTGTGGCCTTGTGGGAGCCCAGGCTTAGACCATTAATTTCAATACTAGTGGGTCTGCATTGATGTGTGGCTTCATGAGTTTTATCCTTTGCTCAATAGTTGTTTGGAAGCCGATACAAGCTCCTCACCTGGCCTGTACTCACAGTGGTGGACCCAGGATTGCTTTCCCTTGTAGTCTGAGCGGCACACATTTTCCATTACCCGTTCACAGAGGAATAATCTAGCAACAGTAACAGATGTAGGGGGATGCTTTTTTGTAGGACCTCACTCCAAGGCAGCAGTGGCATAGGCTATATCACACTGCAGATATACACCTTTGAGGTTGTGCGGTACAGGAAGAACAGAGCATAATTACAATTTCTAGATATTCCATAAAGCATATCAAATTCTTTTTTTTTTTTTTAATTCAGGTTCATTTAAATGGAGGTACTCATTCATTCATTAGTCCAGAACTGTCAAATAACCCAATAAAATATTTTTTCTCTTGTTTGAAATTTAACTTTGATTGCTACCCTCTATATATAGGTATACACCGAAAACGCTTACAGTATACAGGAGTAAGGATCAGTACATTATTTGTGTTCCTTTTTACAGCCTTTCACTTGAATTAAAATTCCTGTCACATAACAAAGGGATGAAGGACACAGTTCTTTTCACATTACAAAATAATTCCTTTGTTCACAAACGATATTGCTCTGCAAACAATTATTGATTGACAGTCTGCTGTGGAGTAGGTATTAAATTCCTGCAAGTTAAAGGAGTTAGAGATAAAAGAATATGTTACTGTCTACATAATGTTATTTGAAGATATGCTCTGTTCTTAAGCATAATAAAGAAGCAAGAGTAACATTTTACTTATAGTCCAACTTCATTGTGTGGCCACAATGTCTTTTTTTAGAGACCTAAGATTAAATTGTTTCCTCCCAATGCTAAAGCCACTATTCAAAGATTTGTATATTGCAATCATATCCCCTCCTAAGCTCCTCTTCTCCAGAGAGATTGAGTCTACTGTTTGTAGTTGTTTCTCATAACTGAGGTCCTCCAGTCCCCTAATTAAATTTGTTGCCTTTCTTTGGAATCTCTCCAGTTGTGACCAAACCACAATTTTGTAAAGTTGTAGAATTATAGTTTTATTTCTCTTGAGATTTGGATTTTTGTGTATATCTGTCAAGAAACCATGTAATAAAAGAACAACAGTAAATAAAATAGCTTAGACATTATGTATTTTTGTTAAAGGGGTAAAACCAGGCCAGGAAACATCTCTAGCATATATAAGGAGTATACTTACACGAGCGTTGATAAATTAGAAGATAAAGGAACAATGTGAACCGACATGTATTGACACCCAGATCTCAATACTGTGGAATGACCATCACAAAAGTTGTTCCAATTGGGAGCTGATGATGGTGGATGGACCCTGGACCAGGGACCAAAAATAGGCATTAAGAGTGGCATTACTCCTAAAAAAAGGGGGGGGGGGAAGGGGCTCAAGAAACTGGTGGAGTTCAAATAACAAAAGAGAATAACAAAAGCACAGAGTGTAACATAAAGCGGAGAGAGGTCCAGCAAGCCTGGAAATATATTAGACCATGCAAGGAGGGGAAAAGTAAAAATGGAATTTGATGAATTAAAGAGAAGTAACCTGTGCTAACTCACTGTGGGTTATGCGCCTGCACCACCGATTGTCCAGTGCATGCACGTGACGTACCTGGACACACTCGTACACGTATGACGTCAGCCACGGACTCGGGACTCTCCAGGCCGTTTGGTTGGGGGCGTTTTCTCTGCCATCATCGCTTGCTCTGGATCTATGGGTACTTGGTAATTGGAAATGACTGCATCTGAATGCAATGTCTGCAGAGAGAAGTAGTATGGCTGCTCCACACAAGCTAACTGGAGTTCTGCATGTGCCACACCATTCCTTCTTATTAAAATTCCCAGAGGGAGGGTCCCATCCCACATCAAGCACCATGCAATGGGCATGGCTAGGGGATAGCATGTACCTATAGATCCAGAGCAAGCGATAATGGCAGAAAATGCCCCCATCCAAATGGCCTGGAGAGTGCTGAGAGCGTGGCTGACGTCACAAGGGTACGAGTACACATGCATGCACTGGACAATTGGTGGTGCAGGCACATAACCCATGGTGGGTTAGCCGAACAGACATGTGCAAGTGCTGAGAGCCAAATCACCTCGCCCAAGAAAGAGGGAGATTGAGTTTACTGTTTGTAGTGCAGTGTAGTGTGGTGTTGTGCCTCATAATTGAGGACCTCCAGCCCCCTATTTAAATTTGTTGCCCTTTTCTGGACTCTCTCCATTTGTGACCACACCAACGTTTTGTAAAACTGCAGAATTATAGTTAAATACCCTTTTTAATGCATGCTAAAAGTCTTTTAGCCTTGCATGCTGCAGTAGATAATGTGATCTACAGGGATACCCACATCCTTTTCCATCCTCGATTCCCCCAGATGTTCTCCACTAGGGATGAGCTGAACACCCCCCCCATTCGGTTCGCACCAGAACCTTTGAACGGACTGAACGTTCATGCGAACTTTAGAACTCAATTGAAGTCTATGGGACTTGAACGTTCAAAATCAAAAGTGCTAATTTTAAAGGCTAATATGCAAGTTATTGTACTAAAACAAGTTTGGGGGCCTGGGTCTTGCCCCAGGGAACATGTATCAATGCAAAAAAAGTTTTAAAAATGAAAGTCTTTTCGGGAGCAGTGATTTTATTGATGCTTAAAGTGAAAAAAAATTGAAAAATTCCTTTAAATATCGTACCTGCTGGGTGTCTATAGTATGCCTGTGAAGTGGCATGTATTTACAACTGTCCCTGCACAAAATGACATTACTATAAGAAAAAAAGTCATTTAAAACTGCTTGTAATGTCTGGTCCCTGCAATATGGATGAAAATTATTGAAAAAAAATTAGAATGTGTTTCCCCCCCTCCCCTCAGGTTATCACCAGCCCCTTTGGCCCTATATACTTTGAACAGCAGTATACAGGTGGTGCAAACATTTCAGAGACTGTAGGTTTGTTGTTAAGTAGAATCTTGTTGATAAAGTATCAGTGGACAGGAGACACCTCCTACAGAAGAGAATTTACCTTTCCTAGGGGTAGATTTCCTCTCACTTCCTGTTGTCTCCTTCCGTTTGCCAGTAGGAGTCATTTGTAAGTTGGATGTTTGAAAGTAGGGGCCTGCCCTATATACTCTGAAGAAATGTGGGCCCTATGTGTTGGTGTTGTTACAACACTGTAAGCCCTCACAGTTAGTCTTGGTGGGCGCTGGAACGCCCTGCTGTGAACTATTATATCAAGAATTGTAATTACATGCCATTGTTCAGTGGTAGAAAAAATGGGCCTTTGGTGGTGGTGCTGGTACCACAACACTGTAAGCCCTCACAGTTACTCTTGGTGGGCGCAGGAATGGGCCCTGTTGTGAAATATTATATCAAGAATTGTAATTACATGTCCCTGTTGAACAGGGGCAAAAGAATAGGGCCTTAGGCACTGGTTCCACAACACAGCAACCCCTCACAGATACTCTAGTTGGAGCGCATTAATGAGCCCTGCTGCAAAGTATTGCTTCAAAAATTGTAATTACACGCCCCTGTTAAACAGGGGCAGAAAAATTGGGCCTTAGGCACTGGTGCTGGTGCCACAATACTGCAACCCCTCACAGATACTCTAGTTGGAGCGCAGGAATGAGCCCTGCTGCAAAGTATTGCATCAAATATTGTATTTACACGCCCCTGTTAAACAGGTGTAGAAAAATTGGGCCTTAGGCACTGGTGCTGGTGCTCAGAACCAAAAATGTTCTTACAAGCTATCAGCATGATCATTGAGGAGGAAAAGTATAGTCACTCAGCATAACAGAATAGTCACTTAGCATCAGCATAGGCAGACTTGAAGGGATCTGACATTTAAAAAAAAATAATTTGGTTACTTCAGCATCAGGTGCTTTGTAGCTGGTGGTGATCCAAGCCTGATTCATTTTTATGAAGGTCAGTCAATCGACCTAGTCGGTGGAGAGTCACACCCTGTGATCAGTTACAAACTGAATGTGCGTTCCGAAAGAACGCTGGATTCAGGACAGGCCAGTAGCTCAATTGCATACTGTGCAAGCTCTGGCCAGTGATCCATCCTCAAGACCCAGTAAGCCAGAGGATTTTCAGTGGGAAAGGTGTCCAAGTCTGATCTTGCCCCTAGATATTCCCGCACCATGTAAAACAGACACTGGCGATGGTTGCTGGAACCGGTCATACCTTGGGGCTGCAGACTAAAAAATTGTCTGTACGCATCGGTCAGACGGCCATCTTCTCTACGGCTCCTTCTGTGACTGAGCCTCAGCAACACGTTGTCCAGGACCAGGATTTTGTAACCTCCCAGTCTCTGGGAACGTGGTGCACAGACCTTTCTGCAAGGCCTCCCGAAGATGTTTCATCTTCTGCTCCCTCTGTGCCGGCAAGATAAGATCCGCAACCTTATCCTTGTAATGTGGATCAAGAAGGGATGCCAGCCAGAAAATTATCCCTCTCCTTGATAGCACGAATATGAGGATCCTTTTTTAGGCTTTGCAGGATCAGTGAGGCAATACAGCGTAGGTTTTCTGAGGCATTCAGTGCGAAGTCCTCTGGGTCACGGAGGACAACAGGATCTGCAGCCACCCTGTCCCAGACAAGTCCATGGGTTTCTTGGGACTGTAATTGATCCCTTGAAGACTGCTGCTGATGCTGAGTGCTAGGCTCCACCTCCATGCTGACAAAATCCTCCTCCTCTTCCTCTTCCTGTGTGATAGACGGGCAAGCAGGAACACTGTCTGGATAAAGGGGGCCTTGAGAGGTAAGGAAGTTCTCCTTTTCATCCCTCTGTTCTGCCTCAAGGGCCCTGTCCATTATTTCACCCAGCGTGTGCTCCATCAGGTGGATAAGAGGGACAGTGTCACTGATGCATGCACTGTCACTGCTCACCATCCTTGTGGCCTCCTCAAAGTGACAGGACAGTGCAAGTATCCCTGATCATGGCCCACTGACGTGGGGAAAAAAAACAAGCTCCCCTGACCCTGTCCTGCTTCCATACTGGCACAGATACTCATTGATGGCCCTCTGCTGTGTGTGCAGCTGCTGCAGCATGGCCAACGTAGAGTTCCACCTGGTGGGCATGTCACAGATTAGGCGGTTCTTGGGCAGGTTGTACTCCTTTTGAAGGTTTGCCAGCTGAGCACTGGCATTATATGACCATCGGAAATGCAAAAAGAGTTTCCTGGCCTGCTTCAGGACATCCTGTAAGCCCGGGTACCTGCCAAAGAACCGCTGCACCACCAAATTAAGGACATGAGAAAAACAGGGCACATGGGTCAGTTGTCCCTGTTGCAGGGCAGAGAGGAGGTTGGTGCCATTGTCGCACACCACCATTCCTGGCTTAAGCTGGCATGGAGTCAACCACCTCTGAGCCTGCCCCTGCAGAGCTGACAGAACCTTTGCCCCAGTGTGTCTCCTGTCCCCCAACCACACCAGCTATGTTGTAAATAGCAGCGGTGCTATCTGATGCACTCGTCTTGAAAAAAGGCCCACACCAAAGAACTTTTGAAATAACGCAGAGAGACAGCAGCGCCCTGCACATGCGGAGCTCTGCATTGTGATGCGGTCGGTGTGCTGCCCTTAAACTGGCCCCTGGAGGGCATCCTGCCTCGTTGGAGATGTGACTTCTACTCCTCCTCTCTCCTATCAGGCACCCACGTGGAGTCAGTGACCTCATCATCCCCCCCCTCCTCGTCACTGTAGAAAACCTGGCAGTATGTTGCAGCTGGGGGAACATGACTGCCAGATTGCTGTCCTTCTTGGGCACTGCCTCTTTCTGGGCTCACGTTACTGCCTTCCTCTAGCTGTGTACAATCATCAGAGCCTTCAAAACTCCTCCTCCTGCAGCATGTAACCAACACTGTGGTGAAACAGTTCAGGGGACTCCTCAGGAGGATATGGTGGGGCTAGGGAAGAAGTGACTGATGCCATTGAGCAGAGTGAGGAGGCCGCATTGGCAGCTGCTTTGCCAGACAAAGTACCCTGAGCCTGGGTGAGAGAGGGTGAGGAGGTTGAGGACAGCTTGGTCATCCACTCTACCAAGTCTTCGGCATGTTGCGGCTCAACATGGCCAGCTGCCGAAAAAAAAGAATGAGCGTGTGCTACGGCCACGTGCTGATGAGTATGCACCATGTCTATGACCAGCACTGTTGCCTCTGGACGCAGAGCCTGCTTGCCCTCTTTTATCGGCTCGTGACTCTCTGCCTCTCCTTGTTGTCCTTCCAGACATACTAATGGCTTGTAGGGAGATGTAGCTGCACAAATACTGACAATACTTTCTGATCACTGCCTGTGGTATTAATCTGAGAACACCAGCAATTGTATTCACATTGCTTTAGGTGCACACTGTGCAGAGGACACAGTACACCACATGAAAATACTTGCAGTTCCCTGCCTTTGGTATTAATCTGACAACACCAGCAATCGTATTCACATAGCTTTAGGTGCACGCTGTGCAGAGGACACAGTACACCAAGTGAGAATACTTGCAGATCCCTGCCTGTGGTATTAATATGAGCAGATCCCTGCTTATGGTATTAATTTGAGCAGATCCCTGCCTATGATATTAATCTGAGAACACCAGCAAATGTATTAATGTAGCTTTACGCGCACACTGTGCAGAGGACACCATACACCACGTGAAAATACTTGCAGATCCCCTGCCTGTGGTAATAATATGAGCAGATCCCTGCCTATGGTATTAATATGAGCAGATCCCTGCCTGTGATATTAATCTGAGAACACCAGCAAATGTATTAATGTAGCTTTACGTGCACACTGTGCAGAGGACACCGTACTCCACGTGAAAATACTTGCAGATCCCCTGCCTGTGGTAATAATATGAACATATCCCTGCCGGTTGTATTAAAATGAGAACTTCAGCAAATCTATTTATGTAGCATTAGGTGCACCCTTGTGCAGAGGACATAGTACACCAAGTGAGAATACTTGCAGATCCTTGCCTGTGGTATTAATATGAGAACACCAGCAAATGTATTCACATAGCTTTACGTGCACATGGCTTCACACTGTCCAATGTTTCTAGACAGCCGCTAGGTGGAGTAGGACGCTCCCCGACGAGTCTGCTCCACTCAGGGACAAGCTAGACAGGCAGTCAGTCTGCAGACAGGTGCACTCCTCCCAGCCCCCAGTGGCGAAGCACACACCACCGCTTCTAGGACCAACCTTTTGCCTCTTTTCCCCTTGGCTACAGCAGACCATCTTCTGCCCCCCTCACAGGCTCCTTCCTTAAAGGTAAGCCCTGGTGTTTACCCATTCGCTGCCCGTCTTCCTGCCTGTGTCCGGGGGTAGGTTTGTGGCCATCCTTTTAAGGATAAAGCCGCAGCTTTCCGCCCGGATAGACTCCGTTACCCCTTCTCCTGTAGCCCCACACTACCACCCTTACTCAGGTCACCCCTCCGCCACCTCGCCGCTTCAATTTCCGCCTTTTTGGCCTGTGAAGAATTGCGGCAGGCGCGATCTAGGAAAGGCCGGGGCTTCATCCCCCCCCCGGCAACCATCACCATACTGCCCAAACACCCCAGAAAAGCCCCCCCCTAGAGCACCTTCTCCTCCTGGCAATCGATCAAATCCTCCCCAGCAGCACGGATCCACTCAATCTGATAGCCCCCAGCCTGGATCCTGCTGCCTGATCGGTGGCCATCTTGCTACACCCAGCCCCACTCCACTTTCTCAATACCATTTGAACTTGATCCAGGGTTCGCCTAATCCCCTCTCAAGGGGTCAGGAAGCATATTTTGTGTAGCACGGCCAGGTTTTTTTTGCCTTCCTCTGGACCAAGTCAGGGTCAAGAATTAAGTTAATCCTTGAAAATCTTCCCCTCCCTCCTCCCCCTGGTCTTTGGCGACTATGGTTAATCTGCAATATTCTGCAGAAACCATTGGGGATCTGAGGCCCTTAAGAACTGAGCGACTTTTGAAAATCGATCGACGATCGACTATCAAAAATCTCAGCCGTTTACCCCAGCCTAAGCACATATCATGTGCTTTGATCAACACAAGATCGGCAGTAAAACACTGACTAGAAATCCATGATTTCATTCTACAATACGATCTAGACTGCCTCTTTATTACAGAGAACTGTCTCACAGCCGACTGTAACACCATTCTAGGAGAATTGGTGCCAGAAAACTATCGTATTATAACTGAAAACAGAATAGGGCAAAGAGGAGGACTGGCGGTGATCCATAACCACTTCAAACCCGCATCACGTCCAAAGACGTGAACAGCGCAGACCTGAGGCGCCGGGTTGACGTCTTTGGACGTGATTTGCTTGTAATTCCCCGCGCGCGCCACAGGGTGGCGCGCGGCGGGGAAAAACAGTCCCGACGCATCACCGAGGATACGATGCGTGTACCCGGCGGCCGCGATGTCCGTCAGGTACACGCGATCGTCGGTGAGACAGCAGGGACGTGGAGCTCTGAGTGTAAACACAGAGCTTCACGTCCTGTCAGTGAGGTGACAGATGCTGTGTCTCATGTACATAGGGAGACAGCATCGGTCACCTCCCCCAGTCACCCCCCTCCCCCCATACAGTTAGAACACACCCAGGCAATACATTTAACCCCTTCCTCACCCCCTAGTGTTAACCCCTTCAATGCCAGTCACATTTATACAGTAATTAGTGCATTTTTATAGCACTGGTCGCTGTATAAATGTGAATGGCGCCAAAAATGTGTCAAAAGTGTCCGATGTGTCCGTCGCAATATCGCAGTCCCAATAAAAATCGCAGATCGCCGCCATTACTAGTAAAAAAAAAATATAAAAAAAAAATCATAATTATGTCCCCTATTTTGTAGGTGCTATAACTTTTGCGCAAAGCAGTCACTTATTGTGATTTTTTTTTTTTTTTTTTTTACAAAAATACGTAGAAGAATACGTATCGGCCTTAACTGAGAAAAAAAAATATAAAAAAAAAAAAAAAATGGGATATTTATTATAGCAACAAGTAAAAAATATATATATATTTTTAAATTGTCGCTCTTTTTTTCATTATAACGCAAAAAATAAAAACCGCACGGGCGATCAAATACCACCAAAAGAAAGCTCTATTTGTGGGGAAAAAAGGGACGCCAATTTTGTTTGGGTGCCACGTCGCACTACCGCGCAATTGTCAGTTAAAGCGACGCAGTGCCGGAAGCTGAAATTTCGCCTGGGCACGAAGGGGGTTTATGTGCCCAGTAAGCAAGTGAATAAGACTCATCTTGCGATCACTAAACCAGTCCTTCAAAACCCTCTTCCATTCATGGAAACCCTTACTCTACAACTCCAAACAAACTCCCAGGTGGCCTCTGCTATAGGCCACCTGGCCCAAAATCGCAGCTTCTCCCATCATTGACGGACTTTATCTCCACAAATACCCTTAACAGCAAACACCTTTTGCTGCTCGGGGACTTCAACCTCTGGGCCAACTCCCCGCAAGACCCCGTTGCCGACGCCTGCATTGACGCCTGCATTGACCACCTGGAAGGATTAGGGCTACAACAACTAGTATGTGGGCCCACACATTCTTCAGGTTACACACTGGATCTTATTTTCAGACACGATCTGGAAATAAAAATCTTGGAAAATAAACTGTTGCCATGGAAAGATCACCATGCAATTAAATTCATTATTTCCGAATTCCCCCCTTAACAAAAACATCAAATCCAGTGACAACACACTGGACTAGATGTCAGAAGAAGCTCCACTCGGAACTCTTCAAAGCCACGTTAAGGAAAAAAATAAAAACAATTCAGCTGCATCAAACGGCTGAAGAAACACTGGATGCCATAAACACAGCCCTATTACAGTCAGCTGACTTAATAGCGCCGAAACGTAAAACCTGAAAAATAACTCCAGCTGGTTCAACAACCAACTGGCGTTACTGAAGCAAGAGCGCAGAAGGGCGGAAGCCGCCTGGAAAAGAAGCTTTTCAGATGAAAACCTCTCCATCTACAATGCAACAACAAGAAAATACCACAAAGAAATCTTCAAAGCCAAGAAAAACAATTTTTCTGAGGCTATCAACAGCGCCATTAATCGCCCCTGCAAACTCTTCAAGCTGGTCACTCAGACCATGAATCCAGGCTGTCTTGAAGCCTCCAATTCGGACACACAAGAATGATATCATCCCCACCAAACTGCTGAAGGAATGCGCCGACATCCTGGCACCTGGAAAAAGTAGTGGTACAACAGCTGCAACAGCATCTAGATACCCACAACCTACTTGATCCATTTCAATCGGGATTCCGCCCCGGACACGGGACGGAAACAGCATTGCTCAAAATATGGGACGACGCTCTCAAAGCCGCAGACGAAGGAGAATCTTGTCTTCTGGTTCTGTTGGACCTAAGCCCAGCCTTCAAAACAGTAGACCACAAGCTTTTATTATCTCAGCTAGCTGAAGTAGCCAAAGCCGCAGAAGGCGATTTATCTTGGTTCTACTCTTTTTTGGAAAACCGATCGCAAATAGTGAAGTTAGGACCTTTCACTTCTGAGAAATGCATATTATTGTGCAGAGTCCCTCAAGGATCCCCTCTGCCGCCGGTGTTATTCAACATCTATCTTCGTCCTCTTTTTGAAATCATCAGCAGCCAAAAACTGCTCTATCACTCATATGCAGACAACAGGCAACTGTATTTCCGCATTTGCAATAAAAAGGATCACCACCTCAATCTAGAGACATGCCTCTCTTTGATAGAGGACTGGATGACAGAGAGTTATCTTAAACTCAAAGGAGCGAAAACAGAACTTCTCCTGTTTCACACCAAGTGTATGAATCAACCTGCAACAACTTGGACCCCCCCACCCATTCTGAGCAAAATCATCACCCCTAGCGCCAAAGTCAAAAGTCTCGGGGTCACCTTCGACTCCTACATGACAATGGACGCACAAATAGGGTCAGTAGTCAGCGGATCTCACCATTTACTGCGCCTACTACGCAGACTTACTCCTTTTATTCCCAAAGAAGACATAGCGGTCGTGGTGGGAGCAATTGTAAACTCAAGATTGGACTATGCAAATGCCCTTTACCTCGGACTCCCCAAGTACCAAATTGCTCATCTACAAGTCGTTCAAAATACGGCCGCTATACTTGTGACTGGGAAAAAACCTTGGGAATCAATCTCATCTTCACTGAGAACCCTTCATTGGTTACCAGTGAAGACAGAATCACTTTAAAGCACTCTGTCTAACACATAGATGTATCCATGGGAATGCTCCCCATTATCTATAAATAAAAGCTCATAATCCCAATCGCGTTCTGCGATCCACCAATCAAAATCTACTCCAGATACCGAAAGCCAACTACAAGTCCAAAGGAGATAGAAGATTTGCGGTTCAAGGTCCCAGACTATGGAACGCTTTACCAACCAGCATTCGGTTGGAGGAGAACCACTTAGCATTCAGGAGAAAGATCAAGACTCATCTCTTTTGATACCAAAGGAGACAGGAACAACAAGTGCCCAGAGGCGATTTAGTTCACATGTGCCGCGCTATATACGTTTTCATTCATTCATTCATTCACTGTACAGAGGACACAGTACACTAAGTGAGAATACTTGCTGATCAGCCACTGTCTGTGGTACTAGTATGAGAACACCAGCAAATGTATTTACGTAGCAGGAAGACTAGAGGGACAGTGTCACTGATGCATGCATTGTCGCTGCTCACCATCCTTGTGGCCTCCTCAAATGGTGATAGGACAGTGCATGCCTCCTTGATCAGTAGCCACTAATGTGGCACAAAAATTATCCAAGCTCTCCTGACCATGACCTGGTGCCATACTCTCACAAGTAATTATTGATTGCTCTCTGCTGTGTGTGCAGCCGCTGCAGCATTGAGAGCGTTGAGTTCCACCTGGTGGGCATGTCACAAATGAGGCGGTTGGTGGGCAGGTTGCATTCCCTTTGAATGTCAACCAGCCGAGCACTGGCATTGTATGACCGGCGGAAATGACCACAGATTTTCTGTCCTGCCTCAGGAGATCCTGTAAGCCTGGATACCTGATAAAGAATCACTGCACCACCAAATTCAGGACATGTGCGAAACAAGGAACATGGGTCAAGTGTCCCTGTGAGAGGGCGGAGAGAAGGTTGGTGACATTGTTGCATACAATCATTTCTGGCTGAAGCTGGTGTGGAGTCAACCACCTCTGAGCCTGCCCTGAAGAGCTGACATAATATCTGCCACAGTGTGGCTCCTGTCCCCTAGGCAGACACACTCAATCACAGCATGGCATCTTTTAGGTGAGTCCCATGATACCATTATTACTAGGGGTGCAACGGATCAAAAAACTCATGGATCGGATCGATCCTCGGATCAGAGTCACAGATCGGATCATTTTTCGGATCAGCAAAAAAAAAGACAAATCTTGTTACACCCACTGGAGTTTTAGATTTCACAGTTATTTTTAAACACGAAATGAAGCTTATGTGTTTAAATACAGTATATGTAAATTTGACGGACTGTTTACATGTTAAATTTTAAAAGCAGCAGCAAACCTGCTGACCTTACATGCTTGCTAATGTGACAGAACACCTCTGATTTTCACATTTAACTAAATGTGAAAATCTGAGGTGTTCTGTCACATTAGCAAGCACGTAAGGTTTGCTGCTGCTTTTAAAATTTAACATGTAAACAGTCCGTTGGATTTCCAAATACTGTATTTAAGCATATAAGCTTTGTTTTGTGTTGTAAAAAAAACTGTGAAATATAAAACCACCATTGGGTGTAACAAGATGTCCACTTGCCCCTCTCACTATCATTACTGTGCAGGAGTGTGGGGTGGAGCAAGATGGCGGCGACGAAATGTCACTTCCTGACGAGACAGCCACCGCTGGGTGTACCAAGATGGCAGCGGCTCTGGAGCTAGGCTGAAGCCAGGGACTTTCCTATGGCCGAGGCTGCGGAGCAGTCCAGAGATCGTGCGTTGTGCGGATCCGAACAGGGTGACCCATTTGAATCACGGATCGTGACTAGTGTTGCTCACGAATATTCGCATTGCGAATATTCGCTACGAATATTGCATATTCTAATATTCGCGAATATCTCGAATATCGCGGCGAATATTTGCTATTTCGAATATTCGTATTTTTCGCAATAAATTTTGCAATAAATTTTGCAATAAATTTCGCATTCGCGAAATTTCGCATTCGCGAATTTCGCAATTTTTTTTTTTTATAAAATATAGCGAATATTCGTAAAAATCGAATATTCGTGATATTTTATATAAAAAAAAAAAAAATTGCGAAATTTTGCATTAGCGAAAATTCGCATTGGCGAAAATTCGCAATTTTTTTTTTTATAAAATATCACGAATATTCGATATTAACGAATATTCGCGACCGCATATGTGAAATTTCGCTTTTTTTTTTTTTATAAAATATACCGAATATTCGTAAATATCGAATATTCGTGATATTTTATATATAAAAAAAAAAAACGCGAAATTTCGCATTGGCGAAAATTCGCATTTTTTTTTTTTTTTTTATAAAATATCACGAATATTCGATATTAACGAATATTCGCGAATATTCTTTGAAATATTCGCGAAATATCGCGAAATCGAATATGGCGTATTCCGCTCATCACTAATCGTGACGACCACTAATTATTACTCTAAATGAACCCTCCACAGATTAAATCCACTACTGATAGGACATTTAGATCTAATTCAGTTTTACTAGTCATCTAATCTTTTATCATCTAAAAAAATAAATAAACTAAATGTGTAGTAATACAAGGCAGGCAAATTAAAATACGAATCTATGTTGTAGGAAAATTTCAAAACAATTGCAAAAAAATCACAAAAGTTCCTCTATAGACTGTATATTCTCATGGCTCACTCCAAGGTATATTTAATTAATTTTCTCCTATTCTTTGCGTTGCAATTTAATCTGAAAAGAGAACACAAGATTCAAGCCTCTTGATCTTTATAAAAGTAAATATAGATCATAGTCCCTGTTCATTCCCACAGGATGCAGGGATCACAATCTATTTATCCACTATACTTCTCTCTGTTTTAATTTCAAAATCCTATCACTCCCTCACCTGTCTCTAATGCCGCGTACACACGATCATTTTTTGCGATGAAAAAAAAATGGCCTTTTTCCATCATGAAAAAAACGACGTTTTTCAAACTTCATTTTCCAAAACGACGTTGCGTACACACCATCGTTTTTCTACAAAGCTCTAGCAAAGCGTGGTGAAGTACACCACGTTCGACGGCACTCTTTTCCATTGAAGCTCCGTCGTTTTCAACATCGTTTTGCCCACACACCATCACTTTTTATGACACAAAAAACAACGTTTTGAAAAACTACACAAGCATGTTGGAATTTTTTTGGGGTCGTTTTTTTTAAGACAAACAACGATGTTTTGCCCACACACGATCAATTTAAATGACGTTTTAAAAAAACTTCGTTTTTTTTTCATCGCAAAAAATGATCGTGTGTACACGGCATAAGTATTTCCTCCAACACCATGAATCTCAAATCAGAAACCTTGTGCCCCTAGGGGTTCAAGAAAATGCCTAGATACCGTCAAACCGGGTTGCTTATGTCTAATAGTGCTACGATGCTGTGCAATCATGTCTTTAATTTTTTGTGTTGTTTTCCCAACGTAAATTAGCTTACATGGACACATTAGGATATCAATTATATAGGAAGACTGCTGTGTGAAATCCGTCATTATTGAACCACACTGTATGCAATTCAGACATGGAAAGCATCCCTTCCTCTTTTTTACCTAAAAATAAAATTTTATCTTCATCATGCTCCTTTACCCTATATTCCGACCGCACCAAGAAATCTCTCAGGCCCCTTTCACACTGGGGTGTTTTTTGAGCTTATTCAAGTGTTTTTCGAGCGTTATTCCAGGGTTATTCAAGCATTTTTTTAGCATTTTTCGAGCGTTATTCGAGCGAAGCAGAATAAGTTATTTGAGCGAAGCCTCATCTGCAATCCTATTCAATAATGTGCTGGTAAAGCACCGCTAAGACCCTAATGTTTAAGGGCGTTTTTGCAGTGCATCAGAGTGAAAGGGTAAGGCGTTTTTACAGCGCATTTAATTCATTTTAATAGAGAGGGGTGTTTTTGGAGCGTTTTTTTCAGCGCCCAAAAGCTGCTCCAAAGATGCTGCTTGCAGGACTTTTCCCAATGCCCCACCAGTGCAACGCCTCAGTGTGAAAAGGCAAGGCGTTTTTACAGCACTTTCAATTCATTTCAATGAATTGGAGCATTTTTTTCAGCGCCCAAAAGCTGCTCCAAAGATGCTGCATGCAGGACTCAGTCTGAAAGGGTCCATTGAGATGCATGAAGAGCGTTTTATGAGCGTTTTAATAGCGCTATTTTTAACACTAAAACGCTGTAAAAACGCTTCAGTGTGAAAGGGGTCTTAGTGTCTTGTTTCTCCGAAAAACTTTCATATGTACCTCTTGTAGATGTTCTATTTGTGGATAGGTACATTTGAGTAAAGGCCATTTTTTTATAATTCTGAAAAAATCACTGTATCTATGGAACTACATGGAAAATATTCTCACCTCCTGTTTACGCATTCCAATAGATACCTGCATTTTCTCCTTCTGTAACTTCCTAAGTTCCTGTCCAATCATGTTCTCTTGATATCCCCTTTCTCTAAATCTATGAAACTAATTACGACCTCTAATCTCGTCTTTTTTAAAACCTCATCGCTAACTATGCATTTAACCCTATATAAACAAAAGTGTAAATTCTGCGCTAATCAAACAAGAAATATATGAATAGAAATAGTGAGAAAACAAAGCTGCAACATAAACACATGATAATCATGTGGCAAAATATGGGAAACAATAGTTGCGCTAAGTAAGAATTAGTGAAAAATTCAAAATATAGTGAAAAATCCAATAAAATTTGCACAAAAAACAGCCAAATGGCCTCTTACTCTGGCTGGTGCCTGCCTGGCACTGGGACAAAAGCGTAGTCACGCTCCGTTCCAGGATACATGCGTCACTCAGTGCCCATCCCAGCCTACAAATCCCACAATCCCCAGCAGCCAGACACGCCCCCCTGAAGACGCACACACGTGCGAAACATATGTCGGCGGCTCCATCTGGCTCCCCGCACGCTAAACAAGCCTAAACCAAGCCTACCAAACCCTGACCTCTCTGCCATCCCGAGCCATCGGTGAGACACTCGAGTGGAGGAGCATTGACACGCTTTTGTCCCAGTGCCAGGCAGGCACCAGCCAGAGTAAGAGGCCATTTGGCTGTTTTTTGTGCAAATTTTATTGATTTTTTTTAAACGGTATTGCACCATGATTTTTTCCATTTATTTTTCTGTCCACACATGAGTATACTCAGTACTACTGTGGTTCTAGCGTGATCCAGCATGCCTCAAGTGTAACAGGCACTTATCCTGTCCCGCTCTTCTGACCTACTTGTAACAGAGAGGTCATATCATCTGGTAAGAATATAGTATTTCTCTAGCACTTTTGGTGGAACACGAACAAACTTTTAGGTGAAGGTTTCCCTCACACCCCAGAACCAGCACACCACAATCTTCTCACAGATCTGTTCACAGACCTTGCCCAATCAAGATTGCACTCTGCACAAAGAAGACTATTGATTATCTTATCTGGGTCACCAGTTGGACTTATTTATTTTTTATTTATTTTTTATTTTTTATGTGTCAAATTATACACCAGAATTAATTTTTGTATCACTTCACTGAGGTCTATTTTATTTTATTTTACCATTAGCTTTTGTTGTTATCCATCACAGTAATTCAGACATTGATGTTTGTAATCACCTAATATATATGCCTATTTACACTATGTTATGTTAGTGAGGTTTTGTATTTAGTCTCAGTGGCGCCCTCTATCGTTCTTTATTTTCACATTTTACTGTTACATATACTGCTTCTAAAACATTTGTTGCATATAACTCTGGCTTGCTAGATACTAATATACTGCTTGGGATTTACTGTTGTGTTATTGCCTTTTGCTGTGGAACATCTTAAAGGAACATATACTCTCAAATTAAGCTGAGCTATATATGCCTCTCTTACGCAACTATTAGTTGCTATCACAAACCCTATTTACTACGTGCTTGACATAAGTTCTTACTTATTTATAGGCCCATGCCCTAAGTTACTGAACATATTCACCGTATCTTTTCTATGCTAAGGGTTGTGGCCTAATGTATTTACTTGTGGTAAAGTGATATGATGTAGAGAACCCCCAAACTCCTGTTCATTGATTGGAGTGATGCTTGGGGTCCCGTACTGATAATCACTTGCATACAGACGTGCATTCCTTTATGTGAGAGACAGATAATGTTGAGAACCCCCAAACTCCTGTGTTCTGATTGGAGTGACGCCTGAGGTCCAATACTGAATTCTCACATAACATTGAGAAGTGTATTGAAATCTTTTGCTATCCGCAGTTGTGGTTCACTCCCGTTCACCAATGTTGTTAGAATATGGTGGGGCAATGTTAGAGCCCATTGCAACTGAACTGCATAAAAAAATGATCTTTGAACAAGAAATAATTGTTAGACAAAACAACCTGAAATAATCCCTTAAACATAAGTATTTGTGCTTCAGAATAGTTGCACTCTCCTTAATCAATCCCATTGCTGTATTAATACCAGCTTGACGTGGAATGGATGTATATGAACTGGCAACATCCCAGGTTACCAGTATCTCATCTTCCTGGCATTGTGGTACATCTTTAAGTTTCAGTAGAAAGTCATTGGTATCTTTAATATAGGATCTAGTATTTTTCACTAGGAGAGACAGGATTTTATCCAGAAATTGTGCTATGGGGACAAAAATTGAGTCTCTCCCTGAGACAATCGGGCATCCTGGTGGAGATTGACTGTCGTTGTGGATTTTAGGCAAAGTATACAGGACCAGAATCCGTGTGTGGGTGGGCAACAAAAATTCTAAGGCCTCGTACACACGAGGGGATATGTCCGCTGAAAACGGTCCGATGGACCGTTTCAGCAGACATCTCCGCTCGTGTGTATGGGCTAGCGGACAGATTTCTCCACCCGACAGATTTCAAAGCATGCTTTGAAATCCATCCGGTGGAATCTGTCCGCCCGACATGTCTGCTGGTTAGTACACTTACCAGCAGACATGTCGTCCCCCACCGCCGCCGCGCCGCCGCCGAATGGATTCGGCGCATGCGCGGAAGTGTTTAACTTCCTGGTGCGGTGACGTGGCGGTGACGTGGCGGCGTCAACGTCACCGCCGCGTCACCGCGCCGTCCGGCGGCGGGGAATTTGATCCGATGGTGTGTACACGCCATCGGATCAAACTCCCGATCAGACATATCCGATGGAAATGGTCCGCGGACCGTTTTCATCGGATATGTCCGATCGTGTGTACGAGGCCTAAGAGATCACGAGTGATAGTCCACTCTCTAAAGCTGGTTTCAAAATACATTCAAGTTGTTTTCTTATATGCCAGGTTGGATCACTCATTACTCTTTTATGGATCATTTGATCATTCAGTTGGCGGGTGATCTCATCTTCATATAGCTGTGGGTCCATGACAATCCCTTTATTAGTGGGTTTCATTATAATGTCCTCCCGTCTGCTAAGTTCCCTCAGGGTTGTTCTCTCCTTGTATGATAAATTGTTAGGTGTATGGTCCCGATAATCGATCGTAGATACCAACTGTTTAAGTTCTCGGGTTACCAAATGTCTCAACCGAGGCATAGGTGGTAGGTGATACTGCTTTAGATTTAACTTTCAAGCCCAATGATTTACAGTGAATCTCCCACTGAATCCCCACATATGAATGGTTTGTGAATAAAATGTACTTTCCACCTAATGTTAGAGAACAGTCTGTATACAGTAGATCTTGGTCTAATTGAAATGTATCTAAATAGCTTTTAGGACAAAAAGAAAGACCACGGTTAATCAATCCTACCTCCTCAGGTGACAGGACCCGTCTCGAGATGTTGTGAATCAGGTTTCCTGTGCCAACCATGATTGCCTCTTGTATTGCGGTAACACTCCAAGCCTATTGTCTCCTCTCTGTTGAGCCGTGATCTCGTTTGCATGCAGGAGTATCCTCCACGTTGGCCATGCTGTAAAAAATTGAACAATGAATCTGTATCTGTATTGTGACAGGAAGTCAGGTAAATCTGTGTGTGCTGTCCCCGACGGAAGATACTTTTTTGCCTTGTGTAGACAATACACCAATTACTATTGGGCGTCGGCTGTAGAAATGGCCAGAGAGGTTTGGGGAGTTAGAAGTCTTTAGCTGTTCAAAATGAAACAATTAAAGCCCCTTTCAATAAAGCCTAAGGATAACGGCTGATTGCTGCATCCTGGGGGCTTTGTGAGTGAAGGAGCAGACACAAGCATTTCTGAAGAGGTGAGGTGCTGATGGATATTTCTGTGTGAGAAATATCAGAGACTTTTGTTGTTGTTTTCTGCTGTAGGACCAGCAGTGTCTGCCCAGCAGTAGGCTGTGCCAGACTCCATAGGTAGGTTCCTGTGTTGGGAAGGTAGACGCCCCAAGTGGCAAGGGTTTATTTTATGGTTTGTTTTGTTTATGCTGTTTTGATGCTTGCACGTGTATCCCGCAAGATGGAAAAATAAACCATATCATTTGTTTTCAGTCATCCTCAAGTGCCGTTTTGTACAGTTCAGTGTGTAGTGAACCCATCCAGGGGGTCACACACACCCGCTACCGAGTTAATCCCTCACACATGGTGGAGTGCCGCGGGCAGTTAAAGTAAACCCAAAATGGAGGAGATGCTGAAACAGCTGATTATAGCAAATGCAACTCAACAACAGAGCATTGCAGCGCAACAACAGGCTCACCGAAAGAGCCTTGCAGCTCACCAAAAGAGCATGGCAGCTTACCGAGAGAGCCTTGCTGCTCAACAACAGGCTCACCAAAAGAGCATGGCAGCTCACCAGCAGCAAATGGAGGCCATCGCAAAACTATTTGAGAGAACAGAGGAAAAGGATGGCAAGCCCTCTCTGATTGAGAATCCAGAGGATCATAATGCTATAGAGGTTACCATGTCTGTTGTTGAGACGGAATCATCACCAGAGGGTAGTACTTCACCAGAGGAACAAGAAGTGGAGCCAGATGAGTGTGCCCTGGCAGAGCCTGAAACTCCCAAAGTAAAGGAGCCGCCATTAGTAGTAGAAGAGTCTGTAGAGCCTGTGGAAACCAATGTTGTGAATGGCGTTCCAGAGGTCAAACCAGACGAAATCAAACCAGAAGAGAAAGACCCTCATGTACAAGAAGGTGCTGAGGAGGTCTCGGCTGTCCCCGCAGTAGCAGCTCCTATGAAGCTGAATCAACGGTCTGACAGTTCTGCTAAAGACAGTAGAGAACCTTTAGCAAATACTTTGAAGAACCTTGATGATCCAGCTACCAAATCTGTTACCTTGGAACTGGAACCCAACAAGTTTAAAGGCAAGATTTTGGATTGCTCCAAATTTTTTCGCAAAGCCAAATTGCTGCATTACCATATGAAGTATTTCCCTGGCGTTGACAAGTCAGAGCAGGATCATAGTCCTGTCACGAGGCATATGCAGACAAGAGGCTCTTTAGCTCATGAAAAAGCCAGTCAGCAAAGCTCAAAGAGAAGACGCACCACAAACAGTTCAAATTCCCACCGACCGTCCCTAAAAGACAAAAGCAAGGGGAACTTAATCCAGAAGTCTCATCGCAAGCCAGACAAGCTGTCTGAAAGTGTTAAAGAAAAAAATCAAAGATTTCTTGAGTCTGAAATCAAAGAAAAAGAAGAAGAAAAAGAAAGCAAAGTCAGGGCTGTCTGGTAGGGAAGAGAACATAGAGGTTTCTAAGGAGCTCTCACCAAAAAAATTACAACCTTCAAAGCTCAACAGTGATTATAAGGCCCTGTGTTCCGATAAAAGCAGCGATCATGGATGCCGTCCATATACAAGACTAAGTAATGAGGAGACACTCAGCGATTCTCGCTTATTCTGGAGTGATGAGGATTACAACGAAGAGATCGTTGTCACGCATGCTAATGGTTTTCTAAATGTTGACCGCAACAGGAGCAAGTACAGTTCTGCCAAGCAAAGACTTGTGATGGACAATATGGATGAGAATGCTATGGATGCAAACAGGGCCGGCCCTATGATGGGACCGGGTGGTACCATGGGTACCAGGCGGCACTTTTAGGGGAGCGGCATTCTGCCAGCCCGTTCCGCCCGCTGCCTGTGAGGACACTCCCAGCAGAAGCAGTCAGCGAGTGAGAAGGGCAGGCGCCGCTGCCTCTCAGGAGCCCGGCGCCCAGAGGCGGCTCTTAAATTAGGCAAATTAGGCGATCGCCTTAGGCCTCGCCCACAGAAAGGGCCTCACGATTGCCTAATTTGCCTTTCCTTTGTGGGACTCGCAAAAGGTGGGGTGAGCAGAAGGCGGGCAGGCTCCACATAGCCGCAGACTGAGCAAAGCCAGCGCCGCGATCCGCGGCGGCGGACGAGGGAGAACACTTACGATTGATCATGGATGGAGGTGAGATGGGCATGGCTCAGGCTGCCTGCGTCCAATAGCAGGCTCCACTGCCGCGGTGCCGTCCTCCTAGCTTTTCCCCTAAAGTTTGCGATGGTGGCCCCAGTGCATGGTGGGAGTTGTAGTTCCCCCACAGAGCACAGGCACACAGACTTCAATTTGGCCCTCTGGTGCCTGTGCTCTGCAGAGACTACAACTCCCAGATTGCACTGCAGGGCAGAGAGAGAGGGAGAGAGCTTTGGTTCTCCTGCTGCCTTAGTAGGGGAACAACGTCACAGAAGCGAGGAGCAGGAGCAGGTAGTGTCTCTAACTAATATATATATGACACTACAACAATGCACCCCCAAGTCAAAGACCATATTATCTCTGCTTTAGGTCATATTATGAATTCTTAGAGGAGTTTCTTCATTCATGGCAAAGTGTTTCTTTTCTCAAATTAATCATTTCAAAATGTTGACCTATTTGTTCATGTATCATTGACAAGACAGTTTTATTTTCCCACATTGTACTTTTACTTGTCATCTGCTTTACTAAGGTTTTGGTTTGCCTTTTCCTGGCGTTTGATGGTCGCAGTGACAGCGGTTGATAGGCACAGTGGCAGCATTACATGAGGCACAGTGGCAGTATTTGATGGGCACATTGAGGCTCCATTTGATGGGCAGAGTGACGGCGTTTGGGGCACAATGGCAGCATTTTATGGGGCACAGTAGTAGCATTAGATGGGGCACAGCGAGGCTCCATTTGATGGGCACAGCGGCAGCATTTGATTGGGCACAGTGGCGGCATTTGATTGGGCACAGTGGCGGCATTTAATGGACACAGTGGCGGCATTTAATGGACACAGTGGCGGCATTTGATGGGCACAGTGGCTGCATTTGATAGGGCACTGTGGCTGCATTTGATGGGGCACTGTGGCAGCATTAGATGGGGCATAGTGGCAGCATTAGATGGGCACAGTGAGGCTCCATTTGATGGGCACAGTGGCAGCATTTTATGGGGCACAGTGGCTGCATTTGATAGGGCAAAGTGGCTGCGTTTGATGGGGCACAGTGGCAGCATTTGATGGGGCACAGTGGCAGTATTTGATGGGCACAGTGAGGCTGCAATTAAAGGGCAAATTGGCGGCGTTTGGGGCACAGTGGCAGCATTTTATGTGGCACAGTTGCAGCATTAGATGGGGCACAGTGACAGTATTTGATGGGCACAGTGAGGCTCCATTTCATGGGGCACAGTGGTTGCGTTTGATGGGGCACAGTGGTTGCGTTTGATGGGGCACAGTGGCAGCATTTGATGGGGCACAGTGGAAGTATTTGATGGGGCACAGTGAGGCTACTTTTAAAGGACAAAGTGGCGACATTTGATAGGGCACAGTGGCTGCATTTAATAGGGCACAGTGGCTGTGTTTGATGTGGCACAGTGACAGCATTTGATGGGGCACAGTGGCAGCATTTGATGGGGCACAGTGGAAGTATTTGATGGGCACAGTGAGGTTGCATTTAAAGGGCAAAGTGGCGGCATTTGGAGAACAGTGGCAGCATTTTTATGTGGCACTGTTGCAGCATTAGATGGGGCACAGTGGCAGTATTTGATGGGCACAGTGAGGCTCCATTTTATGGGGCACAGTGGCTGCATTTGATAGGGCACATTGGCTGCATTTGATAGGGCACAGTGGCTGCATTTGATAGGGCACAGTGGCTGCGTTTGATGTGGCACAGTGGCAGCATTTGATGGGGCACAGTGGCAGCATTTGATGGGGCACAGTGGCAGCATTTGATGGGGCACAGTGGCAACGTTTGATGGGCACAGTGGCTGTGTTTTGTGGGCACAGTGGCTGCGTTTGAATGGGCACAGCAGCTGCGTTTTAAGGGCACAGCAGCTGCGTTTGATGGGCACGACGGCTGCGTTTGATGGGCACAGGGAGGCTGCAATCATATCGCCTTTTGGCAGCCCCTCCCTGTAGGCGATCGCCTGGGACACGTGACAGGTCCCAGGCAATCGCCTCTCCAACCAAATAGCGCAGCGAGTGCCCGGCCGTGAAGCCGAAAGCTGTCATGGCCGGGTGCCCACAGTAACAATGAGGACGCTGGCCGGAGGGGGGGCGGAGAAGTGGAACTCCAGCTGGCGCGTTGCTGGAACGTGGAGCAGGTGAGTGCATGTTTATTAAAAGCCAGCAGCTACACTTTTTGTAGCTGCTGACTTTTAATAAAAATTAAAAATGCCTGGAACACCCCTTTAAGGCTGTTAACATATGCATTTATGCCATTCATTTTATTGCATATTGTTTTCCCCATTATGGGCGTGAGTGGGGCCTCATGTCTAATTTTTGCCTAAGGCCTCAAAAAGTATAGAGCCGCCTCTGCCGGCGCCGCTCTGTACATGTCATGTGCGACAGTGCGGGACGGGACAGATCGTATGGCGCGGCGGACATGAGGGTATGTGAAGGATTCGCCTTATCGCCTAGACTAAAGCCATAGCTCCTGGTCACATGTGGATGCAGGCAGGGCAGTCTGTGTCTGTGGATAATCATACCTGCCCTGCATGCTCCAGAGTCCTAACTCGTGCTGTGTGTCATTGTCTTCTGAGGTCTGTTTCTCATCTGCTCTGTCAGTCTCTCTCCTGCCCCTCTCTCTCTCTCTCGCCTCTCTCTCGCCCCTCTCTCTTGCCTCTCTCTCTCTCTCCTGCCCCTCTCTCTCTCCTGCCTCTCTCTCTCTCTCTCCTGCCCTTCCCTCTCTCCTGCCCCTCTCTCTCTCTCTCTCTCTCTCTCTCTCTCCTGCACCTCTCCTTCTCCTGCCCCTCTCTCTCTCCTGCCCCTCTCTCTCTCCTGCCCCCCCTCTCTCTCTCTCCTGCCCCCCCTCTCTCTCTCTCTCCTGCCCCCCCTCT
This sequence comes from Rana kukunoris, assembly GCA_029574335.1. NCBI lineage: Eukaryota > Metazoa > Chordata > Amphibia > Anura > Ranidae > Rana > Rana kukunoris. Next base: position 283,423,766 of record CM056050.1, on the reverse strand, counting down.
CCCTCTCTCTCCTGCCCCCATCTCTCTCCTGCCCCCTCTCTCTCTCCTGCCCCCTCTCTCTCTCTCCTGCCCCTCTCTCTCTCCGGCCCCCATCTCTCTCTCCTGCCCCCATCTCTCTCTCCTGCCCATCTCTCTCTCCTGACCCTCTCTCTCTCTCTCTCCTGCCCCCCTCTCTCTCTCCTGCCCCTCTCTCTCTCTCCTGACCCTCTCTCTCTCCTGACCCTCTCTCTCCTGCCCCCTCTCTCTCTCCTGCCCCCTCTCTCTCTCCTGCCCCCCCCTTTCTCTCTCTCTCTCTTTTTTTTTTGGTGGGCGTGATTTATTTGGCGGGGGGGTGGGGGGCAGCATTTCATTCTTGGTGCCAGGCAGCACAATGTCTTGGGCCGGCACTGGATGCAAATATGGGTGAACTGTTAGATCTCTGCTCAGGAAAGATTAAGCAATCACAGTCCAACACCAGCCAGCCTGATACAAATGACTCCAAGATAGGGGTTATGGATGAGTTGCTAGGACTCCGCTCTGGAAAATTTGTCTGTCAAGATGATGGTCCAAATCAAGAATCTTTTAGTTGTACAAAGGCTCATGCTGAAAATGAGAAAAGTGACCTAATGAATGAAGCAGTTGCTCTCTGTTCCAGTTCTTTCACCAACAGAGAAAATGAAGAAAATGAGGCCGTGTTTGAGGATTTCCATCTTCTACCATGTGATGATTCTGACAGCGAAGAGCTTGCAGAAGTTGAAAGTGGTGCAGAAGATGACAAGGAGGAAGTGAAGGTGTAAGTAAAGGTAGAAATGGCAGTAAAGAAAGAGCCGGTCCTGTCACTGCTGGATGTCATGGAGGAGGATGACGCCCTGCAGGATGAGGCATCTGCTGTGCCGGCGGGGAGCGATTCCGAAAAATGCTCCTACCCCTGGGTTATGTGAAGAGACAAGCGCTGTACGCTTGCAGTACCTGCACCCTGGATAAAGAGGAGCCTGCTGGGATATGTCTGGCCTGTACATACAAGTGTCATGAAGGCCACGACCTGTTTGAGCTCTACACCAAGAGGAAATTTCACTGCGATTGTGGAAATGCCAAATTTAAACTGCGGGAGTGCAAGTTATATCCGGATAAAGAGAAGAAAGACCTGGCTAATAGTTACAAGGACAATTTCTTTGGCATCTACTGCACATGTAAGAGACCGTACCCCGATCCTGAGGATGAGACCCCAGATGAGATGATCCAGTGTGTGGTATGTGAGGACTGGTTTCATGGTCGGCACCTAGGGGCAGTTCCATCGGAGCACGTTGAGTTGCATGAGATGGGGTGCCAGGGCTGTATGGATCACTGTTCATTTCTTTGGGCCTACTCTGCCAAGTTAGGAGTTCCTGGTGTCACCAAGATTACCAAAGCAGAAACGGAACATGAAGATGTTAAAGTTGATGATTGTCCTACGGAAACAGCCAACCCTCAGAATGGACTAACAATGAATAATGAAGAATGTGTGGAAGATAACGACGATGAGGAGGAGGAAATTCTTAGAAAGCTAAATCTTCAGTTCTCAGTCAGTTGCTTGATGGAAATAAAGCTGAAAAACGTAATTCTGACACTGCACTAAATGATGTAGAAAAAGTGTGTCCAATATCCACTGAGCCATGTGAATGTAGTAAGGCAGGTGATATTCATGACTTTCTCATAGTTGATGATCAGCGGAGCAGGGTCATTGAGGAATCTGAATTGCAGGAAATATGCACCCAGACTGAAGCTATTTTTGCCTCTGTGAATTATTTGCATGTTGAAGAGCAGTGTGTTAAGTTTTATGTTAATGAAATCGGATTTGAATATAAAGGTAATGTCACATCCTGTGAAACCCAGTCTTTAGAAAGTGTTCTGTCAGAGCAAGTAACGCAGGATAATACTTTGGACTTGACTACAAGATTCCTTGGGAAGTAAAATTTATTTTTCAAAGTGTAGAATCTGTAATGGCAGGTGAAACCTCCATCACTGAAGTAGTCAGAGAGGCTAAATGTACTAATTTATTGGATGCTTTTTCCAAATGTCTTAAAAGGAATAAAGAATATGAGAATTTGTGTCGATGGTTTCACAGAAACAAATACTAAACCATTTTTGGGAGACTATGAGGCAAAGATAGTTGAACAACTAGCCATAAACATAATTTCAAAAGTGATTGTATCTGCTAGACAAGAAATGTTGTCTAGTTCAGTTAATAATGTGTCCGATAGCAATTGTGAAGTTCTTGGTGAGAATAGGGGTGTGCGAACAAGTGATGCACAGAGTAAGCGGTTGGTTCAAGAAAGTGACGAGGGTTCAGTTTCTGAAAACCTTACATTGGGTTTGATAGATTTTCACCATACTTGTGAGTCTGAACTATCACAAAGTAAGAAGCTTGGAAATGTAGAATTGACAAGTAATGATTTCCGTCTAGCGCACCAAAGGAAAGAAAAACCGCCTAGTACATCGGTTTATCAGAGGTCTTCTGCGTCAGACTTTAGTCCAGTTCATAGAAGAACAGATTTTTTTGGGTGTCACCTTGCTTTGGAGGATTCCAGTCTTGGTGTGTTTACATCTGAAGAGGGCATCCACATGGATGATCCATTGCAGAGCACAGTGTTGTCAGCTCTTGGTATTGGTTATGACTCGCTGAGTTCTTCAGGGATTGAGCTATCGAGGGAAACCTTTGTGTCCATTGAAAAACCAATTAAGGTTTTTCATGGTTTACAACTGAAAATTTGTATATTACAGAGCAAGGAACATCCTCTTATGTACCTCAGCCGAAATTTGAAGACCAATAGGAGAATAAATAGGTGGCTCCTGGCCCTTCAGGAATTTAGTTTTGTCCTAACGCATCGCCCCGGTGTTAAAATGGGGAATGCAGATGGGGTGTCCCGAGTGCATGCGTGCCTGGCAACCTGTGTCTCAACCCTAGGGTTAAAACAAGAGGGGGGGGTATGTGACAGGAAGTCAGGTAAATCTCTGTGTGTTGTCCCCGACGGAAGATACTTTTCTGCCTTGTGTAGACAATACACCAATTACTATTGGGCGTCGGCTGTAGAAATGGCCAGAGAGGTTTGGGGAGTTAGAAGCCTTCAGCTGTTCAAATTGAAGCAATTAAAGACCCTTTAAATAAAGCCTAAGGATAACGGCTGATTGCTGCATTCTGGGGGCTTTGTGAGTGAAGGAGCAGACACAAGCACTTCGGAAGAGGTGAGGTGCTGATGGATATTTCTGTGAGAGAAATATTAAAGAGACTTTTGTTGTTGTTTTCTGCTGTAGGACCAGCAGTGTCTGCCCAGCAGTAGGCTGTGCCAGACTCCATAGGTAGGTTCCTGTGTTGGGAAGGTAGACGCCCCAAGTGGCAAGGGTTTTTTTTTATGTTTTGTTTTGTTTATGCTGTTTTGATGCTTGCACGTGTATCCCGCAAGATGGAAAAATAAACCATATCATTTGTTTTCAGTCATCCTCAAGTGCCGTTTTGTACAGTTCAGCGTGTAGTGAACCCATCCAGGGAGTCACACACACCCACTACCGAGTTAATCCCTCACAGTATTAACTGATGAATTATCAGACATCTCTCTCCTCATTCCTCCATACTTGGACCAACCTCTCGTAGTACTCAATGTCATGGTCAAATGTATTCCTTTTGTTACTTCTGAATCAGATCGATGTTTATTAGAATTCTCTTCAACTAATTCTTTAAGCTTAATAAATTCTTCACATGTTACAGAAGTTTTTAAATCATGTTACACTTTAATCAGTTGTTCAGATAAAACAGCAAGTTCTTTGTGTATATTAGAGATAGTAAGAGTCATAAGATCAAATGAACATTTATTTAAAATGTGCATGAAAGTAATTGTATACTCATCATTGTTATTAAACAATGTAGGGGTTAACCTCACCCGTAGAATACTCTGTACTCTGCATAAGTGTCAGCCCATGCAATTCCAAAGATGTATGTTGTTTCTGCAATTTTTCCCATGTGTGGGTATAATGTGTGGGGGTATTCCCAATTAGAACATTTCTAGATCCAGATATTTGAGACATATTCTGTGAGACTTCTTCCTGGGTGAACGAAAACGTAGATCCATTCACTTCCATCTTAGAAAAGTAACTTACTTACCGGCAATACTGAAATGAAACAATAGGGTGGGTTACGTCCTCCTCTCCTTTTGTTTTTCTGGAGCAGTGTCAGGCTGGGCTCTCTCCAAAAAATCCACCAATATTCAGTAAAAAAGACGACAGGACACAACCTCCAATGCGACAATATACAGTCTATATAATGAACAGGGACTATGATCTATATTTATTTTTAAATATAAAAATATTTATTATACGGAAACCACCTATCCACATCAATGGGAAAGCCCAGCATTTTCCCTTGCATCAGAGGGGGCGGGGTCACTCCCTCAGCTACATAAGAGCTGTCAGGCTAGTGCCGCATCATTCCCAGGGTGTCTCCGGTGGAGTCAGCATCGTTGAACATCATCGCTGGAGAGTGGAGATCACCCATGGCTGGATACCGAGAGTGAATTCTATCGCTGTAATGGAGATCGAGAGTAGATTACATCGCTGGAATCTTTTTTTTTTTTTTTTAATAAAGGACTTATAAAGCTGTGTCTGTGTGGTTTTTAACAATTTGACTCTTTTTTTTTTGTGAAACGATAGGGTCCAATTTACCCCTTATCAATTCACATGGGGGGGGGGGGCTGGGATTTGGGGGTCTCGTGTTAAAGGGGACTTTCAGATTCCAATAAGCCCCCTGCTCACAGACCCCCACAAAAACCGGGCAAGGGTTGTGGGGATGAGGCCCTTGTCCCCATCAACATGGGGACATCCTCTCCATGTTAAGGGCATGTGGCCTGGTATGGTTCAGGAGGGGGGCGCTCTCTCATTTCAATAGTTTTTTATTGAAGTTTTATACAGACAAAGAAAGCACAAAGGAACAAACAGACAACAATGATCTGTACAATGACCTTTGATAGAATCAAAAATACATATAGCAATGCCGAACAAACAGTGACAGAGCTCAATTAACCTTGACAAATTCCATGTCGTAACCATTGGGCGGAGTATCATCCTTCCCCCCATGCACCCCTCTGAGAGCAAACTGTGCAGCGGGGGAGAGGGCACGACCCGCCTTTAAATCCAATACATCCAGTTAGATACTGTCAGGGGATGCCTACACAGGCATCCGATACTAGGCAACAGGTCAATGGGCTGCACTAAAGTCAATAGGCACCAGGATAGTGACAAAATATACATTTAATAAAGGTTAAGCACACGTGAAAAAACAATAGTGGAAAACCCCCAAGACAAGCAAGCATAACACAGCAAACCCCAAACCACTAATCAACAAATATATACAAGGTGGGAGCATATATACCAGGTCAAGCAGGGATGTGAGGAACAAGGGAAAGCAGAGTCCAGGACAGGGCAGGGATCAAATCAGGAGAGTCCAGCACAGGGCAGGGATCAAATCAGGAACAGGTTGTGTCCAGCTAACAGATCAGGCAGGTAACAGGCTGACAAGGAAAAATACTGAAGCCCTGGATTGTAGTGCAGGGCGGGCTTATATACACCTGTAGCAGTTCATCCCAATTAGAGAGGAGTCCATCCCATGGGAGACACCCGCTGGTGGACATCAGAACTGCACCCCTGTTGCTGGGAGAAACAGTGCCACCAGCAGGTGACCAAAGCCATGACATGGATCATGACAGATACATAGGAACATTAGAGGACATAAGAACAGCATAGAACATAAATCTCAAGTTACTCAGAGCCTAAGTCCAATAATGATAAAAACCACAGGTCAATGGTACTACAAAAAAAAAAAAATGTCCGAGGTTATTGGACAACACAAGAAAACAAACAAAGTAAAATAAAACATTAAAGTAAAAACATTAAAGTGTCGTTCCTCCTTAGATCCAAAAGAACAGCTATGATAAACGATGATGTAAAAGAAAGAATTGTCTACACATTAGCCCTTATAAACCAAATTATACCATTGACTCCACTTAGACCAACTACGTTTCATATTGGCATAATTTCCCTGAGAAGCAGCGAACATTAGCTCATACGCGGCATGGGTATTAGTTGTTTCAAAAATGAGGGCGGGTTTATATCTCTCCAGTGATATGGGCAGCGGCCACGGTGTCCACCCCTCCAGCTTCCTCCATTGAGAACGTCAACATATGACGAAACGCGTCTGGATTAGAGGCGTGCAGTGACATCACTGCGTTCGCGTTAGGAGGAAGGGCTCCTTGTTTGATGCCGGCCGGCACAATTTTACTGTTATCGCTCGTTTGCACTTCCTTGTGTAAGTAGCCTTTTAATTTTTTTATTAAACTGTACACTGGTACTACACTATGTTGCGGTCTCCTTCCTTTTATATGGTCTACCGCTGCTCTGTAAGATACCAATGGTGGCGAGTATCCAACACTGCATCCTGTGTCCATTCCGATGCGGATCTCATGACCAGCTGGGCTATACAAGATTTCTGATAAGCCTTGACATATACCCGTGTGTTATTCCGGTTCGGATTACTATATGCCTTTATTAGGCTTATATCTGGTAAGCCTCAGTCCGTGTGGTGGTGGTTCACGATTTTTCCATTTGCACCTGGGTGCTGTTCATGTCATATCCTATGTCATATTTATCTTCATTGGACTTTTAAACAATTCATGTATCTATGGACTCAATTGGTTCTTTTTAGTTGGCGCAATTTTTTCTTAAACTTTGTCGTGTGATACTTAATCTAGTACTAAGAAGTATGTGAGTGATTATTGTTTTTGAGAAGAACGGAACAGGGTCCAAGCCTAGGGACAAAAGTGCCGCCCCTGCAGAGGGAATAATCTGAGCACCCGCAAACTGAGACATTAGATTGAATACACTCGTCCACAAACCCCTAAGGAAGGGGCAAGTCCACAAGACATGGTGCAACGTTCCCACCTCGCCGCAGTTCCTCCAGCACAAGGAGGATGTATTCGGGTCGAATTTAGACATGCAGTATGGTGTTAAGTACCACTGCGCCAGTATCTTGTGGGATAGTTCCCATAAATTAACACTCCTAGAGGCAGAAAACGTGCTGCGCAGAGCATCCTGCCAATGGTCATCTGTAAACGTTGCCCCCAGATCTCGTTCCCACGCCACCATATTTGATGTTTTGATAAAGACATATTTATTATTTAAGAGGTTGTAAAATAGCGAAATCCCACTAATGTTGGTTGTGGGATTAGTAAGGTAAAGTGTTACCCGCCAGGGTAGAGCAGTGGCCGTTTGAGGTGACTTCTTGAGGAAGTGGGCTATTTGGAGATACCTATATAGATCAGTATCCGCTAGTCCAAACTCAGCCTGTAGATCACCAAATGATTTAAGTGTGGGGCCTGACAATAAGTCTCCCACTACTCTGATACCCTTGACTACCCAGTATGTAACAGATATACCTGGTATGATTAGAGGTAAGCTAGTGATGGGGAGAGGCATAAGTTCAACTTCTTGTTCTATGAAATTATGGGAAGCAAACAGCTTCCATGTGCGTATAGTAGCCACCATTGTGGGAGAGAATTGATTGAGGGCCAGGGCAAGTACGCGACTAGATAGCAAGATGTCAGATAAATGATTAACAAGAGACTGCACTAATTCCAGTTCTAGCCATCTAGGAGTGTGGGTCTACACAAACCATAATCTAGCCTGTGAAAGAATCGAAGCTGAGTGGTAGTCCTTCAGTAGAACATGACGAACACCACCAACTCTCCTGCCCGCTACCAACTTCTTAAAGGAGCATGTCGCTTTCTTGCCCTGCCACAGGAATCTATTAAGCAGGGATTGGAGTTTGGAGAAAAAAGAGGCGGGGACAGGAATCGGCAATGTCCGGAAGAGATATAGTAACTGTGGTAGGACTATCATTTTAAATGCTGCTAGGAGGCCAGACCACAGCAGTTCAATTTTAGATATTTCCTGTAATGACTTATTCATTGAACTAAGAAGTAGAACATAATTAGCTGCATATAGATCATCACTGGACGCTGTTAGAGATATACCCAGATACTTTAACCCATCGTCTCTCCAGGAGTAAGGGAACCGAGCAACAAGCCTCCTCCTCACCGGAGGATCGATGCCCACCCCCATCAAGTAGGACTTACTCTCATTGACTTTGTAATAAGACAACCTATTAAACATCTCCAGAGCCATATGTGCTGAAGCCAGGGAAGTCTCCACGTCCGTAAGAATCAATATGATGTCGTCTGCGAACAGACTGATGGTATGGGTGGAGCTTTGGGCAGGAAAACCTTTTATGTCTGGGTGAGAACGAATAAATATAGCAAGGGGTTCCATTAATAAATTGAAAATTAGTGGGGACAGCAGGCACCCCTGCCTGGTGCCATTTGATATTAAAAATGGTCTAGACAGAACTCCTGAAGTGAGCACCTGGGCGGAGGGGTTGGAATACAAGGCCAGGATCGCGGATAGGATAGGGCCTATAAAGCCAAACCTTCGCAAAACCCGAGCCATATAGGTCCAATGAATGCGATCAAAGGCCTTCTCTGCGTCTAAGGCCAGCAGCAGAGAGGGTCTCCTTCGCCCAGAGGCGATTCAGTTCGCATGTGCTGCGCTATATAAGTTTTTCATTCATTCAAGTTGGCCAAATGGATGACGTTGATTAGCCTACGAGTGGCATCAGAAGTCTGACGTCCCTTGGTGAAACCTGTTTGGTCAGGGTGTATAAGCAGGGGGAGGATATCTAATAGATGATTGGCAATGAGTTTGGCATAAATCTTCAAGTCTATATTGAGTAGGGATATCGGTCTAAAGTTTGGAGGGGATATAGGGTCCTTCCCCGGCTTCGGCAAAGTCACAATAACAGCGGACAACATTTCAGAAGGAAGGGTGGCGGAGACAGCAGCAGCATTGAACACCTTCTCCAAATACGGAGTTAAAACGAAATTAAAGACTTTATAATAATCCCCAGTGAATCTGTCAGGGCCGGGGGACTTGTTGTTAGGGAGGGACTCGATAACTTTGCGTATCTCCTCACTACCAAAGGGTAAATTACATTTTTGTAATTGGTCCGGAGAAATAGCGGGAATATTTAAACTATTTAAAAATTGGTCAATTTCTTCAGGATTGGGTTGATAGGTATCCGCATCATCTTTTAGGTTATACAAGGAGCTATAATAGAGGCTATAAGCGTCCGCTATTTCTTGAGGATGGTAAAGTTTGCACTTACTTACTGGGTGAATAATATAAGGTATCTTGGATTTATGTCTCACACCCTTCACTCTATGGGCCAATAATTTATCCGCTTTATTGCCCATGGCATAGTACGTCATTTTCAATCTACGGGACGATTTTTCAAATGTTTCTAGTAAAAGTAGCCTGAGATCATGCCTCAATTGATTTAATTTATGGGAGACTACCCGAGATGGTTTTTGTTTGTTAGCTGTTTCAAGCAGGAAGATTTCATCCGATATGTCTTTCACTCTTTGCTGCCGCTGTCTATTAGCCCTTGCCCCCAATTGGATAAAAATACCCCTAATATACGCCTTGTGGGTGTTCCACAAAACAAACTGGTCCTGAACAGAACTATCATTGTTGCTAAAAAATTTCTTCAAGTGCAGATCAATATGCCTCCTGGCCTCGTCTTGTTGTAGCAAGAATGAGTTGACCCTCCATAAAGATAGTGTAGAGTTAGCTAACACATCCTCAAGGGTGAGGGTAATGGAGGCATGATCAGACCACTTTATTGTGTTAATGGTAGTGCCCGATACTTTAGAGAGAGTGAGTTGGTCAACTAAAAATAAATCAATTCTGGAGTAAGCACCATGCGGCGAAGAAAAAAAGGTAAAGTCTTTTTCACCAGCATGGAGGCACCTCCAAGCATCAAACAGATTGTGATCGTGGATTGAGGTCGATAATGATAGGCTTGAGCGCTTTGCGCCGGAAGAAGAATCAATTTCTGGATCCGGGGTAGCGTTAAAATCCCCACATAGAACAAGTTTACCTTTTCGGTGTGCCTCAACTTTAGTCATTAGCTTGCGAAAAAAACAAAGTTGGTGCTTATTTGGGGAGTTCAACGTAACTCAGGATAGTGAACGTAATGTTGTTAATGTCACATACTAGAATAATATATCGTCCTTTGGGGTCCAGGACTGCCTCAGAAAAAGAAAAAGCAACCGTGTCTCTTATGGCCATAAGGACCCCTTTTGTTTTATTAGGGGAATTTACTGTGAAGATATGTGGAAAACTTCTATGGGAGCAAATAGGGGGGGACAATGAGGAAAGTGTGTTTCCTGCACACATAAGATGTCAGCTCGATTGGAGATGGCCTTCCTCCACATAGATTTCCTCTTGACTGGATGATTCAGTCCATTAGTATTTATAGAAAGAAATTTAACACCCATCTTCAACGTTCTTCAAAGTAGACATTGAGTGTGATGTTCGAACAACACTTGCGAGTGAGTAGTAAAAAAAAAAATGGAGGAACACAAGAGAAAAAAAAATAATAAAAGATACGAAAACAAAACAGAAACAGGCAACTAACTGGCAAATAGCCAACATGAACCGGGTGTAAACCCTTTTTAATCCTGAAAACAGTACCCGTAGGCAGCGGGGAGCTGTGCAGGTTAAAATGGGGATAAGTCCAGGCCTGCCGTCTCCCGTAGACTCCTGCTGAGGGAAAAACAAGTATGTACCTCATCCGGTACTAATTATGTGATTTGGCGTTCTTATTGGTAACCTTCTTTCATTCGGGATCAGACCGCGACACCGACCTAGAGTCGGTTTTTGATACCCCATACCTCCAGTAGAGAGATACCCTTATCCATGGATTCTACTACGTGAGTGCGACCGTCTTTGGTGACAGACGGTTTGGCAGGATAACCCGATCTGTATTGAATCTTGTGGTTCCTTAATACTTTAGTGATGGTGTTTAAATTTTGTCTTTTTTGCAGAGTATATTGGGATAAGTCCGTAAAAAACTGCAGCTTCTGATACTGCGAGGGAATGCGTTCTCTTTTGCGCATAACTGCCATTAGTTGCTCTTTGGTGTGAAAAAAGTGGAAGCGAAGGATAACATCTCTGGGAACCTGCTCGGGCAGGAAGGAAGGTTTGGGCAGTCTATGTATCCTATCGATGGTGAGCTCAAGATCAGAAAGATCAGAGAGGAGTTCCTTGAACAAGGAGGAGGCAAAAGAGTGCAGATCTGGTTGTAAAACGGACTCGGGGACCCCCCTCACCTTCAAATTGTTTTGCCTGCTTCTGTCTACAATATCTGCAAGCTTGGCTTTAATCCAATCTGTATCCCCCTCTCTTTCCTCATGCGAGTCCACCAGATCGTTGATGGTAACAGCGTATCCCCCCATTTTGTGCTCAATATGTTCCACTCTAGCCTCTACTGCTTGTATATCTGAGTGAAATCTATGGATACACTGCATCATGTCTGATTGTAATGAGCTGCGCAGGGATAGCAGCATATCCTTCAATACAGTGTCCATCACAGGCTGATGAGCAGTGGGGAAGGATTCGATAGAATCTGGGAGCTCCCGTGTATCATCTCCTGAATCTGTTACAGGACTAGCTGACTGCATGGGACCCTCCTTGTCCAGCCTGAACTTAGCCTTGGCTGGGCTGTTAGACACAGAGGAGGGAGAAGGAGACTGCCCAGCATTAGATGGACACTTGTTTTGGGGTCCCCTGGCCTGCCCAGAACGGTTGCTTTGCACTGGTGTGGATGCCGCCTCGGAGCCATCTTGCCTACCTCCACGTTGGTGAGAGGAGAAGAATTCCGTCAGCCGCTGGGGCTTCCTCAACTCCTTGCGTTTTCTGGACACGTTCCCAGGGGTCTCCAGAGCTGGAATGCCGGGTGAGGTGGCCAGAAATCGTGCCCGGAGGGTTGTTATGTGCCGTTCTTTCCCTGCAGCTAACAGAGCTCTGGGACTAAGCCGCCATTCAGCTCCGCCACAAACCATGCCCCCTCGGGGGGCGCTCTCTTATCCCCCCTCTTTTCCTGGGCCTCGGATAAAGGGTCTGGTATGGATTTTTGGGGGACCTCACGCCATTTTTTTATTTTGGTGCAGAGTTCCCCTTAAAGCGGAGTTCCACCCTTAAAACCACTTTCTTTCATCCCATCCAGCATACTGGCGTCAGCGCCAGTATGCTGTTTTATTTTTTAATCCATGTACTTACTTTATAATAGATCATTTCATTTTGGGTGCACAGCGGTGTATGTCGCCGCTATAAGGCGTCACGCCTTCCAGAAACAGCCGACTAGCGTTCGGCTCTTCTCGGCGCCTACGCACAGACCCAGAAGCTGACTGCACAGGCGCCGTATATAGCCACGTCACGCCCTCCGAAAAAAGCCGAACTAGGACCGGCTATTTACGGCGCCTGCGCAGTCAGCTCCTGGGTCTGTGCGCAGGCGCCGAGAAGAGCCGAACACTAGTCGGCTGTTTCCGGAAGGCGTGACGCCTTATAGCGGCGACATACACCGTGGTGCGCCCAAAATTAAATGATCTATTATAAAGTAAGTACATGGATTAAAAAAAAAAAAAAACAGCATACTGGCGCTGACGCCAGTATGCTGGATGGGATGAAAGAAAGTGGTTTTAAGGGTGGAACTCCGCTTTAAAATCCATACCAGACCTGAAGGGTCTGGTATGGATTTTTTGGGGGAACCCCACATAATTTTTTTTTTATTACGCGGGGTTCCCCTTAATATGCATACCAGACCTGCACAAAATGTTCCATTCACAAAATGTAATTTTTGAAGGAAAAAAAGTAATTTAAAACTACTCGCGCTATTATTGAATTGTCGGGCCCGGCAATACAGATAAAAGTAATTGAAAAAAAATGGCAGGGGTTCCCTTTAATATTCATACCAGACCCCAAGGGCCTGGTAATGGACTGGTCTTTTTTTTTTCAATTACTTTTCTCTGTATTGCAGGGACCGACAATTCATAAATAGCCACTAGAAGTTTTAAATGACTTTTTTTCCATCAGAAATTACACTTTGTGCAGGGATAATTCTAAGCACGGGAAACATGCGTTACGTTACATGCATACTCTAGACCCCCCAGGTACCAAATTTAAAAGAATATTTCACGTTTATTGTTTCACTTTAAGCATTATTAAAATTACTGCTCCCTAAATAACTGCCTTTTTTTTAACTTTTTAGGACAATAACTTGAAAATTAACTTGAACTTGAAAATTAACCTTTAAAATTAGCACTTTAGAATGCTCCCATAGACTTTTACAGGGTGTTCCCCAAATTGTTTGCTGTTCGCCGAACTGGCAAACAGCCAATGTTCGAGTCTACCTTAAGTTCGACTCGGACTCAAAGCTCATCCCTAGAATCGACCCTTAAAGACTATGGGCCAGATTCACGTATTCCAGAGCATCTTTGCTCTGGAGTAACGCTTTTGATTTGCGTTGCGCTGCCGAAATTTTAGGAGCAAGTGCTGTCATTCACTAAGCACTTGCTCCTAAAGTTGCGGCAGCGCATCACAAATGAGCCGGCGGAATTCAAATGTCGCGGGTACGGGGCGTGTAGTATGCTAACTACGCGCGATCCCGCCGCCAACGTACTGCGCATGCGTCGAGTGTCAAAACATCCCCGTGCGCATGCTCCAAAATCTGTGAATGAACGTCAATGACGTCACATTCCCATTCATGACCGTTTTACGCAAGCGACGTTTTTTTTTTTTTTTTCCGACGCGATGACGACGCCTATACCTAACATAGGATACTCCAGCCCCATGTAGGTATATCTATGCGCCGCGTATCCCGTCCGGAAACGTCGTATCGTCATTGCGTCACGCCGGATTTTGATCGTGAATTGCCGATTTCCGCTCATTAACATATTTTTTGAGCGTAAATCGGCGGGAACGCCCCCGGCGCCATTTTTAAGTTGAAGTAACGATGCGATGGCGAAACTCAGTTACGCTGCTCGCATCGGAACTTCAACCCGGCGTTTCTTGTTTTCTGGTTACAGAAAACAGAAACGCCGGCTCAAAGCCACAGTTAGGCTGGCGGATCACTCGATCCGCCAGCGTAACCTTTCCTGAATCTGGCCCTATCTTTCCAACGATGCTACTGATGATCTTACAGCACTAACATTGTGGGAAACTCAAAAACCCATAATCCAGGGCAAATTGATTCAACAGGCAGCATCCCTTAAGCGGGAACGCAAGAACCTATGCAAACTTTAACGCATGCCATGCTGATTTCCAATCCACCCCTAATTTCCTTCTCGAAAAAGCTCAGCTAGACTTCTATCTGTTTTTTACTGACGTGGCTGATAAACTCATATGCAAGCAACAACAGATATCTTATCTCAAGGCTAATAAACCTGACACACCCATGCCGAGTATACCGAGCATGTGTACGAGGCTTTCAGGTTTCTCGACAAGAAAACTCCCCTGAATCTAGACGAGAAAAATAGAGAACATGTTCTGTATTTTCTCATCGTGAGATTCTGGGCAGTTTTCCTGACGAGTGTGTATACTTACCTGGTCGCGTGGAAACCCGCGCATGCTCGAAATGACTTAGACGCATGCGCGGTAGCTTCCTAGGCAGAGGTAGGGTGCAGCAAGATGGCGTCAACGGCATTTAATGTGACGAGCGCATGCAAGTCATACGCGATGATGTCACCCTGTTCTTGCCTTTCAGGAGAACCATGGTTCTTTTGAAAGGAGAGTCTGTACACTCGGGTGGCAAGAGATTCTTGCCAAGAATCTCGTCGGTGGAAAAACAACGTTTTTTTCCTGATGACATTCTTGCCCGTGTGTACAGGGCTTCAGGCCCCACTGCTGTGGACGCCTTTTTCATGTATTTCTCTTCCTACACGTAATCAATTGCAACAAGAATCACTTGAGTATCCTATCACAGAAGAGGATGTATCAATAGACATTAAGACCCCTTTCACATTGAGGCGTCTTTTATGCGGTACATCGCTAAAAATAGCGCTGCTATACCGCATGAAAAAAACCTGCCCTGTAGTGTTCAATGTGAAAGCCCGAAGGCTTTCACACTGAAGCGGTTCGCTAGCAGGACCGCTCCAAAAGTCCTGCTAGCCGCATCGTTACTGCGGTATAGGAGCGGTGTGTTCACCGCTCCTATACCGCGCCTTCCCATTGAAATCAATGGGAAACCGGGGTATTAACCGCTTTTCGGCCGATAGCGGGGGTTAAAACCACACCGCTAGCGGCCGAATACCGCGGTAAATACGACGGTATAGCAGCGCTAAAAATGTCCAAAATATGGAGATATCACGCCATGCATCCCTAAATCCACGCTTTATCTTCCCAAAATAAAACGGTAGTCTGGGAATCCCTAATTTCTCAACCTACTATTACGCAGCGCAACTCACACATTTGCCCACATATCACGCAACAAAAGAAGCACCAATGTAGATGGCAGTTGAATCAGTTGTTTGTAATCCCATATCTGTAGCGAACATGGTATGGCTCCATCTGACTGACAGATCTTCCATACTGAAACGATCTGTTGTGCCCAAAACTAAACATATAGGGCCAGATTCAGGTAGATGGGCGAATCTTTATTTTGGAGTAACGTTTCTCATTTACGTTACTCCGCCGAAACTTTAGGAGCAAGTACTGTATTCACAAAGCACTTGCTCCTAAAGTTGCGGCGGCGCAGCGAAAATGAGCCGGCGGATCTCAAATTGGGCGGGTAGGGGGCGTGTATTATTTAAACTAGGCGTGATCCCGTGGCGAACGTACTGCGCATGCGTCGACTGTCAGTGCGCATGCTCCAAATTCTGTCAGTGAACGTCAATGACGTCAATCCCCATTCACAGACGCTTTACGCAAACGACGCAAACATTTTTAAATTCAACGCGATGACGACGGCCATAATTAACATAGGATACTCCACTAGGAGGCTGGTTTTTCTTTACGCCGCGTATCTCTTACGGAAACGTCGGAAAGTCACTGCGTCGGGCCCGAATACGATCGTGAATTGCCGATTCTCGCTGATTAACATATTCTCGGCGTTAATCAGCGGGAACGCCCCGAGCTCCATTTTTAAAATTGCAGTTCCGATACGACTGCGAAATACAATTACGCCGCTCGTATAGGAACTCCAACCCGGCCAGATTCAGGTAGATGGGCGAATCTTTATTTTGGAGTAACGTTTCTCATTTACGTTACTCCGCCGAAACTTTAGGAGCAAGTACTGTATTCACAAAGCACTTGCTCCTAAAGTTGCGGCGGCGCAGCGAAAATGAGCCGGCGGAATTCAAATTGGGCGGGTAGGGGGCGTGTATTATTTAAACTAGGCGTGATCCCGTGGCGAACGTACTGCGCATGCGTCGACTGTCAGTGCGCATGCTCCAAATTCTGTCAGTGAACGTCAATGACGTCAATCCCCATTCACAGACGTTTTACGCAAACGACGCAAACATTTTTAAATTCAACGCGATGACGACGGCCATACTTAACATAGGATACTCCACTAGGGGGCTGGTTTTTCTTTACGCCGCGTATCTCTTACGGAAACGTCGGAAAGTCACTGCGTCGGGCCCGAATACGATCGTGAATTGCCGATTCTCGCTGATTAACATATTCTCGGCGTTAATCAGCGGGAACGCCCCGAGCTCCATTTTTAAAATTGCAGTTCCGATATGACTGCGAAATACAATTACGCCGCTCGTATAGGAACTCCAACCCGGCGTTTCTTGTTTTCTGCTTACAGAAAACAGAAACGCCGGCTCAAAGTGAGAGTTAGGCTGGAGTATCACTGATACTCCAGCCTAACTCTACCTGAATCTGGCCCATAATGAACAGAGCCCCTATCTATGCTAAAATGACAGCCATTGAAAATGACAAGATACATACATTTGAAAAAATATGACAACCCTGGGTGAAGCATTGCTTACCCCCAGATTTCGACAAGACCCTACTATTGTCTTGGTAATTGTATTTTGCTCCCCCTTTGTTCAACCACATTAGGTCCTGAACCAGAATCGCACTCAGGGCCGGCCTTTGCGGTGTGCGGGATGTGCGGTCGCACAGGGCGCCATGGCAACATGGGCGCCTGGCGATCGGCACAAATTCTCTAAAATCGCCCGTGTACTAAGTAGTGGGCGTGGGGCGTGTCGGCGCCCCGAATCCCCCTCCCCCCCGCGCGCGAACGAAGAGGACTTTGGGCGGCATGGCATGGTGACAGGCGCCTGGCTTTGCGGGGGTGCAAGCAGGAACCCGAGCGAGCCGTCGGCACACTCGGGACACGGCCGCAATCATCACCCTTCCCTGTGAAGCGCCGCAGGTCTGAGTCTCGGCTGCCTGTCTCACAGTCACAGGCAGCCGAGCAGTGAAGCCGCCTCCCCCTTGTCTGTACTGTGCTGTGCTGTGTGTGTGCAGCATGCGGCAAGCACATTAGCTGAGCCTGCTATACAGGTCTGAAGGGGGGGGTCGGCTCTGTAGAGTGGGTTCGGTATTGTAGGAGGGGGTTCTGTGTTGTGGGAGGGTTCTGTGTTGTGGGGGGGTTCTGTATTGTAGGAGGGGGGTTCTGTATTGTAGGGGGGGCAGCAAGGTGGGGGGGTTCGGTATTGTAGGAGGGGGTTCGGTATTGTAGGAGGGGGTTCGGTACTGTAGGGGGGGTTCTGTATTGTAGGAGGGGGGGTTCTGTGTTGTGGGGGGGTTCTGTATTGTAGGGGGGGCAGCAAGGTGGGGGGGTTCGGTATTGTAGGAGGGGGTTCGGTACTGTAGGGGGGGTTCTGTATTGTAGGAGGGGGGGTTCTGTATTGTAGGGGGGTTCTGTATTGTAGGAGGGGGGGTTTTGTATTGTAGGGGGGGTCTGTATTGTAAGAGGGGGGATTGTGTATTGTAAGAGGGGGGATAGTGTATTGTAGGGGGGTCTGTATTGTAGGGGGGGGGTTCTGTATTGTAGGAGGGGGGGTTCTGTATTGTAGGAGAGGGGTTCTGTATTGTAGGAGGGGGGTGGCACTGTAGGGGGGTTGGGTATTGTAGGGGGAGTTCTGTATTGTAGGGGGGGTTCTGTATTGTAGGAGGGGGGGCTGTGTTGAAGGAGGGGGGATTGTGTATTGTAGGGGGTCTATATTGTAGGGAGGGGGTTCTGTATTGTAGGGGGTCTGTATTGTAGGGGGGGTCTGTATTGTAGGGAGAGGGGGGTTCAGTATTGTAGGGAGAGGGGTCTGTATTGTAGGGGGGGGTTCAGTATTGTAGGGAGAGGGGTCTGTATTGTAGGGGGGTTCTGTATTGTAGGGGGGGTGGGGTTATGTATTATAGGTGGGTTTGTATTGTAGGGGGGTCTGCTCTTTAGGAGTGAATCTGTATTGTAGAGGGGGTTCTGTATTATAAGAAGGGGTCTGTGTTGTAAGGGGGGTCTGCACTGTAGGGGGGTGTCTGTGTAACATACAGGTGTCTAGAGCTGTAGGGTGCTGTGTAAAGTAAAGGGGTGCTGTGTAATGTAAAGGGGCCCAGAGGTGCAGGGTGCTGTGTAATGTAAAGGGGCCCAGAGGTGCAGGGTGCTGTGTAATGTAAAGGCGTGCTGTGTAATGTAAAGGGGCCCAGAGGTGCAGGATGCTGTGTAATGTAAAGGGGCCCAGAGGTGCAGGGTGTTGTGTAATGTAAAGGGGTCCAGGGTTGCAGGGTGCTGTGTAATGTAAAGAGGTCCAGAGGTGCAGGGTGTTGTGTAATGTAAAGGGGTCCAGGGTTGCAGGGTGCTGTGTAATGTAAAGGGGTCCAGAGGTGCAGGGTGTTGTGTAATGTAAAGGGGTCCAGGGTTGCAGGGTGCTGTGTAATGTAAAGAGGTCCAGAGGTGCAGGGTGCTGTGTAATGTAAAGGGGTCCAGAGGTGCAGGGTGCTGTGTAATGTAAAGGGGTCCAGAGGTGCAGGGTGATGTGTAATGTAAAGGGGTCCAGAGGTGCAGAGTGCTGTGTAATGTAAAGGGGTCCAGAGGTGCAGGGTGTTGTGTAATGTAAAGGGGTCCAGGGTTGCAGGGTGCTGTGTAATGTAAAGGGGTCCAGGGTTGCAGGGTGCTGTGTAATGTAAAGGGGTCCAGAGGTGCAGGGTGCTGTGTAATGTAAAGGGGTCCAGAGTTGCAGGGTGCTGTGTAATGTAAAGGGGTCCAGGGTTGCAGGGTGCTGTGTAATGTAAAGGGGTCCAGAGGTGCAGGGTGCTGTGTAATGTAAAGGGGTCCAGAGGTGCAGGGTGTTGTGTAATGTAAAGGGGTCCAGGGTTGCAGGGTGCTGTGTAATGTAAAGGGGTCCAGAGGTGCAGGGTGCTGTGTAATGTAAAGGGGTCCAGAGGTGCTGGGTGCTGTGTAATGTAAAGGGGTCCAGAGGTGCAGGGTGCTGTGTAATGTAAAGGGGTCCAGAGCTGTGAGGTGCTGTGTAATGTAAAGGGGTCCAGAGGTGCAGTTGTGGAGAGGGGTACATAGTAGTGACAGAGATATTGAAGGATGCAGGGGGCACAGTGGGGTGTTTTTACATTTTACTGTGGGGGGGGCAGATATAGGATCCGCCCCAGGTGCCAAATGCTCTAGGTACGCCTGGCAGGCCACAGGTGGATTCTGCCGGAAAGACGGCGTGGGCGGCTGTCCTTGCTTTGCTATGAGGAGCTCATATGCCATGCGCACTGAGAAGACAAAGGAGGGCAAGAATCTACAGACGCAGGCAGCAGATGTAAAAACTTTTTTCTGTAAGTACATTTTTTTTTTTATAAGTGCAGTGTACTGCTTAATGTTAGTTTTTGTATTTTTTATTATTTAAATAGGGTGTTTCTTAAAGGAACAGTAAATACAAAAGTTAAAAAATACTTTATTGTAATTATGTTTGATATTTGATTGTAAATTTATAGGTAGTGGTATTATAGCGTGTGATTTGCAGTATAGGTGGCGTTATTATAGCGTGTGAATGTATTTTTATCATAGCTTGTAATCAGTTTTTTGGGAACTTAACAGAATGTAAGGCTTTAAATGGAGCCAGTATTGGAGAAATGGGTGTGGACACTGAAAGGGTGTGGTTACTGAGGGGCATGGTTATCGAGGGGAGTGGCCACTAGGGGGCGCTGTAAAGCTTTCTCGCACAGGGCGCCTAAAGGCCTAAGGCCGGCCCTGATCGCACTACCATCCTGGGAAACCTTTCCACCTCCTACACCTATCCTATCTCATTCACCTGTTGTCCCTCCTGAGTGTAAGTGAGCCTTAGTAAGCTTTATTGGACCACTCATCTTCACCATCTTACAGACTCACTCATACCCCCTCCATTCTCCTCACCCACCCCTCTCCCTTCTCATCTTCCTTTACTCCATCCTAAGTCTTCATTTTCATTAAAACCTTAATAGGGATTGCCATCTTCTC
The DNA here is from genome assembly GCA_029574335.1 of Rana kukunoris. NCBI lineage: Eukaryota > Metazoa > Chordata > Amphibia > Anura > Ranidae > Rana > Rana kukunoris. The sequence goes on along the minus strand of CM056050.1, from coordinate 283,403,431 downwards.
CTCAATTATAATTTGTTTTTTCTCTTCATCACTAATCTCAGTATTGGCAGACTGTTCCTTTAATGTTATTTGCCATATATAGCTGAAGCCATTCTCATCCACCGCCCCCCTGTTTAAACACATGTCTTCAATTTTCAAAGTAAATATAAGATTTTTCATGTGTTTATAACCAGGTTGGTTATCCCTGTAAACTTTTTTAACAAATTCCTGCTGGCCTTTGTACGACAGTGTGACATGTGTATTGTTAGATTTTTATTTCCCCCTAGTCAATCAGAGCTGATCGATAAGAATAGAAGCTAATATGAGGTTACCTATTTAGAGCCTGCTGGTCAGTTTATTGTAAGAACAAGAAATATGCAGTGCAGATATTCTGCTTAGGTAGTTTACTAATCTTTGTAGATTGCTGGAAAGGAACTATTAAGGCTTTGCAGAATTGCTGACCATTGTACCATAATTGCAGTGGCATCTCCAGCTTTCATATTTAGGGGAGGCACATGGGGGGACAGGGACAAAAGTAGGGGGGCCAACTATAAAATGCAATTATATATATATATATATATATATATATATATATATATATATATATATATATATATATATATATATATATCATGGGGCCCTTTACTACGATCCCACAACGAGCCCTTTCACATGTTCTGCAGTGAGCTCCCTTGCTACTATACTGGGACCCCCAGGGTGGCAGAAAACAAGAGATATATGTCACCAGCACACCAAAAAAATATAAGGGTCCAAAGCAGTGGGAGAACTCTAAGGGTTGCAAAGTTTGTCTTGCCATCGGGCCCTGGTGTTCTGCCACTGTGGGGTGCCCCAGCTGTCCTGTCCCTGCTATTGACAGCGCTGGTCTGGCATCTGTCTTCTTGGCAGCGATGGAAGTCTATTAGGACTTAGTGCTGGTTACATTATGGGTGCATGCATGGGAAGGCTGACACTATTGGTTATAGAGAGCCGAGCCCCCAGCTGGTCACCTAGCGTCAGTAATGTGGTATAACCTTCTCTGTGGGCATGCTGATCGGGATGTGATCCAGGTGATGCTCCCAGTCAGATCTAATAAACACAGTATTTATTAGCATCAAGAGTACAACCACATATATACAATCAACCGTATGTTCCGCAGCCATCTGGGCTCTATGCCTGTAAAGTGTGGGCTTTGATCAATAAAATCACTGATATTTAACACTAGGATTTGACTAGGAGCATCACCTGCCAAATCAGCAGAAATTGCCATAATGGCACCATCCGAATGGGTGCAATGCCGCATTTGCAGCGTTGCACCATTTCTGTCTACACTGGGAGGATTCCCCATCCACCTATAATGTGTAGATGGTGGAATTGGATCATTTTTTTTTACATTCAACCTAATAGTTGAATGGAAAAAAGTGATCAATGTATGGGCTGCCTAAGAGCTAAGACCAATCATAGACAGTTTAAATCTCAGCTGATCCAGCAGGAACTGGCTGAGATTTAAACCATTAATGAGCAGATTCTCTTATGATTATCACTAGTGGTTGCTGTATAGCCACTATTGATAATCACTGTTTGTGGGGAGAATACAATTGCTGGACAGGAGGGATAGTTCCCTATCAGCACTGTCTGTGTTGATGGGGGACTCATGCAAGTTTCTTTCCTGCAATCTGTGGATGCAGGAAAGAAATTTGCACTGCATATTACCTGCCTAACTGAAAGTGAAAGTAAATTGTGAATGTCTTGAAAGAACAGGAGAGGGGGAGGGAGACAGATAGGGGAGAGAAGGGATGCAGATAATGCAGTTCAGTAATTACAGTGTACTGCAGTCTGCAGTGCACACACTTACCCACGGTCCAGGCTAGAATCTCAGGCATCATTCACACATTGCTGATTTTCATATTTCCCACCCACATATCCCCTCTCTTCAGATACAGCACACCGGATAGTGTCAGTGGGACTGAAAGAAGGAGGAGGAGGAGCTGTATTCCTCCCTGCTCATATGTGAGGAGAGTGATGGCTTGACTCGCTGGGCTGTAAGAGTGTCATAGACTGACACTCGGCTCAGCTTGCAGTCACCACCTCGGAATTTACAGGCTGGTTCTCCTGTCCTCCTGTCCTAAGGATGGTAGAAATCAGTCTGTTTTTCAGTAACTGACATGAAGGCTTGCCCCCCCCCCCCCGGGGTGCTAATGGAGTCCTTTCTGCAACTTGCTCTTCTCCGTGTCAATGAGGATGCAGGGGAAGGAGCAGATCGGGCGGCTGTGGTTGTGTGAGCGCTCGCATTATGCAGTGTCAGTGAGCAGAGGGAGGGGGGAGAAATGCCCCGCAGAGCTGACTTTTATTTTATTTTTATTTTTTGGGGGGTGGATTGTCAGTGTGTGTGTGTTTTATTATTATTGGATATTTATTTAATTTTTTTTTAGTTTTTTTAAATATTTAGTGCAATTTAAAAAAAAATTTTTTAAGCCCTGTTTGGAGAGATAGCAGGGGTCTTAACAGACCTCTGACATCTCCCCTTTAAGACATAGAAAGGGACTAAGGACACAGATTCCCCAGTCCTTTTCTCAGCAGCCTCAGCTAAGAATGGAGAGAAGCTCCTCTCCATTCATAAACTGAAGCATCGTAATCACAGGTTACGATGCTCAGTTATGTGAATGGACAGAGTCAGTGATCACTGACTCTGTCCATTCTGAAAAAGTAGAAGCCGGATTTAGAGGCTCCTACCTCCGCTCTCCATCCTGACAAATTGAGGGGGGAGAGCGGCACAGAAGGTGGGAGAGAAGAGCGGCACGGATGAGGAGAGAAGAGCGTCATGGACAGGGGGAGAGAAGAGCGGCACGGACGGGGGGAGAGAAGAGCGGCATGGACGGGGGAGAGAAGAGCGGTATTGACGGGGGGAGAGAAGAGCGGTACAGGCGGGGGAGAGAAGAACGGCACGGATGGGGAGAGAAGAGCGGCACGGACGGGGGGAGAGAAGAGTTGCACGGAGCATGGGGGGAGAGAAGACTGCACGGAGCATGAGGGAGAGAAGAGCGGCATGGACAGGGGAGAGAAGAGTGGCACGGACGGGGGAGAGAAGACTGCACGAAGCACGAGGGGAGAGAAGACTGCACGGAAGGGGGGAGAGAAGAGCGGCACGGATGGGGAAAGAAGAGCGTCATGGACAGGGGGAGAGAAGTGCGGCACGGACGGGGGGAGAGAAGAGCGGCATGGACGGGGAGAGAAGAGCGGTACGGACGGGGGGAGAGAAGAGCGGCACAGGCGGGGGGAGAGAAGAGCGGCACGGATGGGGGAGAGAAGTGCGGCACGGACAGGGGGAGAGAAGAGCGGCATGGACGGGGGGAGAGAAGAGCGGCACTGACGGGGGAGAGAAGAATGGCACAGACGGGGAGAGAAGAGCGGCACGGACGGGGGGAGAGAAGAGTGGCACGGAGCATGGGGGGAGAGAAGACTGCACGGAGCATGAGGGAGAGAAGAGCGGCACGGACAGGGGAGAGAAGAGTGGCACGGACGGGGGAGAGAAGACTGCACGAAGCACGAGGGGAGAGAAGACTGCACGGACGGGGGGAGAGAAGAGCTGTATGGACAGGGGGAGAGAAGAGTGGCACAGACGGGGGAGAGAAGAGCGGCACAGATGGGGGGAGAGAAGAGCGGCACGGACGGGGGGAGAGAAGACTGCACGGAGCATGGGGGAAAGACGGCACTGAGCACAGGGAAAGACAGCACTGAGCACAGGGAAAGACAGCACGGAGCACGGGGAAAGACAGCACGTGGGGAGGAGAAGACTTGCAACTCCCCTGCCTGCCTAGGTATCGGGTGAGGCATCGGAGCATTTCCCCCGAGTACAAGTACTCAGGGAAATGCTCGGTATTGGTACTAATACCGATACTAGTATCGGTATCGGGACATCCCTAAATATTTTAATTGGGTCATTGGTAATTTGTGCTAGTTATCATAGAACCAACATTATTATCATGGTTACTAGTGTAATGTGATTTTACATATTCAGCTAAGGTATTTCATGGCAACAGACAATCCCATTTGGCCAAGGATATGGGAGTAACAATTCTAAATTTTATTAGGGTACATATTAAAAAAAATACTAAAATGTCAGTCCATCTTTGCCTCAATCATAGCAAAACCAACACACGTTTTCCATAAGCAAATATTTTACATAGGGTTCAATATTGTAATTTAAAAAGGATATGTTATTTTTACAATGTTAATATTTATTGCAGGAAAGTTAAAAGAAAGGAATGGTAATGATGGTCTCTGAGTCATGTCAGTTAAACTGATAGCTGTTAAAGAGAATTGATGTAAGCCTTGGAGTGTAGTCATGGGAGTATGCTTGGAGCATCCTGGCATTAACACCAGGTAGCAATATTTATATTTAACTGTGCATTTCTTTATTTTGCCTGAAGTATGGTATGCAAATAATATGTTAATCCAATTCCATAAAGCAGAGGTAGGCAATAACTTTTATCTCTAGCAAATTGGTTCTTTTGCACAGTATTGTAACAGAGCTAGTTACTAAGGAGACTGAACAGGCCCTAAATAAAATACCTTTGCACTGCATATAAGAGGAGCATCTGTGTTAGTGACATGGTTACCAAGGAAACCATCAGACCACAGCTCAGAAGTATTTAACACTATAACAGAAATTGTCTCAAGCTGTAACAAATGCCCCTGAGACTGGAAACCATTACAAGATGAGAACATCTGAGTAGAGGACTGTACAGGCAAGTGTGTGTTTGTGTAACCGTGGCTTAAAAACACAGCTCTGCCTTTACAGACAGAGAGCAAGACTACTACTCATAAGTGATTATGTATTTTGTTTATGTTAAATTATTATATTATTATTATTATTATTATTATTATTATTATTATTATTTAGTAGTATTATGTATATCTTTCTTCAGAAAGGTGTTATATTAGCTATTCTATGGGCTGCATATTGGGAAATAAAGCCAGCACTTTAATATTATTTTTCTCAAGGTCTGTGATCACCAAGATTATAGTGCCATACATTTGTCACTTAAACCCTCCTCCTGCCCAGACCAATTTTCAGCTTTCAGTGCTGATGCACTTTGAATGACAATTAAACATCATACAACACTGTACCCAATTTTTTTCACACAAATAGAGCTTTCTTTTGGTGGTATTTGATCACCTCTGGGGTTTTTATTTTTTGCTAAAAAAAAAAAAAATCATGTTTTATATTTTGTTATACAATTTTTGCAAACAGGTAATTTTTCTCCTTCATTGATATGCGCAGATGAGGCGGCACTGATGGGCACTGATAGGTTGCACTGGTGGGCACTGATAGGCTGCAGTGGTGGGCACTGATAGGCATAGATAAGGTGGCACTGATAGGCACAGATAAAGCAGTACTGATGGGGACAGAAAAGGTGGCACTGATGGGTGGCACTGATGGGCACTGATCAGTGTTACTGATGGGCACAGATAGATGGCACTGGTAGGTGGCACTGATGGGCACTGGTAGATGACACTGATGGGCACTGGTAGGTGACAATGATGGGCATCACTGTTAATGAGGCACTGGTGGGCACTGATAGGCACAGATAAAGCAGTACTGATGGGGACAGATAAGGTGGCACTGATGGATGGCACTGTGGGCACTGGTAGGCAGCACTGTTGTGCACTGGTAGATGGCACTGACAGGTGACACACATGGGCACAGATTAGATGGGTAGCTCTCCCTGATAGGGACTGATGTCCCTCTTTCACCTGCCGGTGATTGGCTTTTTTTTCTCCTCACGCTATCAGCCCCAAAATGTTTTAAACCCCCCTCCCCCCTTCATAACCAAGCCATTTTTAGCTATACGGCGCTGCTTCGCATTACCTGACAACTGTGCGGTCGTGCGACAATGTATCCAAATAAAGTTTATGTCCTTTTTTTTCCACAATTAGAGCTTTCTTTTGGTGATATTTGATCACCTTTTATTTTTTGCACTATAAACAAAAAATCAATAAATATGAAAACAATATTTTTTACTTTTGCTATAAAACATACCCAATATATATTTTTTTTAAATAATGTATTCATTCATTTAGGCCAATATGTATTTTGCTACATATTTTTGGTAAAAAAAATCTTAAAAAATGTATATTGATTAGTTTGCACAAAAGTTATAGGGCCAGATTCACGTATTCCAGAGCATCTTTGCTCTGGAGTAACGCTTCTGATTTGCGTTGCGCTGCCGAATTTTTAGGAGCAAGTGCTGTCATTCACGAAGCACTTGCTCCTAAAGTTGCGGCAGCGCATCACAAATGAGCCGGCGGAATTCAAATGTCGCGGGTACGGGGCGTGTAGTATGCTAACTACGCGCGATCCCGCCGCCGACGTACTGCGCATGCGTCGAGTGTCAAAACATCCCCGTGCGCATGCTCCAAAATCTGTGAATGAACGTCAATGACGTCACATTCCCATTCATGACCGTTTTACGCAAGCGACGTTTTTTTTTTTTTTCCCGACGCGATGACGACGCCTATACCTAACATAGGATACTCCAGCCCCATGTAGGTATATCTATGCGCCGCGTATCCCGTCCGGAAACGTCGTAACGTCACTGCGTCGCGCCGGATTTCGATCGTGAATTGCCGATTTCCGCTCATTAACATATTTTTTGAGCGTAAATCGGCGGGAACGCCCCCGGCGCCATTTTTAAGTTGAAGTAACGATGCGATGGCGAAACTCAGTTACGCTGCTCGCATCGGAACTTCAACCCGGCGTTTCTTGTTTTCTGGTTACTGAAAACAGAAACGCCGGCTCAAAGCCACTGTTACGCTGGCGGATCACTCGATCCGCCAGCGTAACCTTTCATGAATCTGGCCCATAGTGTCTACAAACTATGAGATATTTTTATGTAATGATTTTTTTTTGCATTTGTTAACAGCACTGTGACATTGTGGCAGACAAATCAGACACTAAGTGAGACTTTTTGGAGACCAGTGACACGAATCCTGTGCTAAAAAAATTACCTTCATTCCAGAAGGAAGCCTCTTCTAAAGATGATGCACAGGAAAGCCTGCAAACTGTTTGCTGAAGTCAACTGGAACTGGATTACTGGAACCATGTCCTGAAGGCTGATAAGACCAAGATAAACTTATTTTGATAAGATGGTGTCAATCGTGTGTGGCGGCAACCAGATGAGCACTACAAAGACTACACTCAAACATGGTGGTGGGAGTGTCATGGTCTGGCGCTGCATGAGTGCTGCTGGCACTGAGGAGCTACAGTTGAGGGAAGCATGAATGCCAACATGTACTGTGGCATACTGAAGCAGAACATGATCCCCTCCCTTCGGAGAATGGGCCGCAACATAATTGTAACGTTCAACACCGTTTACGATATCCATTCCATCGCCCCAACCACGACAGGTTATCCGACAATTCAGCCGACAGGACGCATTTCATTCCCCAGAACAAGGATGAGACACGCAGCTCTGTTCTTGTTCTAAAATGTATGAACACTTTTAATGGTATCTTAGCTTGCTTATATACAGTACAACATGTTACAGTAGACCACAGGAACAATCAAAATCTCCACCTACACAAAACAGCATCAAACAATTAGTTCCCCTTAATCCACATCTTAAACAGGCTTTTTGTCTCCGACAAAAAGGTATTCACACCTGATCATCAATGGGCTTTAAAGGTGTTGTCACACAATAAAATTTCTTTCAGGAGCCAGGCTGACTCTCAATTTCAATCCACAGTAGTAGTCTTAGTTAGCATCTCAACAGCCTCACACAATGGACAATGAAAGGTCTTAGGAGCTGACGCAATTAACACCTGAAAAGCATGTGTCCCCACATTGAATGAAACATTGACCTTTACTGCTTGTAATATGTCCAGATCTCCTGCAAAACATGAATTATCATTTATCAGCCACCCTATGCCCAAAAGGGGCACAGGGTGACCTTAGACCCAAGAGTCAGTGACGCTGGCACAGGAGTACCCCCTATCCCTCAAAAATCTCTGGACGTCACGGGTCATACCGTTACAATAATAATGATCCCAAGACCACCACTGCCTTGCTAAAGAAGCTGAGGGTAAAAGTGATGGACTGGCCAAGCATGAGCATGTCTCCAGTCCTAAACCCTATTGTGCATCTGTGGGGCATCCTCAAACAGAAGGTCTCCAAAATCCACCAGCTCTGTGATGTCATCATGGAGGAGTGGAAAAGGAGTCCAGTGTCAACCTGTTAAGCTCTTGTGAACTTCATGTCCAAGAGGGTTAAGGCAGTGCTGGAAAATTATGACAGGCACACACATATTGACACTTTAGACCAAATTTGGACATTTTTACTTAGGGGTGTACTCACTTTTGTTGCCAGCGGTTTGGACATTAATGGTTGTGTGTTGAGTTATTTTGAGGGGACAGAAAAACAGAAAATGTACACTGTTAGGGGACAGAAACTGTACGCTCACACTTTAAATTGTAGTAAAATGTTATTTCTTCAGTGTTGTCACATGAAAAGATAATAAAATATTTACAAAAATGTGAGGGGTGTACTCACTTTTTTGAGATACTGTATGTATATGTGTGTGTATGTTTATATGCAGGTGTGTATAGATGTACTGTATGTATGTATATTACTTTTAATCTTGACCCCTAATCCTGTAGGATCAGAACAGTTTTTTTAGTCGTAAGGATTGATCTTGGATCACTTTTTAGAGGCCTTTGACAAGTGGTAAAAAAAGGCAATATGTCACCTTCTCTATACCTGTTTAACTCCCTAAATGCAGCACCGTCATGCAATGCACATGGTTGCAGAATTGCCCCATTCACCTGGGAGTATATTTCCTGGCACAGCCACAGCATATGTACGATCCTGGCTGCTGCCTCTGTAGCTAAAGCGGAAGCGATTGAGGGTTGTAACCACGTGGCTTTACCTTCCCCCAACCTCATTTGTGAACAAGCCCTTGGTTCATATGTGTGCAGCAGCATGTAGAGCAGCCCATTAATTTCAACAGCTGCCCTACCCACATGAACACAGGGAAATAAGTCCCAAACACTTTGTACAATTTGTGCCATGCCAATTTGTCATGCACTAAAACACACTACATTGCCAATGCATAGGGGGTACCATTAAAGTGGTTGTAAACCCTTACAGACCACCTAGACCTACAGGTAAGCCTAGATTAAGGCTTACCTGTAGATCAGGGATCTTCAAACTATGGCCCTCCAGCTGCTCCAGAACTACACATCCCATGAGGCATTGTAAAACTCTGACATTCACAGACATGACTAGGCATGATGGGAATTGTAGTTCCTGAACAACTGGAGGGCCATAGTTTGAGGACCCATGCTGTAGATACACGGCTAGGGAGATATTTGCAAGTAAGACGAAACCATGCTGTTTCTGAATGGGACCGTGCCATCCCCGATGGCTCCCACGCGCATGCGCGGGAGTGATGTCATCGCGGTCCGGCCAGTCACAGCACCGGAGCCACGATACAAGTGAGATGGTGGCAGTGGAGGAGAAGAACGAGGGCCGCTGTGGGGGCTTCGATCTCAGGTAAGTAATTCATAATGAACTAGTATGCATGCCTTTTTCTTGCAGGGTGTATTTTTTTTTTGTTTTGGTGGTGTATGACTATAAATGTCCTCTCTTTAAAGAGGAATACCATTGTTATGGTAGCAGCTAGCTATCATAACCCCATTATCATCTTCAAGAACCAGCAGTTCTTTTTCAGATAAAAGTGGTTTCTGCAGAGAATTTGCAGCAAGATCACTTTTATCGGCAGCGGAAGCGGGCCCCTCCCATCGCGCTCTGGTGCCCTCCGCCGCTTACTGTGGTCGTCGGTAATGACGGAGGCGATCCAATTCTCTCCCTAGCCTGACAAAAATTATTTTTTTTATTGCATTTTAGTGCAGATATGAGATCTGAGGTCTATTGTACCCCAGATTTTATATTTAAGAGGACCTGTCATGCTTTTTTCTATTACAAGGGATGTTTACATTCCTTGTAATAGGAATAAAAGTGACACCATTTTTTTTAGAGAACAGTAAAAAGAAAAAAATATATAAGAAAAAAAATTAAACGTGCCCCGTCCCGCCGAGCTCGCTTGCAGAAGCGAATGCATACGTGAGTAGTACCCTCATATGAAAACAGTGTTCAAACCACACATGTGAGGTATCACCATGATCGATAGAGTGAGAGCAATAATTATAGCCCTAGACCTCCTCTGTGACTCAAAACATGCAACCTGTAGAGTTTTTTAAACGTCGCCTATGGAGATTTTAAAGGGTAAAAGTTTGTCGCCATTCCACAAACGGGCACAATTTTGAAGCGTGACATGTTGGGTATCAATTTACCTGGCGTATCATTATCTTTCACAATATAAAAAAAAATTGAGCTAACTTTACTGTTGGCTTATTTTTTTATTTAAAAAGGTGTGTTTTTTTCCCAAAAAGTGCGGTTGTAAGACTGCTTTGCAAATGCGATGTGACAGAAAGTATTGCAACAACCGCCATTTTATTCTCTAGTGCGTTAGAAATATATATATATATATATATATATATATATATATATATATATATATATATATATATATATATATATAAAATGTTTGAGGGTTGTAAGTAATTTTCGAGCAAAGAAAAAACTGTTTTTAACGTGAAACACCAAATCTCAGAAATAGGCTCAGTAATGTAGTGGTTAAGAATTAATGGCACACTTGTTTGCCTACTAAAGAACAGTGCATTTGTTTGTGTGTCAGAAATAAGTGGGATTTTTGTGTATTCCCCATACTCAGTAATGTGAACCAAGCCTTGAACTCAGGTCCCTTGAGATAGTAAATACTTCTCAAAGGCTGACTGACAAAAAGGTTGAAAACACTACTTTAAACCATAGAGCTCCCCCTAGCTGCAACCTATTAATAACATTGCTGAGCGGTCTACTTACTATACCTGCATTAAAAAACAAACAGCACTCATTAAAAACTTCATTTATCATTCTTATGTGATCAGCTTTAGTCAGGAACTGAATCAAATTACCTAATTTGGCAGCACAAGACATTTAAGCTGATAAAATAGCCTAGAATTTTATACATTGTGTAGAGTGACTTTTTTCTTAACTTTGTTTTAAGCTGTGGGGGATTGGGAACATTTCCAGACACAGACAGGAAGAAGGATTGCTCTCATTATGATAAGAGACTTTTTTCTCCTACTGCTGGATAATAAATATATGACTAACATTTGCATGGCAGTAAGTAGCATGAGCAATCTAGATTCAGATCGATTACTGAATAACAATGTTTTAATAAGCTAAAGAGTAGACACATTAAAAGTTAACCACTTCCTTACTGGGCACTTATACCCCTTCCTGACCAGGTGAAATTTCAGCTTCTTTGTGGTGGTATTTGATCATCTCTGCGGTTTTTATTTTTTGCGCTATAAACAAAAAAAGAGCGACAATTTTGAAAAAAAGTCAATATTTTTTACTTGTTACTATAATAAATAGCCATTTTTTTATTTATTTAAAAAAAAAAAAATCTCAGTTTAGGCCGATACGTATTATTCTACATATTTTTGGTAAAAAAAAAAAAATCGCAAAAGGCGACTGGTTTGCGCAAAAGTTATAGCGCTTACAAAATAGGGGACAGAATTATTATACATTTTTTATTATTATTTTTTTTTACTAGTAATGGCGGCGATCTGCAATTTTTATTGGGACTGCAACGTTATGGCGGACACATTTTTGGCGCCATTCACATTTATACTGCAAACAGTGCTATAAAAATGCACCGATTACTGTATAAATGTGACTGGCAGTGAAGGGGTTAACACCAGGGGGGCATGGAAGGGGTTAAATGTGTATCCTGGGTGTGTTCTAACTGTGTGGGGGTAGGGGGGTGACTGGGGGAGGTGACCGATGCTGTGTCCCTATGTACAAGGGACACAGACCGGTCTCCTCTCTCCCTGACAGGACGTGGAGCTCTGTGTTTACACACAGAGCTCCACGTCTTGTCCCTGTAGCCACCGATTGGGAGTGCCTGGCGGACAATCACGGCCGCCAGGCACGCGCATCGGTATCTCAGGGATACAGCGGGCACACGCGCGCCACCGGCGGAGCTCACGCGCCCTCTAGTGGCCAGGAATAGCACAGGGCGCATATATGCGCCCTGTCAGAGATTCAGAACCACCCGACGGCCGCATATATTCGTACGGCCGTCGGGAAGTGGTTAAACAAGCTGTAGGTTAATTTTCCAACTTGACATGCAGGTATGTAAGTTGATATAAAAAAAAATACATTCATATAAATTACTTTTTAAGCTAAATTAAAGTTCAGCCAATGTTTCAAAAGCTTTTATGTTTTAATACAAAGGAAACTTACCTCTTTCACCTCCATATTTCTCCATGAATCATAACTGTCATTCAAATTACATCTAAAGATGAAGCAGTGGCGTAACAACCGGGGGGTAGCAGGTGCGTCTGCCCCAGGCGCTGAGCTGAGGGGGGGCGCCGGCGTTACCCTGCTCGTTCCAGCCACCTAGCCATAGCCAGTCAATGTAAGCAAAGGCATCGTGCTACTCACCGAATGTTGTGTCTATGGAGCTCAATATCCTGCAATGGCTGTGAGAGTGAACGGGATCAATACGCAACCTCTTCACTTCTCCAAATCAACATTACTCTCAGCTCACGGCGCTGCCCATTGGCCACCACCAACTAGTCCCCCCACGCCATTGGCCGGCTCGTCTCCATTGTCCTGACCAGCGGCCGATGGCCATTGGGCGACGTTGGCGTGACGTCAGGCAAGAGCAAAACAGCGCGCAAATATGAACTGTCTGCCATTGGCGGCCAATCAGCGTGCGGCCCCCGGAAATGGGGGGCAGAGGAAGCAGCTGCAGGTTGAAAGTTGTTGAGCGATCCGCAGATGGAGTGCAGGCAGAGCAGCAGCTATAGAGTCTGGGGCCCCTTCTGTGTGCAATCCAGGGCCCCTCCATCCCTGTGACAGGTCATGGCTTTCAGGCTGTCCCAGTCGCACCTGAAGCTGGAGGTAGAGATAGAGCGCTGCAGGGCAGAGTGTCAGTGGGAGAAGATCCTAAACCTGAGCAAGCAGCTGGCCACCAGGGGCCCCTACAGTACCGGTAGGTGACCCCCCTTCCTCCAATCCATGCAACTCATCACACCCCATCAGTATCAGGCAGCTGAGGGCTGGGCTCAAGGTGAGCTGCACACCCAGGCAGGTGACTTGGCACTGATAACACAGCACTGTTTACTGATCTGGAGGGCAGGAAGTGGCAGGGTGAGGGACCCCGGGCCCTGAGATCACAGGACCTTCTGAAAATGATTGGTGGCGGTTATTTGGGTGCACTGAGGCTTCACATGGATTTCCTGCAGTAATATCTTCTGACACCCGACCCTTCATATGTGTACATGTTATGGGGGATATGTGACACACAAATGAGCCAGGGCTCTGGGAACATGCATACATTGGCCTTGATAAAATTAGCTTCACATCAGATTCCCCCTCCTCACATCAAAGTCCCGTCCCCCCTTTACATCAGAGGTCCCACTATCGCATCAGAGGTCCCCTTTACATCAGAGGTCCCACTATCACATCAGAGCCCCCCTTTACATCCAAGGTCCCACTATCACATCAGAGCCCTCCACACAACCCGGCTATTTACACCTTGTGCCCGCCGCTCTCTGCACTATAGCCGGCCTCTCATAAATGCGCACAAAGATCAGCCTAGGCAGGGGGGGGGGGGGCAGAAAAATAATTTCTGCCCCGGGCGCCCATAACTCTGGTTACGCTACTGAGATGAAGCTTGGTATACCTGCGTAACTATTCATGGATGTATGTGGGACTGGGGTGAAGGGAGGCATTGAGATTATATGGTAACATTTAATTTCTGAATTAAAATCACCTTCAAGTTTTGTAAGCTTTGATATATAATTCAAATTTCCCCCCAAAAAAAGGAACTAAAAATTCCATGCATAAATCTGTTGCAATATTTGTCATATTGTATAAAAATTGGCTTGTTATCCTGATACAGAAAGCCAGTATGTATGTACATAAATTGAGCTTAGGCTGTCCAATATAAGACGCTTATCTGGCACGGTTTTTGAAATGATAAATACATTTTTTTCTCATGCTATTGAAATTAGTATCTGCTGGACGCGCGCGCGGGCTCACGCAGGCAAGACATGTCTGACTAGAGCTCCGCTCCTGGAAGGAAGAAAGCCGCAGATATTTTCAGTTATATCGATCTCCCGTCGAAACCAACAACGGGTACTTTTCGCTAAGGGGTGAGAGAGGAAGGGTGAGCGAAAAAATGGTGCTGGGAGGCACAAGGAATAAAACTAAATCGAATTTCAGCAGCGGCTCCCAGCGGATCAAAGGCGCTGCAAAAGAGGCGCCAGTCACCTCAGAGAAGCTCCCCTCAGGGAAAACTCAGAAGCGCACAGTGAAACCTGCCTCACACATGGCTACAGCGGCGAACTATGCTTCAGACAATGAAGAAGAGGACACAAATGACTCTCCTCAAACCCCCACTAGCAAGAAGGAAGTCCCCTCAGACTTACTGAGGCAATTTGAAAAAATGCTCCAAAAAGCCCTGAAACACACATCTGACCAAATAACTGCAAACCTCACCAAAGAAATCAGAGAATTGGGGAGCCGGACTGAGGTCCTTGAGGAGAAGGTAGATGAAATAGAAACCCACACCCACGAATGTCTGACTGAATTGGAAGCACTTAAAGAAGAGAACCAGACCCTACAAAGCAGGCTAGAAGATTTTGAGAACCGGGCCAGGAGGTCCAATTTGAGGTTCAGGGGCATACCGGAATCAATTCTGGACTTACAAGCAACCATTTTGGCACTGTGTCAAGAACTTCTGCCGGGTATACCTGTGGAGAGATTAGAGATGGACAGAGTGCACAGGGCACTCTCCCCAAAAAAAGCTGAAGGTCCCCCCAGAGACATTATAGCCAAGTTTCATTTTTTCAGAACCAAAGAGCAGATCCTGGAGGCAGCAAGGGAGAAAGGTACCCTTTCCTTCCAAAGCCACAGCTATCAAATATTCGCTGACATTTCACAGCTAACCATCGCCAAAAGGAGAGCCATGAAACCCCTTCTAACAGAACTGCAACAACGCAACATCAGGTACCAATGGGGGTTCCCCTTCTCTCTGCGCTTCACGATCCACGGCACCAAAATAACCTGCAGAACACCTGACCAATTGCACCAGGCTCTTCTGGACTTCAAGCTAATTGACAACCCTGCATCTACTTCATCCACCCGCAGAAGAACAGCATCAGCATCTTCACGCAACAACTCCCCACATCAGGGTCAGAATAATGGCTCACACCAGTCAAACAAACGGGGTAGATTTGTCCCGCAGCCTCAAGAACAAGAAGATTCCATGGACTGAATCCCCAAGCAACAACTATTCTGCCCTCACCCCCATAGGCCAAAAGCGTGCTAGCTGGACTATGTTCTCTTTACCACACCTTTCTGGAAATCTCCCTTTCCCCCTTCCCTCCTGGACATAGCATCAGGTGGAAATGGTCATACTGGCACCTCACACATCACACACCACTTTATGCCCCCCACAATACAACAGGGCCTCCCTCTCCCAACCCCACAATTGAACTGTTCACCCACTAAGCCCTGACTCAGGAAAATGCAGGTGCCCTCACCCCTATCACAGGTCCCATCCCTCAACACCCATCCCTTAACACCTGCACCCCTTCCTCAACAAATTCTCTACACACGAATCAGGCTATCTACATCCCAGCCAGCATAGGCCCTGACCCCAAGTACCTTTTTTGACACATAGTCTGCCCCGCCAATCACTCATGGGGCTACTCAGGGAGTCCCCAACCCCCTATCCCCAAACATGATCGCTGGCCCTCCCTCTCTGGCCCCTACCACCCCTAAGCGCCCTAAAATGTTAACAAACCTAACCTAAGTCTTATTATGTGATCAAATGGGAGCTTGTGCACCCCCAGAGGTGCGATTTTTCACATTTTAGTAAGCGGCTTTCTGATTCTGGGCGAACACGCGTCCCACTAGGCCCACCTCCGGCCCCCAGGCTATTATCTGGGGACTTGACGAAGGCCCCTTTTCCCTGGGCGGGGGACCTTCTCCCCCACCTCGGGCAAACATTGTTCACTTTTTCTGTATTCTGATGTTTATGCGTGCAATAATATGTATTGTTTTCTATTTTTTTTTCAAGGTTGAAGTTCTGAACCTCCCCCCCTCCCACCCTCCCCTCCTGTCTGCATGGAATGGTCTGGGAAAACTCCCTTCACTGAACCACGGTAAGAAGAGTTTATTGGTTTGGCTACCATGGCACCCTTGAACATATTGACACTCAACGTGCAAGGTTTGAATATTCCACAAAAGCGTACAAAAGCATTCAGGCTTTTCCAGGCTAAAAAAGCCCACGTAGTGTGCTTACAAGAAACCCACTTCACCCCGAACTCTACCCCCAAGCACTTCAGTGCGACTTACCCGCAAGTGTATACAGCCTCAGCATCCTCCAAGAAACGAGGCACCTTAATTGCTTTCCACCGAACCACTCCATTCACCCTTCTATCTGAAATAAAAGACCCCGAAGGCCGCTATCTCATCTTGACAGGATCCATCTTAGACACCGCGGTTACAGTGGTGTCCTATTACGCCCCAAATACAAACCCTATGCCATTTATGTCCCATCTCTTTCAAACCATCACAATTCACAAACTGGGGTCCCTACTGATATGCGGAGACTCAAACCAAGTACTGCTCCCATTTTTAGACAGATCACCTTATATCCAACCAAAGCATCACGCCAAATGGACACTCCCCAATCTTCTCGCCAAATATAGTCTAGCAGATACATGGAGAGAAATGAACCCAGCAAAACGTATCTATACTTACTACTCCAACCCCCACCATTCTTTAAGCCGCATTGACCATATATTCCTAACTATAGGTATGCTGCCTGAAGTCGTCAACTCAACTATCATCCCTATCCCTTGGTCGGACCACAATGCGGTCTGCACAACGATCGCATCTACTATCCCCAAAAAACAGGACCCTACCTGGTACCTACCAGAAATTTTACTCAAACACCCAACTCACAGCCAAGAAATTAAACAAACTCTCCAGGAATACCTAAAATTTAACATGAACCCCGAAATCTCGGCCCTCACTCTTTGGGAAGCCCACAAGCCAGTTCTGAGGGGCGCACTCCAAAGGCAAATGGGGATCCTTAAAAAAAAACGAAGTCAGATGGCAAAGACCCTTGAAACCGAATTCAACACAGCCTTCCTGGCCTTCCAAAATGATCATTCCCCTTCCTCTAAAAACCGCTTAGACAAAGCTCGTTTGGAGTATGATCTATTCCTCACAGAATCAGCAAATAAGACCCTGAATAGATCCAAACATACCTTTTACAAAAGGGCCAACAAATCAGGGACCTACTTAGCCAGAGCACTCAACTCCATCAACAAAACGTATACCCCCATCAAACTCAAAGTAGCGAACAATGTCACTTCTAGTAACCCCTATAAAATAGTTCAGAAATTTAGCTCCCATCTGAAAAAGATATACTCAGAAACAAACACATTTAATGGAACGGAGGCTGACTCCTTCTTTTCACAATTCCAGCTCCCCCGCCTGACAGAATCCCAGAAAAATCACCTAGACAAACCAATCTCCACGAACGACGTAGTAGAAGCTATTAAAGAATTAAAACTCAACAAAAGACCGGGCCCTGACGGGTTCTCAGCCCAATATTATAAATCCTTTGTCGAACTCATCTCCCCAAGACTGGCCGAAGCCTTCAATGACCTCCTAAAGCATAAATCCTTTAGACAGGAATCCCTCCTAGCTACCATCTGTATGATTCCCAAACAACACACCGATTCGACCCTCAGCGAGAACTACCGTCCAATATCCATGCTAAACATAGACATAAAACTACTAGGCAAAATACTAGCAACCCGCTTAAACAAAATAATTGGAACTCTAATACACCGGGACCAAGTAGGCTTCATGCCTAACCGTCAAGCAGGAGACAATATAAGGAGGGCAAATCTTTTAGCTCACTTTGCAAAGAAAAGGGGAATACCTGCTTGCTTTCTTTCTTTAGATATCAAGCAGGCATTCGACTCCGTATCATGGTCATACCTGGGATACGCACTACAGAACTGGGGCTTTGGCCCCAACTTTATGACATGGGTCACAGAGCTCTACAACAAACCGAAGGCCTACGTTAAGTACGCGGGATACAAGTCAGAAACCTTCACCATTAGCAAAGGAACTAGACAGGGTTGCCCACTCTCCCCGCTACTATTTGCCCTCCTTATCGAGCCTCTGGCGCAAAAAATTAGGTCAGACCCAACAATCCTAGGTATAGAGGTAGGTGGCTATAAACATAAATTGTGCCTATTCGCAGATGACATTCTCCTGTTCCTCTCATCTCCCCAAGTAACGGGCCCCAACCTAATCCCAATCTTAAACAAGTTTGCATCTTTCTCAGGCCTGGTCATCAACCCCAAAAAATGCCTCGCTCTTAATATCTCACTCTCAGACACTGAACTAAAAGCTGCCAAGCATGGCTTACCCTTTGTTTGGACAGAAAAGAACATCCCCTACCTAGGAGTACGCCTCACGGCAACACTGTCTGATTTATTTTCGTCCAACTACCCCGCACTACTAAAACACCTATCAGCCCTCTTAAACTCATGGTCTCACCTCCCTCTGTCCTGGCTAGGAAGGCTCAATGCCGTCAAAATGACGATACTCCCTAAACTCCTTTACCTTTTTAGAGTGCTCCCTATCCCCATCCCTTCGCACTACCTAAGAATGACGCAAAAGAAAATGTCCAACTTTATCTGGAAAAACAGCAGACCTAGAATAAAACCTCAAACTATGCACCTTCCCAAAGCCAATGGTGGGTTGGGCTACCCCAATATCACTAATTACTACAGGGCAGCGCAACTAGCGACTATGACAAACTACCACGCTACCCAGGAACCACCCATATGGGTTTCAATCGAAGCCGTCGATAGCGATCCTACCCCAATATCCAACATACTTTGGGTCCCCGCCAAGTCACGTAAACATATAAGTAACCCCATCACAAAACACTTGCTCTCCCTTTGGGATAGAATAAAGATCAAAAACTCCCTACTATCCCCACACACCCCACTGCTGTCGTTTCACAAAAACCCTGCATTCTACCCAGCTTGGGTCTACCCCAACTCCTTCAAGGAATGGTCGTTAAGAAATTGCACCTGTTTGCACAATTTTATTGATTCCGCCTCCGTCTTGTCCTTCCCAACTATCCAAGAAAAGTATGGTATACCACCTTCTGAACTGTTCAGGTACCTACAAATCAAAAACTTCTTCAAACCGTTTATTGACGCTTCACCATCACCTCTCCGTATAACTAGTTTTGAAAATTACTGCAAAAATGAGCCACACGCCAGAGGTAAAATATCAGTATTATACTCCCACCTGCTCTCCTCCACTATCCCCGGGAAACTTCTGTATGTTCGTAAATGGGAAGAGGACCTGGGAATAGAGTTGGAACCTCACGAATGGAAACAAATATGGAACAACACCAGGTCCGCTTCTCGGAACGAACTAGCAATCGAGACCAATTACAAGGTACTAACCAGGTGGTACTTAGTGCCAGCCAGGATAGCTAAATTTACCAAAGACTACCCTGGAGAATGTTTCAGGGGTTGCTCGGCCCCAGGGACCTATCTTCACATATGGTGGACATGCCCAAAAGCACAGTTATTTTGGAAGGAAATCTTCCACATAATGAACACGCTCACAAAAAAGAACATCCCCCCAGACCCCAAAATTGCATTACTGAATCTCAAGCCGACTAATCTGTCGCACACACAATTTAAGTTAATACTTCAGCTGCTCACAGCCGCAAAACAGACCTTAGCAAAGGCCTGGAAATCACCCAATCTCCCACTCTGCGAAGTGGAAAGGAGAATGAACTGTGCGATGACCCACGCCAAAATGATGGCAATGGATACGGACACCACCGCCAAGTTTGAGAAGATATGGCATCCCTGGTCTGCTTACGCAATCCCTGGTGATTTTAATAATGATGTACTTCTGCCGTGGTAGCCCAGCCAATGTAATGCTCCATCCTTTGTAAATACCTCTTTGACAGGGAATCTCCGACCATTCCTGCAGACGCTCTCCCCCCCACCCCCACCCCCCTCCCCACCTCCTTCCCTTCCCTAACCCAAATTCTGTTTTCTTAAATTTGCTAATAGATATATACATTTATATTGATGTAACATGTTAGACATTGGAGATTCCAAACCTGCATGTAACCTTGCTCCATTTCAAGTCAACACCCCGAGTCCCGTTCGATCTCTTTAACTAGCAAAAAACATGCTAAGTCTCCTGACTTCGTAACCAATTACTGCAACCTTGAACGCAACACAGATCCAAACGTAATATGACTCTTTCGGGAGAAACAGCTCCCGCGCTAACCATTAAGGAATCTCCAATGTTGCTCCTTATTGTATAATCCTTCATTTATTGCATCTGTACAACTTTCTTGTTTACCCAAATAAAGATATTTTGACAAGAAATTAGTATCTGCTGCAGTTTTTGTTTTTTTTCCATTCTTGGATTTATACAATTTTATATGTGCCCATTAGGGGATAAAATTGGATATCTACTGTACAGTATAGCAATCTGATAGACAGTACAAAAAAATTCAAATAGGTAAGGAATATCACAAATCAGGATACAAATCTTTCAAAGTGGTGATGCATGAGAAATGACATTTGCCAAGTGGGCTGCTTCAAACAAACACATTTCTAGCACTCAATGTATTATGATAGAAATCTACTAGCACACAGAAGAGACATGTACATATCTTAGTGGCAAGACAATATATCACAATAAAAAAAAGTTTTTTTTTTCTGTTAGGCCTCGTACACACGATCGGACATATTCGATGAAAACGGTCCGCGGACCATTTCCATCGGATATGTCCGATCGGGAGTTTGATCCGATGGCGTGTACACACCATCGGATCAAATTCCCCGCCGCCGGACGGCGCGGTGACGTGGTGGTGACGCGGCGGTGACGTTGACGCCGCCACGTCACCGCCACGTCACCGCACCAGGAAGTTAAACACTTCCGCGCATGCGCCGAATCCATTCGGCGGCGGCGCGGCGGCGGTGGGGGACGACATGTCTGCTGGTAAGTGTACTAACCAGCAGACATGTCGGGCGGACAGATTCCCACCGGATAGATTTCAAAGCATGCGGGTGGAGAAATCTGTCCGCTAGCCCATACACACGAGCGGAGATGTCTGCTGGAACGGTCCATCGGACCGTTTTCAGCGGACATATCCCCTCGTGTGTACGAGGCCTTAAAATTGTATGGGACTAAACCATTAAAAAAGTATAAAATGCACCTATCACACACGTCTGACTGCCTGCATCAAGAAGCATACCTGACTTGAAGTCAATGAATACTTGTAGGTAGTTCATTTGGATATTCTTCTTCCAGTAATATCTGCATAATTTGTTCTACAATAGATAATCAAAATCCATTGACACTGGATTTGATTGACAGCAACAGGAACCAATCGATTCCGCTGCTATCAATCTGTCCGATAAGGAGAGAGACAGTGCACTCATGCACATTACTGAATCGGATGGGCTCAGGTAAGGGAATTGTGGGATCGAGGGAGCAGCTGCAGCACAGGTGGTTTTTCATCTTAATGCATAGAATAGAAGGCATTACTGTGAAAAAGCTTAAATTGGATGTAAACCTGATTCATGAAATTTTACCTAAGCACATATATCTGTAGTATTTTCGTATCTCTCTCCAAAGCTCTGAGTCCCATGTCTTTCTGCTGCTCTGTTATTCTGTTATCAGCTTGATAACTTCTGACAAGTTCTCTGACAACTGAGACAAACCAGAATTAAATCTGTGGGGTGGGCGCTACAAATAGATTAGCAGAGAGCTTGTCTAGTCATAGCACAGCTCTGCACATTCCTTCCTTCCTTTGCCTATGTGGAGTGGGGCTGTGTGCCTTTCCTCCAATTGGCTGTCTTGGCTGTATGCCAGGAATCCACTCCCAGTGCTGAACAGGAAGAGAAAATCTCTAACACGATTTGCACTTTCTAAATAATATAGCAAGCTGAAGACAGCAGATATGCATGTAAAACATATGTAGGGAGATTTATTTCATCTCTGTTTTTCAGCTGAGGCTGTTCACTTCACTGGGTATATGTAAGGATTTAGAATCACTTTAATTTGCACATTGTTTACAAGTTAATGTAAATGCAAAATCAATTGTTCAGTATGTTTTTCATCATGCCTCACTTTGTACAATTTTCTTGTCATGGCTCCCGTTGCTTCTCAATCAAATCCTGCTACAGTTTTATTAAGACTGCACAGTCTATTATCTTGAGTGTTCATCAGCTACGCTCCTTCTAGTGGTTTAAGATTTTTACTGCCCTTAAAATAGTATTCAACCCTCAGCGATTGTTAGGTTAACACTTTAAGCACAATAAACTAAATATTCCCAGTGAACTACTTGTTAAACTTCTTACCCTAGCACTTTTAGGCTTCATTTCCATGGACGTTTTTACAGCCACTTTTTTTAGCCTTTTTTACAGCTTAAAAACGCCTGTCCATGTTTTTTTGAGCTTGAGCTCAAAAACGTTGCGGTAGCGTTTTTAGCGTTTTTGGAAGTTTTTGAGCATTTTTAGCATTTTTTAACGTCTGGCGTTTTTACAGCTCTAACGCTGGAGCTTCAGAACGCACTGGTCCTGTTTTTTTTTTTTTGCAGCTTAAAAACGGCTCAGCCATCTACTGCTCAAAAACGTCATGGTGGGCATGAGGACATTGACTAACATGGAGAGACGTTTTTAAGCTGCAAAAAACGCTTAGAAAAGTGGCTGTAAAAACGTCCATTAAAAAGAAGCCTAAGTCAGCAAATGGCAATGCTGCTCCCTATTGCTTTCTCAACGCTGCTTTACTGAATGTCCCATGTTCACAGGAAAGAGTTAATAGTGGACAATCCAGGCTGGAGTCAATCTGTTAGCTTGGAGAAGGGAGAATGAAGAGGAGAGAGGAGCAGGGCAGTGCCTTGCCATCCTTGGCTACAGGGCCATGTGTTTCTATTAATGCACACAGTGTAGATAGACAATGCCTTCATCTCTGCATGCAAGGGTGGCTCCATAGGATGTTGCAATAGAAAGGAGCCACCCTGAAGCAGGAAACCCCTTGCAGCAGTCATGGTGCTGGCTTAACCTGGAACCTAGGTAAGCAGAACTTTATTTGTGTACACAAAAATTTGTTTTGCCTAACTGTGACTGGAATACAATTGCCAGAAACAGACAGGGAGAAGTAGTCTTGAAGAAGAATCCTAACTACAGCCATTCTGGAGTTTCAACTACAAGGCCCATAAGCACCTGAAAGCCAGAGGGTCCGTATAAAAGTAAAAAACCCAGGAAGGAGCCCAGAAGTTGGGGAACTACCCCAACCAGGTAGGAGGAAGAAAGATGTGTTATGCCCAGGTGGGCTGTGCCATGCTGGGCTGTGCTGGGTCATGCTGTGCAAAGCTGTGCAATGTCAGAGAGAGTTAAAGGGCAGACTGCTATGCTGGATGGACAGGTACCAGCAATCCAGAATCGCTGTCCAGGTCTGCCGTCTGCTGTGTCACTACTTAAAGTGTAACTTTACTCTCTCAATCAACATTGATTATTTTTAATCCCTGCTAGCATTAGTACATATATAGGAGGGGGGAAGGAAGGTTTTCTCAGCTAAGCACAATCTCTCACATGCATGTTTAAGCTACGACCAAATGCATCCCAGCAAGTAAATGCTACATGAATCATTTGCCCTTACTCAAGATGGCCACGGCCAGAAATGCTAAGGGGCTGTTTTTCAAAGTGATTGCTCAACAAAATAAAGCACAGATACATGGATAGATTGGGGGGTTTAGTTTGAATAATAAAAATGAATTAAATCATGTTTTTGGTTTGTGATGCTCAGATGCAGTAAAGATCAACTTTACGAGACCCCTTGCTGCCATTTAGAGGACTTACCCAAAGGAATTTGGTGAGAGGGTCTCTGATCTACATCATAGCTAATAACTTGCAGTTAATCTCAGTCTCAACTGGGAAGAAAGTAATTGCTTTGCCTTAAAACTTTGCCACCAGAGACCTATTATGCCTCTGTCAGTAGGTTGCATATATCAATGCGAAAGACAGAGCTTGAGGCTGGATTCACACGAGTCCAGTGCAAATTGCAGTTCTGGTTTCCCTGCAAAAAATAAAAATTATTCATTCAGTGGTTCCTCTCTGTTGTAGCTGTGAAGCAGCTAACCAGGGAAAGGGGTTAATGTGTAGGAAAAGGGGAGGGAGAATTCCTGTTCAGAACGGAACATATCTGTGAATCAGATGCATTCCCATTGAAGATGGTGCCTGCAATTCACATTGCACTGCCTAGAAAGCGCACACGCATTTTGAGCAATGCAGAGTGCGGATGCAACGCAAATACGTGAACCATACCCATTGAAAATAACATATTTTCAAATGTTCTTTAAGTTGGATCTGGTTAAAGCATCCAATTCGCAGTAGTGTGAAACCTGCCCTAAGCTATTAGTATTCTAGAAAGCTGACTTTGATTTGCTTTCCTTATATACCCTTTATACCATTCAAATGCCTTTTATAACTGGCCTTGCTTTCTGTTTGGCTTCACTAAGGAGTCCACCCATCCACTGAACCTAACTTTACACTAAACTGCTTTTGAATGTCACCTTCTTGCGTGTCAGCATTTAAATATCCCCATGTTGCCAGCAGAAACTCACCCTAAATGATGCTCATGTTATTACATTCTTGTGGACAGAACAAGGTTGCTGTTATCAAGTTAAATTCCAAGGCTTAAGCCTAGCCCCCTTGTCTGAGAGCCCTCAAGTTACTTAGCCTATTATTGGTTGAACTGGATGGACTAGTGTCTTTTTTTTAACCAGACTAATTACAAACTATATACTGTAACTACCTAGTTCTTTGGTCACTTGAGGAGTACACTCTAATTCAGGGGGCTTCTGTTTATGCTCCTAGTACTGTGGAATACTCTTGGGTACATTGCATTTTATTGTTGTTTTTATGTATATTGACATTGATGTATCAATCTGCTTTATTATACTTGTAATCTTAAATTGCCAATACAGTCTGCTTATAATTTTAGGGCAGTGTGTGCCATCTTTGTTCATATGCTGTGAGCAGGGGCGGACTGACAACTCATGGGGCCCCCGGGCAATAGAAGATTATGGGGCCCCTGGGCTTACAGATGGCCACCATGCCAGGAGGCCGTGCAGAGGCAGGGCAGCTAAAATCTCGGGATTTTCACATCAGAAGCATGTTGGTTTCAGACATATCAGGGACAGATGTAAAAAAACATAGATTTTTACATACTGTCCCTGGTTTTACTGAGCCTGGCAACCCTGATGGGACCCCCTAGTGTCATCGGGCCCTCGGGCAGTGCCCGAGTGACTCAATGGTCACTCTGCCCCTGGCTGTGAGTTCCTAGTCAAGGTATTCTAGTGGTGCCAACAAGAGTGAGGCCTTGCCTAGAGCTAGAGATAGCAGAGGACCCAAAACTACCAGCGGCTCCTGCAGGGGTGGGTACCACTACGTATTAAAATATCAAGGGGTTGGAGACTTCGTTTGTGAGTAAATCAGCTGCTGAGAGTGCTTAAAATGTTTGATATCACTTTAACCGTTTCCCAATCATATCACGCATATATACTGTGGCACAATGGCTCTCCTGGGTGAAATCCCGTACGGGGAAATCCTACCCTTTTCCGGTGGGGGACCTGATGCGAGTGGCCAGTGAGCACGATCACCGGCGAACACAAGTTGTCACGTGCACACAAATCCCTGAGCTGTCAGAAGAGAGGGGCCATATTGTTTGTTCCTACTAAGTAGGAAAAACTATATGGGCCAGATTCAGGTAGCTTTGCCCATCTTTAGGCGGGCGTAGCGTATCGAATATACGCTACGCCGACGTAACTTAGAGAGGCAAGTGCAATATTCACAAAGCACTTGCTCCGTAAGTTGCTGCGGCGTAGCGTAAATTGGCCGGCGTAAGCCCGTCTAATTCAAAGGAGGAAGGAGGTGGGCGTCATCTATTTAATTTAAGCGTGACCCCATGCAAATGAATGGCCGATTAAACGGCACATGTGCGCGCATGCTCAAAGTCACGTCATATACTCCCTAAGATTCGACGGCTCAATGCCTACGACGTGAATGTAACCTACGCCCAGCCCCATTCACGTACGACTTACGTAAACAACGTAAATTTTGACAGCTGTTCCGACGTCCATACCTTTGCATGAGCTGCCCCTCATATAGCAGGGGTAATGTTACGCCGAATGTAAGCCTTACGTAAACGGGGTGTAAATTACAGCTACAGGCGCAAGTACGTTTGTGAATCGGCGTATCTTGCTCATTTACATATTCGACTCGTAAATCTATGGAAGCGCCCCTTGCGACCAGCATAAATATGCGCCCAAATCCGACGGTGTAGGAGACTAACGTTGGTCGGATGAAGCCAAAATTCAGGCGTATTTTCTTTCAGGAATAAGGAGCATAGATACGACGGCGCATCCGTGGACTTACGCGGCGTATCAGTAGATACGTCGGCGTAAGTCCTTTCTGAATCTGGCGCTATGTCTCCTCTTCTAGTCAATCCTATCCCCATACAGTTATAACACACCAAGGGAACACACAATTAACTCCTTTATCACCCCGTAGTGTTAACCCCTTCCCTGCCAGTGACATTTACACAGTAATCAGTGCATTTTTATAGCACTGATCGCTGTAGAAATCTCAGTGGTCCCAAAAAAGTGTCAAAAGTCTCTGATCTGTCCGTCACAATGACACAGTACTGCTAATTATCGCAGATCACTGTCATTACCAGTAAATATATATACAGTACAGACCAAAAGTTTGGACACACCTTCTCATTCAAAGTTTTCTTGATTTTCATGACTATAAAAATTGTAGAGTCACACTGGAGGCATCAAAACTATGAATAAACACATGTGGAATTATACACATAAAAAAAGTGTGAAACAACTGAAAATATGTCATATTCTAGGTTCTTCAAAGTAGCCACCTTTTGTAGCAGACACATCTCTAGAACAACTGTTAAAAGGAGACTGTGTGAATCAGGCCTTCATGGTAGGATATCTGCTAGGAAACCACTGCTAAAGAAAAGCAACAAGCAGAAGAGACTTGTTTGGGCTAAAGAACACAAGAAATGGACATTAGACCAGTGGAAACCTGTGCTTTGGTCTGATGAGTCCAAATTTGAGATCTTTGGTTCCAACCACCGTGTCTTTGTGCGACGCAGAAAAGGTGAACGGATGGACTCTACATGCATGATTCCCACCGTGAAGCATGAAGGAGAAGGTGTGATGGTGTGGGGGTGCTTTGCTGGTGACACTGTTGGGGATTTGTTCAAAATTGAATGCATACTGAACCAGCATGGCTACCACAGCATCTTGCAGCGGCATGCTATTCCATCCGGTTTGCGTTTAGTTGGACCATCATTTATTTTTCAACAGGACAATGACCCCAAACACACCTCCAGGCTGTGTAAGGGCTGTTTGACCAAGAAGGAGAGTGATGGGGTGCTGTGCCAGATGATCTGGCCTCCACAGTCACCGGACCTGAACCCAATCGAGATGGTTTGGGGCAGCAAGGGGTCTCTTAAAGTTGATCTTTAATGCATCTGAGCATCACAAACCAAAAACATGATTTAATTTATTTTTATTATTCAAACTAAACCCCCCAATACATCCATGTATCTGTGCTTTATTTTGTTGAGCAATCACTTTGAAAAACAGCCCCTTAGCATATTTTTATAACTTTAAATAGAACAGCATCCAATTTCCAACAGCATCCAAACATCCAATCCCACTATTAGGGCAGTTTGGTCACACCCATCATTTGGTGCAGTGCTCTATGCACACAGTTATTGACCCTGCCCTCTGTCCCAGTAAGGGGGTACACTTAAAAAAAAATAGACTGTCAAGAGATACCCAAATGAAAAAAAAAGTGGTCACACAGAGCAGCAGGGAAGCAAAGGCAAGATAGTATGTGCTGCTGGAGAGAGTGGGGGAGCTTTAAAGCAAACCTTTGCATCACATTCAGAAAGCAAGTACCCATTTCAAATGTGCAAAAAGTAGAACTTATACTTCCTCTACTGCAAAAGGCAAGTGAAACATGTTATTCCTTTGTGCTCCAATGGCACTTATGAGTGGTCCTATGCATCCTTATGAAACCTAATGAAACCTTCTTAAAAGCTTTTGCAGCCTGTAATAGCTCAGTCCTGAGCTATGTTAGAGATGGAGCAGTCATCGGTAAAAGTGTCCCCTAGTGCCAAAAGAGGACAAGTCATCCTGTTCCTTGGGCTACCCATGCACAGTTTGTTCTTTATCCTGTTTCAGTCACTAATCTCATCATAGTTGGCAGGAGAGAGTACACACACAAATGTGCAGCTCAAAAGAACAGGACACCTGCTCCCTACCAGGGACACTGGTCCTAACGGCTGCCTCCTTCCTATAATAACTTGCAACTGAACCATCAAAGACTGTAGATGATTTTAAGAAGGCTTTTTTTTTCATATATTTTGGCCTACATTCTTTGAACTGTAAGGGGACCCTGGTTGGAAAGTAAATTTAGCACACTATGCTACTATAGTCATATGGTACAGCCCAGTGTGCTTTTTATGAAAAGTAAACTTACTCTTTAAAGGTGCCCATATATTTTAAAATGCCAGGCTTTGTTTTAATCCAAATTAATTGAAATGTGATAATAATATAAAAGGTAATGATAAATGATATTTATTTATTATAATTTTAAATTGTCTTGTGTAGCACACCCATAGATGGCCCCTCTCAAAATCCTGTGACAGTGTGAGATATTTATTAACCACTTCAATACCAAGGACGTCAATTGACGTCCTGGCTTTCAGTGGGGATATCTGAATGATGCCTGCAGCCACAGGCATCATTCAGATATCCATCTCTTCAGGCGGCGAATCCCTGCACCATAAGAACGATCATAGCGGCGCCGCTTGATCGTTCTTATAGGCGGCGGGACGCCCCCCCTCCTGCCGCCATCCGCTGCGTCTCCGGGCTCTCCTTTGCCATCGGAGACCCAGAGAAACGATCCGCCACCGTCCGCTGTAAACCATAGAGTAGACTGGTGACCAGATGATCACCAGTCATCTCTATGATCGTCGGAGGCCCGGGCACGATGTTATGACATCACGCCCGGGTCCTGGAATGTAAACACAGCCGCAACCGCGACTGAAAGCATTAGATCGGTGAATTTTTTTTCACGATCTAATGCTTTCCAGCCTGGAGGAGAGATGTTGGGTCTTATTGACCCTGCATCTCTCCATAAAGAGTACCTGTCACACACATTCCTATTACAAGGGATGTTTACATTCCTTGTAATAGGAATAAAAGTGATCAAAAAAAAAAATGTCAAAAAAAGTTTAAAAATAAAATAAATTGTGTAAAATAAAATAATATTTTTTTTTTTTTTAAACGCCCCTACCCCCGGTAGCTCGCGCTCAGAAGCGAACGCACGTGTAAGTCCCGCCCACATATGTAAACGCCGTTCAAACCACACATGTGAGGTATCGCCGCGTGCGTTAGAGCACCAGCAACAATTCTAGCTCTAGACCTCCTCTGGAACTCTAAATTTGTAAATTGTAAAAAAAAAAAAAGCGTCGCCTATGGAGATTTTTAAGTACTGACGTTTGGCGCCATTCCATGAGTGTGCGCAGTTTTAAAGCGTGACATGTTAGGTATCTATTTACTCAGCGTAACTTCATCTTTCACATTATACCAACAAATTGGGCTAACTTTACTGTTTTGTTCTTTTTTAATTCACAAAACCGTTGTTTTCCCCCCAAAAAAGGCGTTTGAAAAATGATTGCGCAAATAATGTGCGAGATACAAAGTTGTAATGGCCGGCATTTTATTCCCTAGGGTGTCTGCTAAAAAAACATATATAGTGTTTTGGGGTTCTGAGTAATTTTCTAACAAAATAATTATGATTTATGCATGTAGGAGAAGTGCCAAAA
The DNA here is from genome assembly GCA_029574335.1 of Rana kukunoris. Classification (NCBI taxonomy): domain Eukaryota; kingdom Metazoa; phylum Chordata; class Amphibia; order Anura; family Ranidae; genus Rana; species Rana kukunoris. The sequence goes on along the minus strand of CM056050.1, from coordinate 283,373,307 downwards.
TAGCCCCGGTATTGAAGCGGTTAAAACTTGAGTCTGCAAAATCCAAGGCAGCTCTGTGTAGAAACCAATCAGTTTCCAGGTTTTATTGCCAAAGCTTATTAGAACAAGCTGAAGTTAGTAGCTGATTGACTACCATGCACAGCTGCACTAGATTTTTCACTCTCCATTTTTAGTAAAATTCAGTAAAATGATTTAATAAAATGGAATCACAACTTTGGCATTTCAACATTAAACAGTGGATCATGTTCCCCTATGTAGCTAAGCTATTTATAGTATAAATTCCAAATGTGTCCATTGGTAAGCTCTGCATTGGGGTTCCATTCCAAGGCTTTAAAGTAGCATCTGTCCTTTTAAGATAATCCACCCTGAAGAAATTCTCTTTCCATTCAGTCCACTTTATACAGCAATCAATACTGTAAAGCAACTCTCTGCAGTCTCTTTGTCTTTGGGTGATGTTCTTTTCTTATCTATGCATTACAGTTTCTTACACTAGTTCCAGATGAGATGAACAAATATTTGACCATATAGCAGTACTGTGTTGCAACAAAGTAACGTTATTTCATGATGCTGAAAGACAGTCACTGTAGCGCAAAAAAAAACGTCTTTGTTGTAACCATATGGCATTTACAATACAGCAGTCGGCTTTCCTCAGTTCTTTTAGACAGATAGCAGAATCGATGAAAACAGTTCCAACTTTGTTCTCTAGGCACTGAGGAAACAGGAATTCAACAGAATTGATCTATTTATTCCTCTATGCTGCTTTCTTTCAAGATGGCTCTCTTTCCAGCATTCTTCTTCTCAGATTGCACTGCTTTTCTCTGATGTCATTCACTCTTTAGGTTGCCACAAGTCTCTCTTTTTAGGAGCTGTGAAGATATCACCTTTGCAAAGTAAATCAGTTCTGCTGTAAACCAACACAAGTATTATGTCTCTCTGAGGTGGCCACAAAGTTTGGCCAAAGTAACATAAAAGGACCACATACTAATTCTGTTTTCAACTAGGCCACACAATGCAGCATCACTGTAATGGAATATGGAGCTCCCCAGAGTTCCTGTTTTTTCACAGGGTGTAAGCAAGACAGCAAGACATAACATAACCCTGTCAACTAGGATAAAGTCCCACTATTGAGCTATCCCTGTCAAAGTTCCTTTGTCTCAGCATACAGGTCAAGTGTAACTTCCTCCTCTTTGCGAATAATGAAAGTCCAGGCCAGTCTGCTTGTGTATTCCAAAAAGCAATATGCGATATAAAAGCGAAATGATTTTGATGCAATTTTGGTTGTATTTTGAATGTGGTTTGCAAATTTTATGAGGCCAGATCACACTGTAAATTACACCAAAGTAGCACAGGAACCTTTTCCAAAATCGCACTACAGTGGGTCGCACTGATGTGAACGAGCACCATTGAAAATAATGTGATATCCATTGTCATGCAATTCTGTGTGATTTAAGGCACATCTGAAATTGCACACATGTGAACCAGACCTTAAGGATGCTCATTCAAGCAACAAATACAACAGAGGCAGCTGTTACACCACAGGCACATAATTTAATGAAGGATACAAACATATTGTGAATGTTACAAATGACCAAGCTACTCGGAGAGTCCTGTACCAGCACTTTTTTCTTGGCTTCTTTTATCCTGGCTGCTGTGTCACCAATAGAAGAAATCTCTCTCTCTCTCTGTATGTGCTGCCCACCAAGAACAAGGGCTCCAACTACTTGGCCTTTTATAACTATGAAGCAGCACTAGTGAGTGTCAGAATAAGTTTGCTAAGCAACTGAAAAAGTGTCCAATTCCAAAAGGGTCCTGTGTTGGTGCTTAAAGTAGAGGTTCACATAAAAAGTAAACCATCGCTTTTTGGATCCCTCCCCCCTCCGGTGTCACATTTGACACCTTTCAGGGGGGAGGGGGGTGCAGATACCTGTCTGAGACAGGTATTTGCACCACTTTTGGGATTCGGATCCCCGCAGGGAATCCAGCCTGGCACGTCATCCACCACGCTGTCTTCTGGGAAACACTGTTGTGCAGTAGGGAATCGGGCAGTGAAGCCGCAAGGTTTCACTTTTTGATTCCCTCACAGAGGATGGCGGCGGAAGCAGCCAAGGACCGAGCGATTGCTCAGCTTCGGCTGCTGACATCGCTGTCGCGCTGGACAGGTAAGTGTCCATTTTTTAAAAGTCAGCAGATGCCGTATTTGTAGCTGCTGGCTTTTAAAAAAAAAAGACATAGACATACGTGTCTACCCCCTAAATAAACATGTGCAGTAAACTTTTGGAACTGCATCTGGCTCATACTGTATATAAACTGTCAACAGGACTTTTTATGATTATAATGATGGTGATGTTTTATATGCAAGCCATTATACACTTAAAAAGGAGGAAGAACTTATAGCAAGAGACATGTCTTGACATCAGTGGGACTTTATTACATGTGTCAGCAGTCATGAGTCTTAATATATCTTAAGAATTTGGCGATAACTTGTCGAAGCTATTTAAGCCGTTTCTTTCATTGAAAGTTATAAATATTTTAGAATGCTTGCCTCAGACCACGATTCATTTTTTTCAGTAATGTCATTCTTTATCATCTCCAAGATATTGTTAAATTACAGAAAATAGATGGATTGCTCTATGGTGTAGAGACAGTTGCATGATTGCAAAATGAATTTTTCTTTTATTCTTAATCACTTAAAATCATTATAGTTAGACAAAGATGTCTAGTATGAGTTCACGTGCATCATGAGTTGTGAAAGAAAAAAACATAATTAAATAGCTTTCCCTCAAGAGCAGCAGTACCATTAGGATGATCAATGTAATAAAGAATCAATACAATGTTATGGTTTCCCAATGTGTTTTCCACATACCCACTTGTTTGTCTAACTCATACAACTAAATTTCAGGCTGGTAAATTGGCGTCCTACCTGCTTTGGTGAGATTCAAATCTAATTTAGTTTAGACCACTTGAATAACAGTGTTTATGCCCATTGCTTTTAAATGACTGCAGACATACATTCATACAGCTATACAATCCCGTACACTTTATCATCCTTTCAGTGAATGGATCTTTGGTATTCAAGCTTATTGAGGCCTCAGGATTGCCACAGGATTTAGATGCCAATTATACATGCGATCACAATCCAACCACTAGAAAATATCTTTCTAGCTACTTTTGTACATTACCTAGGTGTTGCTTGTTTAGTGTAAAGTGGCAGTAGGGGAACATTATGAGGAATGAACTCTGGTACCTGCTCTTCCTGGGGCAACAACAGCAATCAAACAATGTCTCAGACCTAGCTGATCAATCTCTGTTCTTAAGGGCCATAGTGCTCTTATCGGCCTTAGATGATTCTATCCACTGCTACTTCTTACAAATATGTTGTGGTAATGGGGTCTACAGTTTACTGCAGTTCAACCATTCCTTTTGGCAAATATGGGGCTGGGGAATCAAGTAAAGCTGAACTCCAAGCAGATACAAAGGACACAATTATTCCAGCTCTGCATTCATTAATACATAATTACGGTAATTGTATTTTATAAATGCAAGCACTGTAAGTACCTCAATTTGATATGGTATAAACATTTTACAGCTCCTGTACAACATAATTCAGCCTAGAAATAGGACTAAGCAGCACAGAGAGTTGGTCAAGTGTGCTGCATTGCTCATATGTTCATAGTCATAGGAGAAGAAAGCAGAGTGACAAGGAGATGCACCTATTTGTGTGCTTCTTCTCCTTTAACTGGGAGCTTAAGCTTAATTTGGGGGATGGACAATACCTGTAATGCCCTGTACGCACAATCGGAATTTCCGATGGGATAAAATTGAATGGAATTTTCTGTCAGATTTCCATTCAAGCTGTCTTGCATACACACTGTCAGACCAAATTCTGACCGTCCAAAACGCGGTGACGTAAAAAAACTACCACAAGCCGAGAAAAGTTCAATGCAATTGCATTGCAATTGAATATGAGCATGCATTGTTTTTCGGAGTTCCACACAGACGATCAGAATTTTTCGGAGTTCCACACAGACGATCAGAATTGCCGATAGGAAAAAAGGAAAAATTATCTGTAACGGGTTGAACCGTGACAGACTGAGATATTCCTATGTCTAGGGTCACCTTATGTCCACTAGGGCCATAGGGTGACAAAGAATCATAATTCATATATTACATGAGATGGGACATTAATAATAATTCATATTGCAGGACTGGAATATTACAAAAGTGGTTCATGTGGACTTGAGACCAGGTTAACAAGACAGTGACACATCTCTCTGTGTAACCGACTATTGAAATGTTAAGTAGGTTGGCTCTTCAATGTGAAAGACACATTCTGTTGAAAAGGTGTTAATTGCAAGAAAGACTCTTTCATTGTGTGAAGCTCTCTGTTTACCCTATTGTGTTATTCTAAAGGTTAATTGAATTATATTCATAACAGGAATGTATTAATGCTAAGGTGTGATAGTATTTGGTTTTGATGTCATCCTCTCTAAGTTAACTCTGTTGATGATGCGGTGCCGACATGTCTACATAATTAGCTTACCTGAATGCCTTTTAAGGTGATTGAAGCCCCCATGGTGTGAAGGGGGGTGGAGACTACATTGTCCTGTGATTAACTTTATTATGCTTGAAACTGTATAAGAAGCTGAGAAAATATCAATAAATGGGTCATATCTTTGGAAGCAAGTACGGAGCTCTGTCTCGTCTTATTCTGGGAATTGATATGGATCGTGTATGCATGATTGTGGAGTGTTGGATAAGCTTGTCGTGGTTGGATGGAAGGTTGTAAACGGTGGTGACCGTTACATTTGGTTGGCAGCGGTGGGATGATTCCATCATCAGAAGGACAGCTACAAGGACACAGGACAATGGAGACGCTGTATGAACGGATGAAGCTCTCTTCCCTCATGGACTTACTGGAGAGTGGGGGCAGACCGGCCAGCAACCGTAAGAAAAGGGACATTATCGCAGAACTGGTCGAAAATGAATAGAGCTAAAAGGCCCGCCGTAACAGACAGGACACCCGAGGAAGAATTTTTTGATCGGGCTGTTAAACATGGACTGGCACAATATGGTCCTAATCCTCCACCAGAGATCATAGACCGGGTTATAGCGGATGTAGATGCCACCTTGCGACAGCAAAGAAGTGCTGCAGCAGCTAAAGTCACAGCAGCACCAACTAAAGAGAGAGGAGAGGTGCAGATACCAGTCTCCATGAAAGAGGAATTCCAAAGGAGGTTACAAGAGATGCGGATACAGCATAGAGGACCCGTATCAAAGGAGGTCTTGTTGGGATGGTCAGATGTGATTCGGTGCCAACTCTGGAAGGAAGCGTTAGCTCGGGAGCAGCAAAACCAAGGAAAGGTCCTGCCCTCCATCTATGCAAGGTACTGGCCACAGTATGACGTACGAATGCAGTTGTTGGGGGAACAACCGAAGCAGGAGTGGATAGCAGAGTTAAGCAGGCTGATCCGGGCAGAGATGCAGCTGGACGAGAGCTACAGAGCCCTCCGGTGGTATGTAGCCCAAGAGTGCCCGTGGTCAGCGGATGACAGCCCCACAGAAGGCTATGACTATGATGGCCTGGGATTGTTGTATTAGAGGATGTCCAGTGATCCCGACTTTGGGGATGATCGGGAGTGGCGCTTGGAGGACATAATGGAGCACAGAGAGAAAAAATTGAATATCTCGGGATGCCACTGGTCACAGGAAGATTTGGAATTTCTGTCCATTCGGGAATGGGAGCTGGAGGTCGCCTACAGACAGCTGCTAGACTCGGCTCAGCAGCAGGGTGGGGCTCCCATTGCTTGGGACTATGAGGAAAGGTCAGATAACTGTGAAATCCTGGCTGATGAATCGGCAGTGGAAAAAATGGAGATTGCCATCCCTAACGCTGAAGCGGATGGTGTGGAGTTCCAGAGAGCCGGGCGGTTGGCCCCTTTCTCCAGCAACAAGCTGAGGTGGTAAAGCTTTTACCCCCAGCTGAATTACTGGCAACAGAGCAGGGTGCCCCAGGCCTCTGCTCCCAACTAGCAGAAGAGGGGGACCCTGTGGTAGTGGATGGGACTGTGGTCTCCACTCACAGCAACCCAGCGGAAGAGCTGGCAACAGAACAGAGGGTCACGGACCTCTGCTCTCCACTAACGGAAGAGGGGGACCCTGTGGTAGTGGATGGGACTGTGGTCTCCACTCACAGCAACCCAGCGGAAGAGCTGGCAACAGAGCAGAGTGTCATAGGCCTCTGTTCCTCACTAACAGAAGAGGGGGACCATGTGGTAGTGGATGGGACTGTGGTCTCCACTCACAGCAACCCAGCGGAAGGAGCTGGCAACAGAGCAGAGTGTCATAGGCCTCTGCTCCTCACTAACAGAAGAGGGGGTTCCTGGGGTAGTGGATGGTACTTCAGTCTCCACTGGCACAACCCCAGAAAATGGTACAGGACTGGGACAGGAGGATGTCAGCTTTGCTTTGCAAGCACCGGGGGGTTTTCACCAAGCACCAGTGGATGGGACTTCAGTCTCCACTGGTATACCCCAGGAAGGGGGGGCAGTTGGCCCAGACCCCAACAGCATGATGAGCTGAGCCCAGCCACCCTGCCTTCTCCCCAGCGGCAGGCGTGTTCTCTGAGAGAGGCAGAGGTTGGCGGGGTGAGTAATGCTCAGTTTGGAGCCATTTATTTGGGGTACAGTATGGATACCAGCATTGGAGGACTGGAACTACTGACGGACTTCGGAGTCAACCCGTTTGGGGTTCCCACCTGTGTCCGTCTCCCACCGAAAGGGGAGAGATGTAACGGAATGAACCGTGACAGACTGAGATATTCCTATGTCTAGGGTCACCTTATGTCCACTAGGGCCATAGGGTGACAAAGAATCATAATTCATATATTACATGAGATGGGACATTAATAATAATTCATATTGCAGGACTGGAATATTACAAAAGTGGTTCATGTGGACTTGAGACCAGGTTAACAAGACAGTGACACATCTCTCTGTGTAACCGACTATTGAAATGTTAAGTAGGTTGGCTCTTCAATGTGAAAGACACATTCTGTTGAAAAGGTGTTAATTGCAAGAAAGACTCTTTCATTGTGTGAAGCTCTCTGTTTACCCTATTGTGTTATTCTAAAGGTTAATTGAATGCTATTCATAACAGGAATGTATTAATGCTCAGGTGTGATAGTATTTGGTTTTGATGTCATCCTCTCTGAGTTAACTCTATTGATGAAGCGGTGCCGACGTGTCTACATAACTAGCCCACCTGAATGCCTTTTAAGGTGATTAAAGCCCCCCATGGTGTGAAGGGGGGTGGAGACTACATTGTCCTGTGATTAACTGCATTATGCTTGAAACTGTATAAGAAGCTGAGAAAATATCAATAAATGGGTCATATCTTTGGAAGCAAGTACGGAGCTCTGTCTCGTCTTATTCTGGGAATTGATATGGATCGTGTATGCATGATTGTGGAGTGTCGGATAAGCTTGTCGTGGTTGGATGGAAGGTCGTAAACGGTGGTGACCGTTACATTATCTGTTTCTAAACTCCGACGAAAAAAAGTCTGATGGGGCCCACACACAGTCGGAATATCTGATGAAAAAATTCCGTTGCCTGCAGAGGAGAAAAATCCATTCTCTTTCCCTGCCAGAGATGGTTGCTCTATTTGGTAAAGCTGTGTAAATATCTAAACTAGATATATAGAACTAAAACTACTCCCATATTTTTATTTCATCTGTGTATTTAGATGTTTTCCAGGAGTTCAACTTCCTGCTTTCCCAATTCAATTACATAACACATTATGAGGTGAAACTTTGTACCCCTGTGTGAGTATTGCATTTGTTAATAATTAAAAGTGCTGCAAATGCAAAAGTTGTGATTACTAAGTGCTGTAATAATAAATGTCATGGTAACAACGAGCCTCAACCCACTTCCCAACTCCATAAAAATAAATAGTGAAAGTATTGCACATCACAGACCTTATTTATGTATGATTACTAGTTACTGATCTATTCATTAACCACTTAATCACCGCCCTATAGCCGAAATACGGCTATAGGGCGGTTCCTGTACTCTAACAGGACGTCCATGGACGTCCTCCGTTAGAGTCAGGTGTGCGCGCCCAACCGGGCGCGCACACGCGATCACCGGTGCTCACCGGGTCCACGGGACCCGCAGCACCGATGATGGCGGTAAGGAGCCAATGGCGGCGGCTCCTTACCACGTGATCGCGCCGTCCAATGACGGCGCGACCACGTGTGTAAACAAATCTGACGTGCGTCAGATCCGCGCGCCCGAGCGGGCGCGCACACGCGGTCACGGCGCTCGGCGGGTCCACGGGACCCGCAGCGTCAGTGATCTCGGTAAGGAGCCAATGGTGGCGGCTCCTTACCACGTGATCGCGCCGTCCAATGACGGCGTGATCACATGTAAACAAACCGCGTCACTTGCTGACGCCGGTTCTTCCCTCCTCTCGCTGTACCGATCGGTACAGCGTGAGAGGAGAGCGCGGATGGCTGCAGCAGTGTGGGATGGATCTGTGACTATTGCAGTCACAGATCCATCCATCCCTGCTCAGCCATCCCTGCATTAACTCCTTCCTTCCCTGCGCAAAACTCTGCATACCCCCCCAATACTCTGCATACCCCCCCCAATACTCTGCATACCCCCCCCCCCAATACTCTGCATAACCCCCCCCAATACTCTGCATACCCCCCCCAATACTCTGCATACCCCCCCAATACTCTGCATACCCCCAATACTCCTCAATACTCTGCATACCCCCAATACTCCTCAATACTCTGCAATACCCCGCAATACTCCGCAATACTCCGCAATACTCCGCAGTACCCCGCAATACTCCGCAGTACCCCGCAATACTCCGCAGTACCCCGCAATACTCTGCAATACCCCGCAATACTCCGCAGTACCCCGCAATACTCCGCAGTACCCCGCAATACTCCGCAGTACCCCGCAATACTCCGCAATACCCCGCAATACTCTGCAATACCCCGCAATACTCCGCAGTACCCCGCAATACTCCGCAGTACCCCGCAATACTCCGCAGTACCCCGCAATACTCCGCAATACTCCGCAGTACCCCGCAATACTCCGCAGTACCCCGCAATACTCCGCAATACCCCGCAGTACCCCGCACAATACTCCCGCACAATACTCCCGCACAATACTCCCGCACAATACTCTGCAGTACCCCCGCGCAATACTCCCCCGCGCAATACTCCCCCGCGCAATACTCCCCCGCGCAATACTCTGCAATCGTTTTTTTTTTAGGCTTCCCAGCCTAGAGGGGAGATGTGGGGTCTTATTGACCCCATATCTCACTGTAAAGAGGACCTGTCATGCTATATTCCTATTACAAGGGATGTTTACATTCCTTGTAATAGGAATAAAAGTAACCAAAACATTTATTTTTGGGGAAAAAGGTGTCAAACTAAAATAAATAAAGTAAAATGAACAATAAAAAAATAAAAAAAAAATTACAGCGCCCCTGTACCCGTGTGCTCGTATACAGACGCGACCGCACACGTAAGTCCCGCCCACATATGAAAACGGTGTTCAAACCACACATGTGAGGTATCGCTGCGAACGTTAGAGCGAGAGCAATAATTTTGGCCCTAGACCTCCTCTCCAACTAAAAAGATGTAACCAGGAAAAACATTTAAAGCGTCGCCTATGGGGATTTTTAAGTCGCGTAGTTTGGCGCCATTCCACAAGCGTGTGCAATATTGAAGGGTGACATGTTGGGTATCTATTTACTCGGCGTAACTTCATCTTTCATATTATGCAAAAACATTGGGCTAACTTTACTGTTTTTTTTTTTTTTAAGCACAAAACTGTTTTGTTTCCAAAAAAAAAACGCGTTCAAAAAATTGCTGTGCAAATACAATGCGAGATAAAAAGTTGTAACGGCCGCCATTGTATTCTCTAGGGTCTTTGCTAAAAAAGCATATATAATGTTTTGGGGTTCCATGTAATTTTCTAGCAAATAAATGATGATTTTTCCATGTAGGAGAGAAATGTCAGAATTGGTCTGGGTGTTCCAGAACGCCTGATGGCGTTCCCTGCATGTTGGGCCTCTGTATGTGGCCACGCTGTGTAAAAGTCTCACACATGGGGTATCGCCATACTCGGGAGGAATAGCAGAATGTGTTTTGGGGTGTAATTTGTGGTATGCATATGCTGTGTGTGAGAAATAACCTAATAATATGAACATTTTGTGGAAAAAAAATTAAAATAAAAAAATCTTGATTTTGCAAAGAATTGTGGGGAAAAAATGACAACTTCAAAAAACTCACGATGCCTCTTTCTGAATACCTTGGAATGTCTTCTTTCCAAAAAGGGGTCATTTGGGGGGTATTTGTACTTTTCTGGCATGTTAGGGTCTCAAGAAATGAGAGAGGCTGTCAGTACATCAGATGTGATCAAATTGATCAATTTTCAGTAATTGGTACCATAGCTTGTAGACCCTATAACTTTCACCCAGACTAAATATTATCCAATTTTTTTTTTTTTTGTTACCAAAGATATGTAGCAGTATACATTTTAGGCCAAATTTATGAAGAAAAATTACTTTTTTGCAAAATTTTATAATAGAAATGAAGAAAAATTCATTTTTTTACAAAATTTACGTTCTTTTTTCATTTATAGCGAAAAAAATAAAAACCGCAGAGGTGATCAAATACCACCAAAAGAAAGCTCTATTTGTGGGAAAAAAAGGACAAAAATTTCATTTGGTTAGAGTGTTGTATGACTGAGTTATTGTCATTCAAACTGTGAGAGCACCGAAAGCTGAAAATTGGTCTGGTTATTAAGGGGGTTTAAGTGCCCAGTGGTCAAGTGGTTAACCACTTCCCGCATGCCATATAACAAAATGGTATTAAATACGCCCCTAATAAATCATTTTCCCAAGTGTTTGTCCCAGACCAAAATATTTGTGTGGATGATTTTCTTATCCACTTTACTGGCAGGCTGCAGTTCAAACCATATATTCCAAGTAAGAGGGCCAGGCACAGGTTGAAACTGAATACACTTTGTGATAGAGCCACTGGATATGTGTAAAACTTCAACTTGTATGAAGGCAAAGACTCCCAGCTCCAGCCTCCTAATTGCACAACATATATCAGAACCAGTGGTAAAATTGTCAAGGACCTTGCACACCCCCTGTTCAAAAAAGGATATAATTTATCTTGCTGATTGGAGATATCTTTGCATAGGATTCCAGACATGGTGAAATTGGAAAGAAGCAGACATCACCTCTTACATATGTTCTGACAGCTCCACTGTCTTTAGATGGACTTTGTTTGTACACATTTTGTATGCACTTGCTGGTGTTTTCACAGTGTCATCACTGGTTTACACTGTGGATTTTTATTAGTACCTGTTTTTCACAGTCCTACACCTAGGTGTGTGAATTGATCAATTGTATCACTTACTATTTGCTTAGCACTTTCCAGTGTATGGGAGGTGCTTCTGATGTTTTGGCGCTGCACTTTTATTTTATTTATTGATACACATTTTTTTCCTTTGTTGTGCTGGCAGCCACTTTGCTACTACACATTGGATGAGTGCAGTATATTTTTAGAATTTTTGTATACTTTATATGTAGACAATTACTACAGTAGTTTTCCCGTTTTTTGTCACCAGTAGCATGAAAAAACCCAGGCCTCTGGTCCCTTCAGAAAAAACAGGAAGGGCTTCCCACAGAATTTATTATCATAAAGGCTACAAAGTGGGGAATCCCCATTTATGAGGAATGAGGAAGTGTTGGCCATGAAGTGACAGGACAAGAACGATGTTCACATGATGTCTACCATCCACAATGACACCTTGTGTCCACAATATTATTATCTGTTCATGGGGGGGGGGGGGTGGATTTAAATGACCAGATGCTCTAACTGTATTTAGCGAAACAAAAGTATTGTTACTGGTATAAAAAAGTTGCATTTCATCTTTTTCATATGGCCATGTTTAATTTGTATGTCTGCTATCAAAAATAAACTGAAAACCAACCCATTCCCTACCCCAAATATATTGAAGCCATTGTCACTGCCCTGATTTACCAGCAAAGACTCGCCCCGGGAAGCATTTGCTTTTGATAGTGTGAGTCAACTTCATGAGCAACATTTTCCCTATAACATTCCCCCCACAGAATCCAGAAAGAAGACGCCAAAAGAAATGTCGTAAATGCAGCAGAGGAGGAGTTAGAAGAGATACCAGTTATTATTGTCCCCAATGTCCCTTCCAACCAGGCCTGTGTATCAGAGATTGCTACAGAAGTTATCACACATCCAAAAGATACTAGTTCCCTTTATTTTTAACAGACTGCCATTTCCTAATTTCAAAGACCTGTTGCGATCGTTTGCCTGCTAACACATTTCTATCTTCAATGTCAATTGACCCTGGCCTGTTTACCAACGATGCCTTTGCCTGCCATTTTAAACCACATTTTTTACTTCCACCGACCTCGGCTTGTTAATCAACTATGTTTTTTGCACTTCTACTTTTAGTACACAGAGGTCTCACATATGTGAGGCCGCGTACAGACGATGACACATGTCTGCTCAAACATGTCCGACGGACCGTTTCCAGCGGACATGTCTCATCGGATTTTGGTCCGATGGCGTGTACACACCATCGGACTAAAATCCCCTCAGGCTGAGGACGCGGTGACGTGGCGGTGACGTCACCACTCCAGGAAGTAAGTTCGACGAATGCGGGAGATTTCTGTCCACTGGTTAGGTGTACTAACCAGCGGACATGTCGGACGGACAGGTTTGTAGCGGACAAATTTCAAAGCATGCTTTCATACGTGACGTGATTGTAACACTGGCAGGCTCTTTCCATAAGAAAGGTTACAAAGACAAAACCATCAATAACAGCAGCATTAACGTAGCCTTAAAAACACAGAGAGAAAATCTCCTTCAATACACAGAGAAAAAAACAAATAACCGAGTACCTCTGGTCACCACATACAACCCAACACTAGAAGGGATAAAAAAGATAATCAAAGATTTACAACCCATTATTACTGAGGATGAAACTCTGAAAGGAATATTCTAACAACCCCCATTATTGCCTTTCAGACAACCACCCAACCTCAGACACAAACTAATCAGCAGGAAACTTCACTCTGATTATATAGTCACTAATAATGGAAGCAAACCCTGCAATAAAAAATGCTGCAAACTATGCAATCAGATCAATTCATCCAAAAGTGTCACACACACAAATGGGACCTTCAAAATCATGGGATCTTACAACTGTACCTCAAGTAATGTTGTGTACCTCATCCAATGCAAAAGGTGTGGCAAAGGATCTTATGTTGGTGAAACAGGACAGAAGTTGCAAGCGAGGATGAATTTGCACAGACATACCATCAAGGAACATAAGGAAGACAGTTTATGCACACCTGTGGGACATCACTTCTCACAACCTGACCACACTATAGAAGACCTTAATGTCTTAGTTCTTAAAGGGAATTTCAGAACTATTCAGGAAAGAAAAACGTTTGAACTAAGAATGATTATTCTTTTTGACACAAAAACGAATGGCCTAAATTTAGATATTGGTTTCCTTACCCATTATACAACAGTTTTATGACCCCCCTCTGTGACTAACATCCCCCCACCCCTCAAGTCTATAGCTCTCCCTCTGTCTTATCTCACTAACTCTGCTGCTATCTTTATTACCATTGATTTGTATGTGTTTGTTTTTCTTTTTTTTTTCTTTCCCTCTGAGATTTTTTTTGTTTTGTTTTAACATTCTGCCAAAAAAATTGTGAATCAGTACTGCTTGGACCTTGAAGAAGGGGTAACACCCCGAACGCTTGTCCTGAAAAATTGTATGTTAGTGCAAATAAAAAAAGTATCACGAACAGTACTCAATTTTATCTAAAGCATGCTTTGAAATTTGTCCGCTGGACAAACCTGTCCGCTAGGTCGTACACACGATCGGAGATGTCCGCTGAAACTGGTCGGCGGACCAGTTTCAGCAGATAAATTCGATCGTGTGTACGCAGCCTGAGATGCTTCAGAATAGCGTTCTTAGTAGAGAAAAACTTTTTTTGGTTTTATTTGTTCCCACAACTACCCTTATCCCCCTGGCCCTAAGCTTGATGGTCCTTACTGCTGCCTGGACCAATACTTTGGCTGTGTTGACCATATCTCTGCCTGCTGCCTTTACTGACTATGGACAGTATTTCTATCTGGACAATTAATTTTGCTGCTGCTGACCACAGCTCTGACTGCAACCTGGACCTTTGGCTGTGCTGACAGTATCTCTGTCTATACTAACTATGGACAGTATTCCTGCCTGCTGCCTGGACGATTTCATTTGCTGTCACTGATCACATCCCTGCCTGTTGCCTGGACCGATTATCTGCTCTGTGGACTGCACTACTAATACCACAGGTAATCTTTTGTTATTTAGTATGTACATGCTATGTGTTAGAAATATGAAGTGCCTTAAAAAATGTGATTGGTATTCAGAAAATTATATTTGTAATTTATGCTCCTAGAATTCCAGGAGATGCTACTTGGATTCACTCGGAGGAGAACTTTAAACATTGGATTATTGGATTTCCAAATAATTTTGGACTTTACTAATTGATTCATTTATTTATATATTATATTGGTTTGCGCTGCACTGCACACTTTCTAAATTTGTATCACTTTTGGATTTTTGTGAATGTCCTTTTAGTGTTCAGCTAGCATACCGGTGGATTTAAACTATAGTTTATTTCACATTATATATATATATATATATATATATATATATATATATATATATATATATATATATATATATATATATAAAAATTATTATATTTTATATGGTCTCAATATTTCCGCTGATTGCACCCCTGTTTCTTTCTATTGATGCTACTTGGATGTTGGGCCTCTGTATGTGGCCAGGCTGTGTAAAAGTCTCACAAATGTGGTATCGCCATACTCAGAAGGAGTATCAGAATGTATTTTGGGGTATAATGTTTGCTATGTACATGATATGTGTTAGAAATATCTTATAAATTGACAACTTTGTGTAAAAAAAAATACGTTTTCATTTTCTTTCTACGTTTTCCAAAAACTTGTGGAAAGAAATGAACCGTTAAAAAGACTTATAATGCCTCATCAAATATACGTTGGGGTGTTTGCTTTCCAAAATGGGGTTATTTTGTATGTGTTTCCATTGTCCTGGTGCTCCAGGACCTTCGAAATTGTAATAGGTTGTCATGAAATTATATGTGTAATTTATGCTCCTAGAACGCCTGGAGGTGCTACTTGGATGTTGGGCCTCTGTATGTGGCCAAGCGGTGTGATAACCATTGATGGTTATCTGGGGCTATGTCAATGCTATCCTCATTAAAGATTTAACCTTCCCAATTTTCTTTTGTACACACAAAGCGGAAAAAGGTATTTATTAATTTGTCCCCAGTAACCAACTCAAAATTATCTCGTAAAGGGTCTACATTCCCTGACCTGACCTTTTTACTGTGAATATATTTGAAGATAGTTTGAGGGGTTGTGCTACTCTCTCTTGCAACCTGACATTCAATTTTCACAGCCTTGATTTCCGTTTTACATATTCTGTTATATTCTTTGTAACCTTTTAATGATAATAGTGTTCCTTTATTTTTAAATGCTCTTTTCTTATTATTTTTTTTTTTTTTTTTATACTCTTTATTTAATAGAAATAATTAAATATTTGACATTTGACCATACAAATAATATCAATATATACTATAACATAAAAAATAAGAGAACAATGTGGCTGAAAGTGGTGTAATTCTCTGGACCGAAACATCATTGACAGACAATATTTAGGTCTGGAATGGCACAATCAAACCTCTCTAGAAATGCATGACAGCCATGAACACTAAAAATTTCAATCCTAAATTTGCAGTATAATCTAACCCATCTGCAATAACCTTCTTAGATGTCACAATACTTAAAGATGACAATTGTAAATTATCAACTACTCATTTTGTCACTGTGTGTAGCAGAGGTAATGCAGCGAAAGAGGCAAAAATTCTGCAGTACCCAAATACACTATTATGAAAGTATATTTTTATACAACACCCCGCTTGAATCTGTCATTTTGGGGGACCACTGGTTTATCGTACCAGTTATAAAACTGTTTTTTTCAGTAAATTTTGTCACTGTGTGTAGCAGAGGTAATGCAGCGAAAGAGGCAAAAATTCTGCAGTACACAAATACACTATTATGAAAGTATATTTTTATATAAAACTCTGCTTCAATCTCTCATTTTGGGGGGCCACTGGTTTATCGCACCAGTTATAAAACTTTTTTCCAGTAATGTTTGTCACTGTGTGTAGCACAGGTAACGCAGCAAAACAGAAAAGAAAATTCTGCAGTACCCAAATACACCACCAGTCACAATGCTGCACAACACAAATCCACTATAACATGCTTTCTATGTTAGAAAGTATATTATAAGTGTATTACACCCCTATATACTGCACACCAAACAATAGTACACCTATACCAGTCCTTAATAGGACATTTGTGGACCTTTTAGCTAGCGATTTGTTTCAATACAGCCTGTCCCGACTCCACACAGCAACCTCTCCCTACACTGACAAAAAGCAGAATGTAAAATGGCCACCAGATCAGGTCTATTTATAAGGTAGGGGGTATGTCCATGTGCTGAAATGTCTCAATTGGCTGTCCTGTACCATCTGATGGATGTGTCTCGGGTCAAAGTTCTTCTTAATGTAAAATTGCGGACGGCCGCGAATATCGCCAGATGTCTGCCTGTTTCGCCAACCGCGAACGAGCAAAGTTCGCTGCGAACTGACCGCTGGGTAAACCGCCAGGATATCTCTACTCCTGTATAACTCTGTTATTGGATGCTTGTGTTGCCTGCCTTATGTCCACCTTCCCACACAGCGACACATATATTCAAATATGCCAGAGATATATTCTTCTCCTCTCCCAATCTCTATATGTTCTGGCTATTATAGGCTTTGTTTGGAAGAACAGAGTACAGGATAATCTCTAATAAATGTTAGTTTTAAACTCTGGCATAATTAACAGGTGAGCTGTGTTTGTGGTAATGTGGAATATTTGGTAAAGACTATTCTCTTCAATATTGTTTTCCCTTTATTCATCATTCATATATTATATATTATGCATGCTCTGTACTTCATTGCTGTAGAGATCTGTGTTGGTCTGCCCGGGGTGGAGTGTGAGGTTGCAGGGTGTGGCTTGGGTGGACTTCCTCCCCCTGGTGTCCCCACTCAACGCACCCGTGACTCTCCACAGTAATTGCGATGGCCCCTATTTTGACAGCCTTGGCCTGCTTGCTTTTTTCTCCCCCTGGGAGGCAACGCTGGGCCTTCCTATCCGTGTACAGTATCAGAGGCCATGGAGTGCATGATGCCACCCCATTCCCGCATGGGGCAGCGCTGTGCATTCCACAAACTGTTGGTCCCATCAGGTCCCTTTCCTGTTCATGCACACTGCTCAGCTGACATCACATATGTGCAGGCGTGGTTTGCCCTATTTAGATCCAGAGCTCATTGGCAACCACTATGCAGAGCCAGAGGAAGCATGTCCAATAGTGTGCAGATATATTATCCCCATATATTTTATTATACAGTATATTCTAGGCAGTGATCCTTACTGGACAGTCACCCTGTGAACAGCCTCCTCCCCCCTGTGCAACAGGTAAACTCTCTATTCCTGTAAGGACACAGGTAATGCTATTTTTATACTAGCGTCTTGGTATTCTTTCTCTTTTAAAGGTCTCTGCTTTTAAGTTCAACACACTCCTATATGTTTACTTTTTCCTGTAGTACCCACCATCTGCGAAAGTGCTTGCAGGTGGCAGATTCCATCTTTGGTGGGACCTCCATGGGGTGCCATAGGGGATCCTGCCTTAGGGTCATGTGCTTCCTGGTTCGCCCAGGCTCTCTCATGCTGCATTCTCTGCAGCTGTAGTACATGGCTTTTTTTCAAAATAATACATCATAAGTTGGTAGGTAATTTCATAACCAACCTGCCATCCATGTTTGTATGCCTTGTACCATATTTTACTATAATGTCACGTTATCTCTTTTTATAGAAATAAGCAAATATCTCCTCCATTAAATACCCCTGAAGAAAGGTCACCTACCTGAAACACGTCGGGTTGAATGGGGAAACTTACTGCTTGTACGTAACCCATTATATATGATGTTTGTATAAAACAGCCTTGTTTTCTTGTATTTTATATGTCTGCTTTGTTCACTTTTGAGCTATATGTTTTTTAACCTTTCAATAAATGTGATGTTTTGTACATATTGGTGTGTTGCTTGCCATTTTAAATTCCAATATCCTATGGGGGCCAAACCTGTTTTGTCCAGGCTGAAATTAATGCATAGATAAGATGTGGTTGCAATCAAAGTAAGGGGAAGTAACAAAAGAAATAAATAAATTAAAATAATAATTGTAACAATTCAGTAACTGGTTTCAAGTAAAGCCTTTTCCTTGCCTGAGTACTTAAAGGTATTCCAATGAAACCATGTTTTACTGTAATCTTCAGGTCGGTTATGGGAGGAGAATAATAGGTCTTTTCATTTGTGTTAATTTCTTCAATCTTTGACAAACATAGAGACAGAGTAGGAGGGTGTGTATCTCTACAAATCTCTTCAAGAAATACAAGATTTTGCAGCGTTGATGAGGTGCCGCAAAACTGATTTATCGTAGGTTTTAATAGGTATGCTGGAGTTATTTAGGAGGAAAAACGAGGTGTCATTGGGAAGTTCATAATCGGTACATTTTTGAGAACTGCTCTGTACATCTCTCAACAAATGTGTCAGCTTAGGACAAGACCAAAATACATATAAAAAGGTCTTCTCTGCCCTTCTGGCATCTCCAACAATGGTCTGAGTTAGAAGGAAAGAAAGCATTGAGAATTGATGGGGTCTGGTACAATATTGCTAAAACTTAAAGTTAGATTCCTGTATTCTAGTAGATATGGAAGACTTGGGTGAGAATCGGATAATTCATCTGCTTTGTTCGTCATCAACATTTTTGTCTAAGTCGATTTACCATTAATGAATATAATTAGCTTTATGTTTTTGGAGGAGGCATACTGGAATAGACTCCTTAACCCTAAATCAGGGGGTTGGACAATCATTGTCCCTTGTCTTTGGACCCCCTCCTTCTTTCCTAGGACCTTGCGGCCATGCCTCCCCCTCCTCACCTGTTCTTTCCCTTTTCCCCCCTCTGTCTTTTTCCCCCCTTCCTCTCTTCCCCTCATTTCCCCCCTCCTCTCATTCCCTGCCCCCAACCCCCTCTTCCTCCCGTCCTTCCCCTCCTCTCTCCTTCTGCCCTTCTCTCCTTCCTTTGTCCAGCTGGTCCCCTTTCTCTGCTTCCCGTCTCTCTTCCCATTATCCTCCCTTCTTTGATAACCAGTTCTAATCGCACTCTTCTTTAAACTGGACATGCCCTTTATTTTTTTATTTTTTTTACACCTTCTGAGAGGTGAGGGTGCTTCAGTAAAACTACAGATGCAAAGTCTGAAAAGTTCTTTGTTAACTGTGGTATTCTGCTATTTTATATGAAAGTTTTATGTGTATCCTCCTGCTGATACTATCTAAAACCAAGGTTTAACTCACGGGTCATGCTATACCGTGTTGACATGGCCTGGCATACCAACTCATCTTAAAAAAGTGAATTTGTTGCTTATGTTTTCCTTTTCATGGTGCGGGTCAGGATAGGGAGCCTCTGACCCCTGCTGTGTACACCCACTTACCCCACACGGTGTTGCATCCGCTAGGTGGCCAATTTTTCCTTCTGGGTTACTGAGGTGCTTTGAGACTAGGTCTCTTCTACGCCTAGGCCGTACTATGTGACTCTTGGGCAAACTGGAGCTGGTCCATCTTGTTTCTATCAATGTGAAGGGACTAAACACCCCAGAGAAATGATCCATGGTGCTTGCCAATCTGAAACATATGAAAGCCCATGTTGGCTTCCTCCAGGAGACACATTTTCGTGCTAATAACATACCAAACCTCCGACGGTGTACCATAGGTTTATGATTCCCCAAATGATTCTATCCAGGGTTACGTCTACTTTGATTGGTTGCATCACTTTTTCGGACCATGATCTGGGTTTTGTAGACATAGACTTGCTCCCACCTGTTCCCAAACAGTGGATATGGGGGCTCAATGACTCTCCAAATTCCAGAGGTTATAGAGGATAGGGAACTGAGACAATTTTTCTCTACCAACGTACACCCAGATGGTCTGCCACTAATGGTTTGGGAAGCACACAAGGTTTACACCAGAGGACTCTTGATTAAGATCCTGTCTCAAGGAAGCCAGAGTGCAGCAAATTGTCAGAAAATTCTGACCTTAGAGGCCAGCCATAAATGATCTTTAGACGTCCAGTCACTAGCGGACCTTACGATCCTGAAAAACCAACTGAGAGCTCTGGTCCTGGACAGGGCTAAGGCCATGATTGTGAAGTGTAAGTGAATGTTCTATGAACACAGCAACAAATGTGGAAAATTGCTGTTGACCGCTCTTAGAGCCCAGCAAACGCTCTCAGTTGTCCCTTTTTTGTACCATGGAGGAGATTGCTAATGTGTTTTGTAGGTATTAGACCCTACTTTATAATCTTCCACACTCTGTCTCTGTACAGGAGAAATCTTCCAAGCGTAAGGCAATACAGGACTATTTTCAAAAGTCGGGACTTCCTCATCTTACAGAGGATGATATCACCAGAAAAGCCTATCACGGCACACAAAGCAACCCTGCCAATCACTCAAATGCAGATGGGCAAGGACCCAGGCCCAGATGGGTATTCCCTCTTCTATTATAAGACCTTTGGGGACCTCTTGACATTTTCTGTCTGCATACAATGCGGCGGAGGAAGGGACTATTCTCCCGAAAGACACAACGCGGGCACACATTACAGTGATTCTGAAAGAGGCCAAGGATTTGTTATATTGCCAAAATTATAGTCCAATCTCTCTTCTAAACATGGATCTAAAAATATTAACCAAAATCCTTTCCCTATACTTGATGGACCTCATCCTGCAATTGATCCACTCCAACCAGGTTGGGTTTGTTCCTATGAGGGAATCTTGAGTTAATACCATCAAGGCGATTCATTTGATTCATGCCATCCAGATATGGAAGACCCTGGTGCTGCTTCTCAGAGAAGGTGTTCGACAAGAGGAGTTGGCCCTTCATGGTCGAGACTCTCCGCTGTGTGGGCCTGAGGGAATGGATGATGAATTGGGTTAAGGCTATTTATTCTTGTACTTCAGTCCAAGTCAAGGTAAATGGCCATCTCTCTGCATCATTTTGGATAGCGAACTGGATGAGACAGAGATGCCCCCTGTATCCTTTGATCTTTGATCTTGATCCTTGAACCCCTTCTCCGATTTATGTGGGAAAACCCAAATATCTTGGGCCTGCAATTAGATGCTGCCCTGTCCCCCAAAATCTTAGCGTTTGTGGGTGACTTGTTGTTCTTCCTGACCAACCTCGTAAAGGGTCACTAAATGAATTTTTTTTTTAGCTAAATAGCTTCCTTTACCTTACTGCAGTCCTGTTTTCATGTCCTCATTGTTCATTTTTGCTATGTTGTTGCTGTAATCCTTCTCTGTTCTGGACACTTCCTGGTTGTCTGTTTCCTGATGAAAAAAGTCATGGGAGCTTTCTCTCTGTGGTCACTAATCAAGGAGGTGTGATTACTGTGTGTCTAAAAGTCCTCAGAACCAATCATTTTCATTTTACAAACCATCACTGCCCTCTATTGGCTCTGTGTCTCTGTACATCACAGAAGCATGAAAAAGCATGCAAAAACTAAACTGAAACTGGTACATTATCTGATTGATTTTAATCTATTTTTAATCATTTTAAAAGGAATCAGTTAACTATTATGTCTCTATACCCTGTAAAAAAAATCCTTTACAACTCCTTTAATATCTATCCCAAACCTGATTTCGGAACTGAAGACCTATGAGGGGCTCTTTTTTTCTGCATAAATTATCAGAAATCAGAGGCACCGGATGTGTCTTTGCCAACTTCCTTAGCTGCACTGATCCGGGTGGTTTTAAGCTTACATTAAGTATTCGGGTATTCTTTTGCCCTGCAGGGTGGAGGAGATCTTTCCTATTAACTTCCCTCATCTTTTAACAGCTATAAAGAATAACCTCCAGGACTGGCAGCACAGACTGTTCTCCTGGTTTTGGCACTGTGGCATAGTAAAAACAAACGTCATGCCTCGGTTGCTGTATCACTTTCAGGCACTCCCCGTGCGGGTTCCTAGCTCCTTTCTTAGAGTAGTAAACCGAGCTCTGGTCACCTACCTTTGGGCCCAGAAACCCCCCGGCTAGACCAAACTATTCTGCGACTCCCGAAATTGCTAGGTGTCATGGCCTTACTGGATGCCAACCTCTATCCCTTGGCTTGCCATCTGACACGAGTCCTGGATTGGTATCGTCATGGCTCTTTGAAACAGTGGGTCCAGGTAGAGCAATCTCTTGCCGGGATCCAGTTGGAGTCAGTGCCATGGTGCCAGAGGTCCTTACCGTGTCATCTGCTGGATCACCCTATGGTGGGGAAGATGTGGCAGTTAGCTCAGAAAGCATTTGTTTCCTATCACATCCACTGCGTTGTTGATCACGCCAATTGTTGGCAACCCGGCTTTCAGCCCGGGACTCAGCGACCCTAGATTCCAGGAATTAAAAGTGGTAGAGAGATCACAAGTGCAACATTTTCTGTTTACAATGACAGATCGCCATTCTGTCTCTGTGAGGAGCGATCGCGGGTCGCCATCGGAAAACGGGGGGAAACCGCTAGCCACGTGCATGGGCTCCTGGGTCGCGCCGCGGGTGTGCGCACGGCCCCTATAGCTCTTATAGCGGCCAAAGTACACCTACAGAGATTTGCACAGCCGTGCTAATCTGCCACAGTATAATGATGGCGGCTGGTCGGCAGTTAAAGCTTAATTTCAGTATTGTGCTTTACATATGTTTACAGTGTTAAAATAACACAGTCATAATCTTATCCTCTCCCATTCTAACAGTTTAATTCACTGTGAAATCAAGCATGCCATGTTTGTACTGATTGTCAGAGCCAGCTGGATTGAAAGCATAAAATATGTGTCTGATCAAGACAGAAACCAATGTAGAGTTCAAGGATTACTAATTCAACAAACTGTGTTAAAAAGGTAGTGTAACATGTAGAAATAAATAAATGTCATCTATATACACTAGAAATAAAAAAAAAGAAGATAAAGGGAAAGCATATGGTATGTAGGATGTGTCCTAAATTTGAAGTGGATAGTTTGTTGGGTCACAGGGTTCCTCTTTGAACTTCTCTTTTTTTCTTTTTTATTTCCACTTCAGACTTCACCAACATTAGAGACATGCTCATAGTTTGTTTGCTTCAATCGTCTCTATGATGGTTTAGCATCATTTGTGGATTTATTTCTATTTTCCAATTTTATTTTATTTTATTATATATATTTTTTTTCATTTTTTTTCCCCAGAAACTTTTAAAAACCATATATACTTTGTTACGTCACCCGAAGCCGGCTAAGAATGCTTCCTTTTGGTCTATTATTTTGGAAGTCTCCATGGTAAATCACCCCCATTCCTTGATTTTTTGTATTCTTTTATTGCCTCTTTTCCTCCATGGAAAAGGACAACCCATGGGTCTTCCTCTATCTCTCTCCTAGTGATATCTTTAATCTAAGACAGAATTTTTTTCCAGTACTTTTTTTTATCTTCGGACATTCCCACCACAGGTGAGCCATTGTTCCCCTGGTTGAGCACCCTCGCCAGCAGTCTGCTGACTGCCCCTCTCTAAATTTGCTTAATTTGTCAGGAGTTGCATACCATCCAGTGATACATTTGTAATTCATCTCCGCCGTCCTTATGTCTATGGCCAAAGAGTGGGTCAAATTAATAATTCTTTCAATTGTAGTGTTCTTCCTCAGTGCTTCCAATTTCCTTTCCCATTTTTGGATGAATGGGGGCGTCTCCAGCCTGTCTACCCCGAGCTGCAACTTGTACATTTTTGAAATTATGCCCTTTGAGATCTCTGTATTACAAAAGCTGCTCTAGTGGGGTAAGCTCCTTCCCTGATCTCAGAGGTTGGGGTAGATGCTTGACAAAGTGGCAAAGCTGGCGATACCGCCACTCATCCATTTTCATAAATTTTTCCTTCGATTTTAATTCCTGTAGCGACATGATCTTCCCGTATTAACAAAAGATAATGAAAGTGCAAGAAACGAAAACCGAATGATCCGACATTTTCATTTTCGTTGCAGTAAAAATTCGATTTAGAGAGATTCGACATTATAGGGAAAAGATTTGACATCATAGAGAAAAGATTTGACACTATAGAAATAATAGATTTTGATTTATGAGACGTAAAGATTCGACGTTCCATCGAATATTCTTTGATAATTTACCAGCGGTCAAAAAGATTCGGAACGGAATCGGATCGACGGAACGTCGATTTTTTTTTTTTTTTTTTGCCCATTCGACAGAAACCAAGTATTATTGGATTTTCGGACGAAAGCTATTCCCCAACGAAAAACTAAATAAATCACACGATCAATTTGGTCCGATGAAACTGGTCTTCAGGCCAGTTTTATCGGACCGGTCTGATCGTGTGTACACGGCCTTAGAGAGAAATCCTGTGCTTTTTATTCTTCCAGACGTAGTTCATTAATAGGGTGTTTAGGAGTCTAAGATATGGCTGTGGCAATATTACTGGGATCATTTGGAATTTATACAATATTTTCAGGACAAGTACCATCTTCAAGATATTAATCCTTCCCATCCAAGAGATGGGTCTATTTATTATTTGTTTTATTTCTCTTTTAATTTCGTCTAATAAAGGGATATCATTTATTCTGTATATTTTTTTTAGTGAATAAGCTAGTTTTATACCCAGGTACCTTAGTTCTTTCTGCCAGGGCAAATTAAACTCCTCCTTCAGGCGGCGTTCTTCTTCTTTGCTAATATTCACGTTTAAGATCTCAGTCTTCATTACATTGATTTTGAAATTTGATATTTCTCCATACTGTTTCAAACTTTTAAGTAAATTAGGTAAAGTGGTACTAGGGCTAATAACATAAAATAATATATCGTCCACGAAGACTGAAAATTTGTGCTCCTCTTTTTCCACCTTGACGCCCCTAATGTCTGGGTTATTTCGGACTGTGGCAAGCAGGGGCTCTAAAGATAAAATGAAGAGGAGAGGAGAGAGGGGGCACCCCTGTCTCACCCCATTCTTAATTTCGAAGGATGAGAATAGCATACTGTTAATTTTGATTTTTGAATGGGGGTGATGGTATAATGATCCACCAGACCATCCTAGGCCCAATTGCCATTGTTTCCAATGTTTGCATCATGAGCCCCCAGTCTACCCTGTCAAACACTTTCTCCCCGTCCACTGACAGGAATAGACCAAGGGACCCATTTTCTTTGACTTTCTGTAGGAGGAGTAGGGCTCTCACCCCATTGTCCTACCCTTCTGGGAATAAAGCCAACCTGTTCCGGGTGGATCAAAGTAGTCATTACCCCTTTTATTCGCTCTGCTAGGATTTTGGCGTAAAGTTTTGTATCCACGTTCAGCAATGATATAGGCCTATATCCGTAACAAAGCATGTTGTCTTTTCCCTCCTTCTTGATAACAGTAATAGTGGCATGGCCATGGCTTCCGTGCTCATTTCATATTCTGATCCTAGCCTGTTAAAAAATTGGCAGAGTCTAGGAATCAGTATATTACTAAACTTTTTTAAATACAGAGTTGTGAACCCATCAGGTCCTGGAATTTTCCCTTTTGCTGAATTTTTCAATGCTCTACTTATTTCTTCTTCCGTTATTGGCCTGTCTATATTTAAGCTTTCAGTCTCCTCGATCTTAGGCAAATTAGCTTTTAGTAGGAATTCCCTTTTAACCTCTGAAGGTTTCTGCTACATCCCCTGTTGCATACACCATCTCGCCCT
The DNA here is from genome assembly GCA_029574335.1 of Rana kukunoris. Lineage (NCBI taxonomy): Eukaryota > Metazoa > Chordata > Amphibia > Anura > Ranidae > Rana > Rana kukunoris. The sequence goes on along the minus strand of CM056050.1, from coordinate 283,347,311 downwards.
TCTTTTTTTAAATGTTCTCAATATAATTCTTGGTTTTCTTCTTTTGTACCAGTTTTGCTAAATGTTTACTAGATCTGTTTCCCCAAATATACCTTTCTCTTGCAACATTATTTAGCGTTTTTTTTGTCTCTTTGAGTTCCTCTCTGAACTTCTAAGCTCTAAAGGTTTCAACTTAAGTTTTAGATGAGAATGTTGTTGAAATAGCACAAGCATAGAAAATAGTATAGAAAATATTTGGTAAAGTGCTAAAGTGTGGATTGGTCAATATACTGTACTAGTAAAAAAAACTTAAAAACATGATCCTTTAGTAGTGTTGGGCGAACAGTTTAAGTGGAGCATACATTCGGCCCAAACATCATCTGTTCATGTTCGCACAGTGAGTAGCTGGCAGTTGTTAGGCCGCGTACAGACGATCGGTCCAACCCGATGAAAATGGACTGAAATCCAGTTTCATCGTTCCAAACCAACCATGTGTACGGCCCATCGGTCTGTCCTCCTTCGGACCAAAGTTTTAAAACTTGCTTTAAAATCGGACTGATGGACGCCTGACCATCGGTCCAAACCGATCGTTAGTATGCAAAAGCATTGGTTCAAAAACCTGCGCATGCTCAGAATCAAGTCGACGCATGCTTGGAAGCATTGAACTTTGTTTTTTCAGCACGTTGTTGTGTTTTATGTCACCGCGTTCTGACACGATCGGTTTTTGAACTGATGGTGTGTACGTACATCAGACCATCAGGCCACTTCAGCGGTGACCCGATGAAAACGGTCTGTCGGACCATTCTCATAGGGTTGGACCGATGGTGTGTACGTGGCCTTAAAGAGCAGTCTGAGAAGCTGGCCAAGGCATCTTTAAAAACGGATGAGTCATCAGCTGTCAACACTGCTGATAATAGAAACCCCCGCCCCAAAGCAACTCTTGTCCTCATGTTGATGGGCCTCTTCCCCACAACCCTGGGCAGTGGTTGTGGGGATCTGCGACCAGGGGGTTTATCGGAATTTGGAAGATCTCACCCCAACCCCATGTGAATGCGTGTGGGGTGCATTGAACCCATACTTGTTCACCAAAAAAGTGGCAAAAATAAATAAAAACCCACAATTCCTTTATTAAAAATAAACAAATTATGTCCCCGATGTAGATCCATCATCAATCACGGACGCTCCATCTGTGACGAAGGCTAACCACACACTGCCTGCTCCACTATATGACAGTTCTTAAATAGGCAAGGGGTGGAGCCACCTGGTGGCACCACCACATGTAATGTCACCAACCCAGCCAAATGATAGAATCGGTCAATGATGTCACAAGGAGGGGGTGGCACAAGGTGACCCCACCCCTTAACTATTTAAGAACTGTCAGATGGCAGAACAGGCAGTCAGCAGTTTGTCGGAGCTACTTTTTTTGGCGAAGCGGCGGGTGTCATAATTGATGATGTAGCTACATCAGGGGACATTGTTTTTTTATTTTTCACAAAGAAATTAATAAAGAAATTGTCAAAAACTGTGTGTGTTTTTATTTAATGTTTACACTTTTTTTGGTGAATGAGTAGGGGTACAATGTACCCCATACACATATACATGGGGGGGATCTGGGTGCCCACTTGTTAAAGGGGGCTTCCAGATTTTGATAAGACCCGTGCAGGCACACCCTTATAACCACTGCCCCGGGTTGGGGGGAAGAGGCTCTCGTTCCCATCATATGGAGACAAAGTGCTTTGGGGTGGGGGGGGGGGGTTAGAGCCCAGAGGTCCTATAGACTTTAATAGGGTTCGTGGTTTAGGTCTGAACTTTTTCTATGTTCGGGAGTTCTGGTGGGAACTGAACCGTTGGGTGTTCGGCCCAACTCTAATCCTTATCACTAATGCTGTGTTATGTTAGGATTTGACATGACTATTCAGTGGCCTCTATGGGATTTATGCGAGAACTATAGAGTATGGATATTCAAAGCCCTAGCCACACTACCAGGAAATATAGAGCAGTGGCACTCATCTCCAGTGCTCAAAGTCCAATATCAAGTGTTGTTACTCATATAAAATGTAATTTCTCCCTGAATATAATTAGTTTAATTTAGTAATGTTCATGCCAAACAACATTTTTGAGGGGTATCCTCTGATGCCCTAGTGCCAACTAGCTGCCCGGGAAAAGCAAGAAATGGAAATTCTATGTGGGGAGAAACATGTCTCCCCAAATGGACTCCAGAAGCTATGTTTATGGTGATAAGTGTCCTATTTTACACTTGTGATCACCTGGTTTATGACTGGTATATGGACCCACAGCATTTATATACTAGGTAATAAAGACTCCATGGATAACTGGATGCCTAAGATTGGCTAGTGGCTAGTGGTCAAAGTTTACAGAACATGAACTAGAGGTGAGGTGCTGCAAAAGTTCCAGATAAATGTTGAAGCAAATTTCAGTTGCAGGGGACCCTGGGGATGATGCAGTGAAGACGTGAAGACAAGATCCACTCCAACTGTTGTCCAACTAACCTGAAACAAATCTTCTTACTGGGGCAGGAACTGTGGTGTGGCACTGGAACTGTGACATCAGAACTCAGAGTTAACCTACTCTATTCTATTTTGTACTTTATTCCCTTCCTAACAGTTTCTATTTCTAATCTGACATGCAACCAGACCCCTAAGCTTATGGTCCCCATGTGACTGGAAGTCTAACCTGGCTCTAGCCTATGCTGTTTTAAAAAATAAATTAGAAAAAATACGAATATTCGCAATAGCGAATATTCGCAATAGCGAATATTCGATTTATTCGCGAATACTCGAATATGCAATATTCGTAACGAATATTCGCAATGCGAATATTCGTGAGCAACACTAGTGACCACTACATATAAAGAAGCACAGACCTAGCTATCTGGCACTGTGCATGTGAAATAATAACAAGGACAGGGCACTAAAACTCTCACAAGGCTTTAGATATATGATTAGCAACTACAGTTAAACTATTAGATCATAGGAAATACTTGTATAATAGTCCCTTCTAGCTTGAGGTTTAGCAACATAGACAGCACATGCGGTTGAGACTTTCTCTCTCTTGCCTTACCTCCTTGAAGGCCAACAACTTAGGGACAGAAAGTGCACACATAATATATTTAAAGGCATTTGCAAATTCAGACAGTAGAGGGCAGTGGATTCCTACACATGTTTAAAGTCTGCACCATCCAGTAGACAGCAGGTGTCAGGTCACCTGAGTCCAGGTGACATATGCACTCCGTAGGAGTCAGGAGTGCATAGCTAAGGTAGTGGACCCTTGGACTGACTGCTGTGGACTGAACTCTGGGAGGTTCAGGAAGGCAGGTCCACTGGAGCACCAACACAGATCCCACTGGGAGCTAGAGCATAGATTCCCCAGGGTGCAGAGTCTAAGAGCCAGCAGGTGTTCACCAGAGCCTCTAGTGGTGTGGATGGACTGCGCTGCAACTGACTCCAGGTGCGGCCCCAGGGTCTCCCCCACGGTAGACTACAGGAGAAAGGAAGGAAGCATCCGTTTGGGACAGCAAGAATAGTCAGGTGATTAGCCAAAAGGTCAGGGATAGTCGAAGAACATGCCAAAGGTCGGGTATGAAGCAGACGAGGACAGTCAAGAACAAGCCAAAGTCGGTAAACAGGATCAGACTTAGGACACAGAGTAATGAGTACACAGAAGCAAAAACACACAATATTGATCAGCAGGGCTGGCTTGCAGTGCACAGGTTAATATAGAGTTCCCTGATGGGGGCTGGGGTGGAGCCATGAGGAGGGGAGATTACTTAAGGAGCCAGGTGTGAGTGGCTGACCTCTAAAGCTGAACACATGGAGGGGAGGTAAGCTGACAGACAAACATTACTGCATAACTATCACAGCAGGATAGGACATGCCATTGCTCACCTGAAGGGATGCCAGGGATATGTTATATCACTCAGGTGTGTCCCTCTTCATTACTTACACTCTCTGCTCTCAGTGCATCTAAACAGGCAACTACAAAGGGAAATATCAAGCGCAAAATGGATTTTAGACACATGCATAAAGCAGAATAATGAAGATGGGATTTTGGAAACATTCTAAAGAATCAGAATGAAACAAGTAAGAATTAAAACTTGAAGCACATATATTTTTAGTTTTGTTTTTTTAGTTATGCTTTAATATCTCAGAAGCAGGGTTGCATGTATGTATTCTACTATAGGAAAATAGAGGTGGTCCAAAAAATCCAAGCTGTCCTTTCAGGATTCATTTTTGGGGTTTGGGGTTAAGGAGCCAACACCCACTGGTGTCCTAACAACCAGTTAGAAACCTCTGCTCCAGAGGCGATTTAGTTTGCATGTGCCGTGCTATAAAAGTTTTTCATTCATTTTGCTGTCAGTAGTAGGGGTGTTGAAATTAATCGTAGCATTGATGCATCGCGATTCGATCACCCACGATGCGGCAACGATGCTACGACTTGCATTAATCGTTTTTTTGACGTCACCTGCGCGCCGCTATATGCCCCGAGTCTGAATTTGCAGCCGAAAGAAGCCATGGGCGTTAGCCGCACCTCTTTTCCCGCCCCCCACTGATGCAGCTGAAGGAGCCATGGGCGTTAGCCGCACCTCTTTCCCACCCCCCGCTAATGATGCCGAAGAAGCCGTGGGTGTTAGCCATGCTTTCTTTCCCACCTCCCTCTGACGGCATTCCCAGCCACCCGTCACCACGTAGAGCGAGTGTCCCCCAATTTAAATAAGCTCCCTAATTCCCGACAAATAATAACCCGGTCCCGACTCCCCAGAGCCTTCCTCCTTGGCTCACCTCACACTGTGCACACTGCACAGGCTGCTGTAGGAGACCCGAGACGGCCAAGGACTGCAGACAGCAGAACACTGACAGGAATCAGAGACCAGCAGAGATTTCATCATCATCATCAGGTACTTACTTGGGGGATGCACACTGGCAGCAATTGATGGCACACTGGCAGCAATTGATGGCACACTGGCAGCAATTGATGGCATTGGCACACTGACGGCACACTGGCAGAAAATGATGGCATACTGGCAGCAATTGATGGCACGCTGGTTTATGTATGTCTTATTAATTGATTAACATCACAACTTCATTGATTTGAAATTGATACCCTTTTTTTCTGTATGATTTTTGCTTTTGCTCATCACTGCCACACACATGCAGCCATGCATTGCACGTGTGGGGGCAGTAATGAGCAAAACTAAAAATCATACCAAAAAAAAGGGTATCAATGAAGTTGTGATGTGAGAAAGAAAAGAGGGAAGGAAAGGGGAGTAGTATCCTCACATGTAGTGAGCATGTGGATACTAAAAGGGTGTAACAGGTGCCGCGTCCTATTGGATATGAGAAAGAGATTTTTAACTAGGGCAAGTTATTGGACTTTTCAGGCACTATCTGTTAGTAAGGATGTAGTCATACAGAGAAACTTTCTCTAAAAGATATATTTACAGTATTTAGACACAAAAAAGTGCAATTAAACATTAAAATTTAGACGTTCCATAGGAACTATCTGGCAAACTAATTACACATTGGAAGGTGCCTCCAAGGTAGCACAGGGTATTATACACTCATAATAGGGTTAGGTAGTACACAATATAGTTCAATCAAGAAGGAATAACTAAAACAATTATTAAAAAAAAATGAAATAATAGTAAGAATGTCCTGTGTAGACCGAGGAGGTTCAGGACGTTAAGATGTCTGAAAGGTGGATTTTGCGATGTGGTGACTCGACCGGTTTCGCGCGTCTTACAACGCTTTTCCACAGAGTCTTTAATGTAGTTTGCTGCAACACAGAAAAAAAAATAGTGGAAGCATACGGACAAAAAATAGGAGTGTCTAACACATAATTTATTAGTTAAAAGAAAATAAGTGAGTCAGCAGGCATATTGCTCTCGCACATCGAGAAGGAAGATAAAAGGAGAAAGAAAAAAAGAAGCTGTGATGTGAATCAATCACTAAGACAATAAGACATACATAAACCATAATTCATGACATGGCATACATTGTCGTTTGGCAGGACTTTATGGGGACAATGTCTGCAGTCTTTTATGCTCTCTAGTATCATGTCTGCAGTCTCTGATCCTCACTAGTATCATGTCCGCAGTCTCTGATCCTCTCTAGTATCAATGTCCACAGTCTCTGATCCTCTCTAGTATCAATGTCCGCAGTCTCTGATCCTCTCTAGTATCATGTCTGCAGTCTTTGATCCTCACTAGTATCATGTCCGTAGTCTCTGATCCTCTCTAGTATCATGTCCGCAGTCTCTGATCCTCTCTAGTATCAAAGCAGTCTCTGATCCTCTCCAGTATCAATGTCCGCAGTCTCTGATCCTCTCTAGTATCAATGTCCGCAGTCTCTGATCCTCTCTAGTATCAATGTCTGCAGTCTCTGATCCTCACTAGTATAATGTCCGCAGTCTCTGATCCTTTCTAGTATCATTGTCTGCAGTCTCTGTCCATCTCTTGTATCATGTCTGCAGTCTCTGTCCATCTCTTGTAGTATTTTGGGGTCAGTCTGGAGCTCCTCTTTAAGTTGTCTGCTATGTTTACAGTTTGCTACATGCAGAGTTTTTTTTAAGAACAGATGAAAACTGTGCGCAGTAATCTTGATGCATCGTGATGCATCACAGAATCGAATCGTGTGTACGCGGCATGAGCGCTGAGCTATGCTAGTACAGGAGGGCCAATTTAGCATTTCTTACATACTACAGAAATAGTTGTTTTTTTATTTATTTTTTATGTTAGAAATAAATAATTTTACATGCAGAATAAATAAACCTGTGACAAATCAAACAGCAGCTTAAGGGTGAAATAAACAGAGAAACATTCATTTGCTATAATGTTTCAGAAATGCATGCAAAGGTGATGAGTTCTAACAATATCAATAAAGAACATGCTTTACAAATATTACAAAAAAATCTGCTGTCATCCTCTGGTCTGTGCTGCAGGTGCCAATGAAGGTTAATTCTCAGAGATGAATAATTAATGTGAGAGAGGTATTTGATGTGCTCTTGTGTGGCGAGATTCAAAGCACTCGCTGAACTTTAAACTGATTTGCGTTTCACTGATCTTTACTTTTGAAGATTGTCACTTGGCAGGCTATAAACCCTTTAAAATAGTTAAAATGCTCAAACACTGCCCTCTAATGCAATAGAGTACTTTTTTTAGATGTGGAGTCGAAAAAACAACAAATTATGTTATTATCATTTGTGGAATACATGGCACAATAATTATTGGAAAAAAGTTACTGCGCTTATTCAAAAAAAAAATTACATATATAAAAAGACACAACAAAAAATGTTATACAACATTAAACATAATAGACAAACGAAAAAAGCTAATAAACATGATATAAAGATGCACTGAAAACAGCGCAAATAGTGCAAAAAAGTAATGACAAAAAGTGGTCAAAACGTGATCAATAAATAGAATTAATGTGTATGGTGAGCAATCAATAATTGGCCACAATCCACCATAAAGTCCCAATATTGAAGACAGAAAATAATTGATTTCAGTAGTCTGCCAGGTGCACATTGATCCACAGCATCCAAGAAGGGGTGATAGTAGAAATACCTCCACCACAATCACGCACTGCCTCTTATCAAAGAGCCGTGATCTCTTAATTACAGGAGATTGTGAATAGCATGTAGTAATGATATCCTCAGAGGTGTCTTCAGAGAGGCACAATCACAATAATGGGTTGCCTTAAGCAATATACCAATGCGGGATGTACCATAAAAAAAAAGGAGAACTTGCATAGAATTAAATACTCAGGGTTTAATAAATAATAAAAAGATGTGCACTTACAGTACATCAATACAGCAAATGCAGACATAAAACAAGAGTCGAGCCGTCTGGCTCCTCGAACATGCAGCCCGTATCTTCCGGGTCTGATCACTTGACGCAGTGATGTCAGAACGTCGCCTCCCAAAGTTTCGTCTCGATGGGGACGTGATCCCGTGACCAGCAGTGATCAGCAGAAAGCAGAGAAATGGCAAAACATTGATCTTTCCCGTGAAGAGCTGTGCAGGGGGTGGGGGGTGTCAGCAAAAGTCTTGGTCATTGGAGGACAGGCAGGCTGTGGTCCCTGAACAGTCAGAAAACTGAAATAGAAAAGTAGGACGACTGGCAGAATCACCAGGTATTTCATACAAAACTAAGAATTACAAAGAGAACAGGATACTTTCTAACACAAGTACATGGTACAACATACACATATCAGGAACATAAAATGCTGGGGTAACAAAAAAATTAACACTGCAGTATATGTTTGGAAACGTTCAAATGAAATACAATATATTTGGGTGGTGATGTATGGCTCTGCCATATAAATTGAAGCCCAGCTAAGCTATCACCACAGTATGGTGTGACAGTGATGCTGTGCTTTGTAGAATGGCAGCTAAAGATAACGTTTAAGAAGAGTTAAAATATATAAAATAACACCATTTATTGCAGCAATATGTTCTTTATAATATTTTAAATAATATTTAAATATAATTAAAAGTTTTGTTTTTTAAGGTAGTATAAAAAAAAGCTAAACCTCTCTTTATATTAGCTTATTATTATTTTAGCTTTTTGTTATTCCATGTACAGTAGGCAGATGGAAAAGCAGCGCTACTGATTGAGTGACAAGAGGGCTTCCCTTGTGCCTCTGGTCCAAACAACCCTGGATATGGTAAAAGGGCATACAAGGCACAAAGTGGCATTAGTGTTGAAGGTCCAGATTGCTGATCGCTGTTCCTGGGAGTAGTCAGGAGTCTAAGAGGAGTCACAGAGAGGCACATCAGCTGGCAGACTGTAAAACTCTAGATACTACATAGGATGATGTAGGATAGGACCAGTAAGGAAGATCTGGAGAGTAGCAGTTTCAGGGTCAAATGCCAAGGTCATACACAGTGGAGTCATAGGATATGAATGAGAGAGATGTTGTCTAAAGCCAGGCTGAAGTCATACACAGGTGAATGATAGAATGTGGATAAGAGAGACATTATCTGGAGTCAGGCCAATGTCATACATAGGTGAATAGTATACAGTAGCTGGAGATGATGAAGTCAGGAACCAAGTCAAGGTTATACACGGTTGATCAATATAAAAAAGGTCCTTCAATGAACCAAGGTCACAATTAGGAGTCAGGCAAAGTGAAGTCAAAAGCCAATCTGAGTTAGTAATGCGTAATTAGAGTAAATGCAGGATCAGGATACATAGCAACAAGGATCATGAACTAGCTGAAGATCATTAAGCAACTACCTGTTAATACTGTTAATACTGCTTCTCTTAAATAGGGTGTTTGGTGCCAATTTTGGAACTGGAAGACATCCATAATAAACAGTACAGAGCTCAAATAAGTGAAAAAAGATCTAAATAAATTGATCTTAAAATTGTGATATCAAATAAATATTGAGAAATATGGGGAGCTGGAGGGAGACCAAAAATCCCCATGTTAGCTGAGACTGCTGTAATGGTGGTCATACAGTGAGGGTAAGGAGACTACATTACCACTTCCTGGTGGATGAAGTTTGCTCTATTTTTCCTTTCCTTTCAGGCACCAAGAGGGATTAACCCTTCAAGGACTGATTTTTTTCCTTGTGTTTCATCTGTCACTTCAATGTAGTGGGACTTGCACATGTTTTTCTTCTTATGTTTTTTTTTTTTTTTTTTCACTTAAACTGGTTTTCTATAAGACACTTTTTGTAACTGGGAGAACAATTTCTCAATATTTGATATCACAATTTTAAGATCAATTTATTTAGATCTTTTTTCACTTATTTGAGCGCTGTACTGTTTATTATTCATGTCTTGGATTTTTTTGTATTACAAATATTGGTACTGGCAGCTATTTATTTAATTCATCACATATTGGTGTTTTAATTTCACATTTATATCTAGTGCAGTGTTTTACTTTTGGATTTTTTTTAATGTGAAGTCATCCACACAATGTGCCACAGAGCACATACCCATGCATGGTACTGGCAAAGGTTCCCAACCTGCTTGCTGGCACATGTACACCTCTATTCTGGGTAGCATCCTGACAACTACACTACACAGTTCACTGTAATCTATGTATTGTGGGGAGATGTATTTTCTGGGGGGAATTTGACCCTTGCACCCTATGTAATGCATACTGGCATGAGCATTATGCATACACTCTGAGCCCTACACCCTGTTTGTTATCTACTCCTGATCCATGCACTATATAAACTATGTTGTACCTTTAATATTCCTGACCTCTACACTCAGTATATTACAAACTCCTGAACCCTGCATCTTAATGGTATAGTGTGCATTATATACTCTTGACCAAAGTGTTTATTGTCTCAATAGTTTCTGGTTGATAATTTCTGGTTGATAATTCATTAACTGACTATTTTAATGAAGTTTGTTTTTAAAGTAAGCCCAGACAAATTGTTAGCTCTATAAGGTAGAGTTAAAAAAAATGTTGGTTATGCAGATTTTTCTATGTGTTTGTGAATACCTTACTTGTAGCACAGTAATTAGCCGCTTGCTGACCATATACACCAGAAACAATATACAACTAAGTATAAACAATCACCGCGCTACCTAAATAAACATATAAATGGCAGCCAACACCACAAATTAGATCAAATTCTGCAAGTAAACAAACATAAAGACAAAACGTGTAGCGCTAAATATATGTATGAAAAATACAATAAAAAAAAAAGCCTGTAGAGAACAAGTCTTATAAATATAATATTGACACCAAAAGTGAGTGAGTGAGAAAAACGTATAAAGCGCAACAAATGCGAACTGAATCGCCTCTGGGCGCTCTTTCCATTCCTTGGGTAAGGAAACCCCTTGACCTCAGAAGAGATGGGTTTTAATCTCTCTCCTGAAGGCCAAGTGGTCCGACTCTAGTCGGATGGTGGTTGGTAGTGCATTCCACAGCCGAGGTCCCTGGACTGCAAATCTCCGATCTCCTTTGGACTTGTATCTGGCTTTGGGTATTTGGAGCAGGTTTTGATTTGTGGATCGCAGAATGCGATTTGGGTTATGGGCTTTTATTTTTTCGCATAGATATTGGGGGTGTTTCCGTGAATGCACTCATGCGTTAGGCAGAGTGCCTTGAAGGTGATTCTGTCTTTTATTGGCAGCCAATGAAGGGATCTCCGCGAAGGCGAGATTGATTCCCATGGTTTTATGCCAGTCACTAATCGAGCAGCCGTATTTTGAACGACTTGCAGATGAGTGATTTGGTATTTGGGGAGTCCTAGATAGAGGGCATTTGCATAGTCGAGTCTGGAATTGATGATTGTTCCCACCACGATTGCAATGTCCTCTTTTGGGATAAAGGGGGTGAGTCGACGTAGTAGGCGCAGCAGATGATGGGATCCGCTGACTACAGACCCTATTTGTGCATCCATTGTCATGTAGGAGTCAAAAATGACTCTGAGACTAGGGGTGATAGTTTTACCCAGAATGGGCAGGGGGGGGGTGTCCAAGTTGACGCAGGGTGCTCAAAAGTCCATATAATGTGATAGAAGAAAAGTCTCTGAAAATTCAAAATCAAAGTAATCCAACCCAGGATGACTAAGTGTTGATGATAATGATGAGAATTTGCTAGTAGAACCACCACCAAGATATAAATGGGAGGCTTACCAGAGAGAAGGGACCCAGGAAAGCATATACTTATTAGGTCTGCTAGGCTTAGCGGGTAACAATGTCCTGACTCCACGAACACTTGAATGACAAATAGAGGGGTGGAATCCTGAAGATTTCTACTGCATAGGCATTAAGACCAAACGATGAAAGAAAAAACAGCCAAAACCAGCCAATGATGACAGTAGGCACTTTCCAATAGCAAAAGATCCAAAGGCTCAAAATTTTAGAAGTACAAGAGAAAAAACAAAGCTACACATAGTGTGAATCTGTATAAAATGATTTACTTAGTGGTAAACAATAAAATTTAACACTCACATTTCAGTAGTTAAAATATGCATATACAAGCAAGCAGTAGGGTCAGCATATAGTGCTGACGCGTTTCGATCAATAGACCGTCATCTGGGGCACTGACTTACTGCTTAGAACGACCCTAATAAATAGATGAGACCCCATACCTTAATTGTGGCTCCAGCTGGAAAATTCACGATAATACATCGTAACTTCCGGGTACGCAACGTCGGCGTGCGCTCCAAGTCTCATAGTGAAGAGAGAGCCGGAACGCAACACCGACGGCGGAACGCCAGGTGGCTTAACCCGGGGCATGCTCGCCAGTACAACCACCAAGCCTCATTCTCAATCCGGAACCACGTCACATGACCCACTGTAAAGATAGAGGCAGTCAGTATGCAAATACAACGGGAAATAACATCCGCTTGTAATACAACTGAATTAGAGAAAAAGGGGGGGGGGGTCAAAGAACTGATGCAAAAATGAAATTTGAATCAAGCTAAAAATCTGGTAATTAGAATTAATGTTGGGAAGACAACCAATTACTAATACTTCCTAGAATTGGACAATAAAAATAGAAATAAAATCATTATCCCCAAGCAAATATGAAAAAAGCAATAAAAACGATACCCACAATAGCATCAGGCAAAAAAAATGAATAAAACATGCCAATGTGAAAATGAGTAGTAATGAATACATTTATAATAATAATAAATTTAGATCATAAAGATCATAAAAGATAAAGAATAAAGAGCCACAATTTGATATGAAAGTATATCATAACAGAGCATCAAGATTGGTTGATAAATGCATTTATGTCCCATTCGACATTGAGGCCGCGTGGGACATAAGTGCGTAACTCATATATCCAATAGGCCTCCAACCTGGACACCCCTCTTGTTTTGGCCCCTTCCCTCCATGGTGGCACATACTTATCAATTATTAAAAACTGTGTGCCCTTAGGATTGTGATCATGACATTCCCTATAGTGTCTCGGAACTGTATGTTTAGTACACCCACCAATAATTTTAGTAACATGTTCACCTACCCATACGGAAAAGGTCCGTATGGTACGACCAACTGAAATATACGGCAGCAAGACAGCTCTCCTGCACCAGATCACGTACCTAGTATGTGATTTGGCACTTCTAGGTTTGGGGCACAAGTGCCACTGGGATCCCAGTTCTGCTGTGATTTTACACAGCAGCTGTCAATCAGTGGGTGCCGGCTAATAGATTACCTCTGACACCTGCTGATCATTCAGAACACAGACAGGACAGGGCTCTGCCTATGTAAATGTAGCGGCCTGCTCCTGTTGAACAGGCGCTGCGCTAAATTTAGAGTGGGTCTGAGTTGTTAATTGACTCAGGCAAATGTAATTGTGGGCAATTTAGCCTCTGTTCCAGCCATGGCTGGGCGTAACCACCATTGTTCGCCCAGGGGTGCTATTACCATCCCAGGTCAGGGGTGGCAGCAGCAGAGTCGGGGTGTATTGGGTGTCCCCCTCAGCAACGAATCAGGGGAGTGATCATCCCGCTGTGCATGCTGGGGAGGGGTACTTAAGGGACAGACGCCATTGGGCCGAGGTCATCGGTCTGTCGTCCCACACACCTCGTGGCCCGCCTGGCTGGGGGTTAGTGCTCCTGAATCCTGGCTCCGGGACCACGTTGGTCTGGGGTAGTGGTTTAGCTCAGTAAGCCCAGTAGTCAGACTGGTTCTGCGCTGTCAAGGTGATCCTGTGCTGTCTGTCCTGCGGGAGTAAGCCACTTAATAAAGGAAGCCAGGGGAGGACTTATCCTGGAGTGGACCATGCAAAGGCAGGTATCTTGGGAGAAGGCCTGGAAACTTAATCGAAGGATGCACCATATACTGAGAGGCTTGATGGTGATCGCCTGTCAGATCTGAGTTCTACAGAAGTTTATCTGGAGAGATCCGGGTGCTGAATCCTGTGTCAGAGTGGCGACGAGAACTGTTTGCTGGAAGCAGGAGTGTTTCCCAATTGAGATTATGCACTTGAACCTACCTACCTATTTCCCTTCTTTCTTTTACCAATTTCTGCAAATAAATCCTAACAAAATAAATGTAAAGTGTGGACATTGAACTTTTTCAACTCTCTTCTATTACCCTCGACAGCGAGAAGATATAGGTAACAAGCCACCCAAAATACTCATCAACTCCTTCGGGGGTAGTGCTACATAAACATGCAGAAAGAGTAGGGGAATGACATTATACCCAAATTAACAACCTTAGTCTCTAGGTGTAAGAGAGTTCATATGGGGACCAAGTAAATGCCTGCACGTTTTTGTCCCTTGAAGGGGGGAGGGGGACAAAGGAGTCCTTTTGTTGAAGCAAGTGTCTTGAATCTTCAGCTAGCTCAAGTGATTGTCCTTTGAAGGGGGGGGGGGTGGTAACATTCAGTAGCACACAAGTAGTGATGGGCCGAACACCCCTCTGTTCGGTTCACAGCAGAACTCCCAAACAGGGGAAAAGTTCTAAACCAAACGGGGAACCCCATTGAAGTCTATCGGGGCCAAACAGGAAAAATCTAAAGTTCCCGTTTTGAAGGCTTATATTCAAGTAATTGGCCATATAAGGGGTAGGGGCGTCAAGGGAGATGCATCAATGCAACAAAAAATTCAGATGCAGTCACTTTAACCACTTAAGACTCGGACCTTTATGCAGGTAAAGGACCTGGCCAGTGTTTGCGATTCGGCACTGCGTCGCTTTAACTGACAATTGCGCAGTCGTGCGATGTGACTCCCAAACAAAATTTGCGTCCTTTTTTTCCCCACAAATAGAGCTCTCTTTTGGTGGTATTTGATCACCTCTGCGGTTTTTATTTTTGCGCTATAAACAAAAGTAGAGCGACAATTTTGAAAAAAAAATGCAATATTTTTTACTTTTTGCTATAATAAATATCCCCCAAAAAGATATAAAAAAAAAAAACATATTTTTTTCTCAGTTTAGGCCGATACGTATTCTTCTACCTATTTTTGGTAAAAAAAATTGTGATTGCGACATTATGGCGAACACATCGGACAATTTTGACACATTTTTGGGACCATTGTCATTTTCACAGCAAAAAATGCTATAAAAATGCATTGTTTACTGTGAAAATGACAATTGCAGTTTGGCAGTTAACCACTAGGGGGGTGCTGTAGGGGTTATGTGTGACCTCATATGTTTTTCTAACTGTAGGGGGGCGGGGCTGGACGTGTGACATCATTAATCGTGCTTCCCTATATTAGGGAAAACACGATCAATGAAGCTGCCACTGTGAAGAACGGCTCTCCCCGTTCTTCAGCTCCGGGGAACGATCGCTGGACAGCGGCGATCGGGTCCATGGGTACCACGGCCGCGGTCACGGAGCTTTGGATCGGGTCGGGGCACTTAAAGAGGAAGTACAGGTACATGCTTGTGCCCAGCCGTGCCATTCTGCCGACGTATATCTGCAGGAGGCGGTCCTTAAGTGGTTAATTAAGGTCAAAGTACAACAATAAACACGTATAATGCCTTTAAATTTAGTTCCTGAGGGCCCCCTTAGTCTGCCTGCAAAGTGGTGCATCTGTAGCATATATAGAACATGCTGCAGCAAAAATGTAATCTCTATAGAAAAAATAAATTTGTCAAATCACATTTAAAATGACTTGCGACTATGGACAAATAAAGAAAGAAAAAATGTTGTGATGTACCCCCCAAAATCTATACCAGACCCTTATCCGAGCAAACAGCCTGGCAGGTCAGGAAAGGGGGGATGAACAAGCGCCCCCTTGAACCATACCAGGCCACATGTCCTCAAGATGCTTTGGAGACATGGACCTGATCCCCACAAACCATGACCAGTGGTTGTGGGGGTCTGCGGGTATGGGGCTTATTGGAATCTAGAAGCCCACCTTAACAAGGAGGCCTTCAGATCCCGCCACCCCCCCATCCATGGCCGCAGCTCTGACTCCCTCTGCCTGACCATCCAGATCACTGCTTCCAGGTGAGGTCAGTAGTCCCAAAAGGCTGACTCCTCCTCTCCTCAAGCTATTTATCTCCTCTCTCAGGATTCTGTAATCTTCCTCCAGCCAGCTAGAAATTGTAGTTTGCAATGGTCTAGCTCCAATGAAAACTGGGCTTTCTGGACTATATGTCCCAAGATCCCTTGCTATCCTGTCACAAATCCTCACTTTCTCTGCATTCAGGATGTGGTAAACAGGACCACTAGAGGAAACAGTCTTATTGTGGCAATTTAAGCAATTGTCCCCTGTCATGGCAGGTAATTTAGCCAGCTCCTGGCTACATTAACAGTTTTTCCTTTCTAACGTTCAGGCCGCGTACACATGACCGAGAAACTCGTCGGGCTAAACTCATCATTCTGCCCGTCGAATTTCCCGTTCAGCTGTCGAAAAGCTCATCGAGCCAAATTTCCCCATAGAACAACGAGGAAATAGAGGGATGCTCGGCGAAAAGTGTACACACGACCGGTTTCCTCCGCAGAATACGTGTAAGGGCTTACCTTGGGTGGAGTCCATTTTGCAGATTTGTAAACTCACCCTTGCAGGTACACACAGCCCATGGTAATAAGGTAAGACACTACCTGGGCTGTGAGTCTATGCATGGGGGCTAGATAGGGATTTTCCAAGGATAGTCAAAGTATAGCCATGGTCCAGGATTCCAGAATTCAGAGTAAGGTCAGAAGCTGGGGTCAGTCTTGTAGCTGAGCAGACGGGGTACAAGCCATGGGTCAAGGGCTGGAGAAGGCAGGAAAAGTCTGAAAGTATATGACGGGGTCAAAGGGCAGGAGATAAGAGCATTCCAGGGTACGTAAGCCAAAAAGGTCAGAAGCCGGGGTCAGTCTTGTAGCTGAAGATAACCACAGGAACCGTTGGCACAGACAGGACGATCAGAGAACAATGAAATGACGCCTCCCTCATAGTGAGGCAGGGCTTTATACCCTGGTTGATTAGGAAACCTGCCTCAGCTGGACCAGGATAGCCAAGTGCAGATTGTAGGGGGATCAGAGACAGGCAATCAGCACATAGTTCAGCACCAGGCTCCGACGGACAGCAAGCAGAGTATCAACTGAGAAGTAGCTCAGAGGAAAAGTCCCGGAGCAGCAACAAGAGAGGTCCTGGGTTCAATTTCACCCAGAGCCACCTGGGGCGCGACCACACCTCGCTGTCCATGACAATACGTCTCCCATCGAGGTTCTTGCTGGATTCTGCCGAGAAACTCGGTCGTGTGTACGGGGCCTCACTGACACCATAACATTTTCTCCTCCCACTAACCACCAACATTGTGGCTATTTCCTCCTAATGACAACCAATTATTCCACAGCTGGCTGTAAAGATTCAAACACCTTTTTAGACAAGTAATATTGCACACAGAGGAGAGGTTCTGAATATGGGAGTACTATGCAAATTATTTCTGAACCTACTTTTTGTAAACCATACAGTTTGTTTTCATCCAATGCAGTACTGTCTATGGTGAATGTATCTGTGTAACGCTTCTGATCACAAAGGGTTTTATACCACCATTTTTGGTTTGGTATGTGTTTAACACGTAAAGGCTAAAAGGTTTAGCATGATTTACTGTGCTTTTTCAAAACCCACCACATTTGCCCCTATTGCTTTATGTGTATGTAATGTGTGTATAATGTTTGTTCTTTTGAAAAGCTGCTGTCAGTACAGATTTTATGCAATATGTGGCCCCCATTATTTCTGCCCAGGACCCAATTTTGTCTAAAACTGTCCCAAGTGGAGGGGTATCTTAAAAGGAAAAATGCACTAAAATGCACAACCCTTTGAAATATTGATGCTGCAGCCAAGAATTGTAATTATAATATTTAAGCTTACCTTATACCATAAAAAGAAAGTTCAGCTGCAGTATATCCATTAACTTGAAATGACACCTCATTCTTTCATATAAAAATGAATGATTTAATGGAATGCAGTCTTTATAGTTAAAATGTACATTTATATGCATTCTGTAGCAGCTCAATAATTTTATTCTGCAGAGCACAATAGCACCACTGTTTTTCATAAAGCTCCTCCACAGTTTACAGCCCTGCACTCTCAGCTGAAATAATCTTGTTTCATGAATTTGCACAACAGACTAGAAGTGATTTACCTTGAATAACCTCTGTATATGATCATAACATCAACAGAAAAACAGCTGGCACAGCATTTATATAGCAGTAAAATTACTGAATCCTATTAAAAGGTACTTACAAAGCAATGGCTGAAGTGTCTTATTCTGCCACCAGAATGTACAACTCATTTAATTTCATTTTTATGACACTAGTGTTATACTACAAATTTTTGACCCATGGTTGATGTGATAATTATAGTATTTTTAAAAGTGCATTTATCATGTACAATGACTGCTGCAGTGATTACA
Organism: Rana kukunoris; assembly: GCA_029574335.1. Taxonomy (NCBI): domain Eukaryota; kingdom Metazoa; phylum Chordata; class Amphibia; order Anura; family Ranidae; genus Rana; species Rana kukunoris. The sequence continues at coordinate 283,329,034 of CM056050.1, read as the reverse complement.
GCTATCATAGTCCTACCCGACTCTAAACTTGTATGATACTCTGTTTCTAAGTAGACTTTCTCACTACTAGGTGTTATTTACTTATTTTCTGACATACATTTGTAGAAAATATATAGCTGCACATGAGTAAGGCTTAAGGCCCATACACACGGATGGACTTTTTGCCAACAAACTTCAAAATTAGCAAGTTTTCAAAATAGTCCGACCGTGTGTACGCTCCATCAGACAAACTTTTTGGGGTTTCATCGGACAAAAAGTTTGGTCTGCAAACAGACAAACTTTACATCATCAAGAGTCCGATGGTGCGTGTGTACAGCAAGCAATCGGACTTTTGTACAAAGTACAAACGCGCATGCTCAGAAGCAAAGACCAGACGGAAGCTTTCTGTCTGGTAGAACTAGCGTTCGTATTTGAAAGAGCACATTCGTGACGCGGCAAGTTCTGAAATCAAGAAAAGCAGCGCACATTCTCTTCTTCTTCTTCTTCATAATGTGATAATACTAAAAGCTGCTTTGCTGGTGATTCTGACGGAGTAAAAACAAATGGCCCGGATTCACGTAGCACTTACGCCAACGTTTTTACAGATACGCTGCGTAAGTACAAATGTGCGCCGTCGTATCTATGCGCTGGACCCACAAACTAAGTTACATCGAAAAATAGGCTTCTTCCGACCGACGTAACTTTCCTACGCCAGCGTATCGTGGGCGCATATTTACGCTGGATGCATATGAAAGTTTCAATTCAGATATGCAAATGAGGGAGATACGCCAATTCACGAACGTAGATGCACCCGGTGCATGTTTTAAGCAATTTGCGTAAGGGTTACGTCTGGCGTAAAGTTATTCCTCATATAGGAGGCGCAACCCATGCAAAGGTATGAACCAGGGAACGGACGCCGTCAAATTTTACGCCATGTACGCCGTTTACGTAGTACGTGAATAGGAATGGGCGTAGGTTACGTTCACGTCGTGGGCAGTGTTTCAACGTATCTTAGGCAGTTATTTCGACGTGAATGTGAGCATGCGCACTGGGATACATCCAAGAGACGACGCATGCGCTGTTCGTTTTTTGAAGCTCAGCCCATCATTTGCATGGGGTCACGCTTCATTTTAATATATCACGCCCACTTCCAGCCCACTTCCACCTACTTTGACTTATGTCGGCTTACGCCGACAACTATACGCTACGCCGGCGCAACGTTGAGCGCATTTTCTTTGTGAATACCATGCTTGCCTCTCAACATTGCGCCGCCGTAGCATAAAGAAGATACACTTATGCCTGAACAAACATGCACCGAGGTACTTGAATCTAACCCAATGTCTTTACTTTGGATTAGTGTATTTTGGTTATATGAATCAAACATATTTATATATCTTTTTGTGGGTCAAGTTAGCACAACTCCATTGCGCAACATGTCTGCTTGACGAACGCACGTTCAGAAACAAACAAAATTGCACGAAACTGAAAATCGCGAATGCACACAAACGAAACCTCTACTAACTCTCGATTAGCAGAAGGAGCCCAAAGGGTGATGCCGGAGAATTGAACTTCCTCTTTTAAACTCTCGTCAGTACGTTGAAACGTCACTACGTTTGTGTTTGTTGCCAAAAAAGTCAGACCATGTGTATGCTATGGGTGTGACCGGACAACTCCCTTCGGACAAAAATCCAAGGGAAAGTTTGTTTGATGTCCGATCTTGTGTACGAGGCTTTAGCCTAACTGCTCTTGGTTTGGTTTGAGCAATGTTCGACGAAGTTCAAAGGCGTTCAGACTCAAGCCCCATTGAAATCAAAGAGAGTCGAATTGCCGAACCACAAAATTTTAATTTTCAGCGGTAATAAGCAAAGAGTTGTTAAAAAATAGAAAAGGCGCTTTTCAAGTGGAAGTAAACCCATCGAATTAACAGTTTCAAAAAACAATTACATTCCTGGCATGTGCCGAAAATGTAACTGTCACATTGGTTGTGCTCTCAACCAAACTGTCAAACCATCCAATGGCTGGTGTCATAACTGATCACTCATCAGCATTAGGGTCGAGCCCGATGTTCGAGTCGAATAGCGAACAATTTGGGGTGTTCGCAGCAAATTTGAAAGCCGCGGAACACCCTTTTAAAGTCTATGGGAGAAATAAATAGTGCTAATTTTTAAGGTTAATATGCAAGTTATTGTCATAAAAAGTGTTTGGGTACCTGGGTCCTGCTCCAGGGGACATGTATGAATGCAAAAACATCCCTTTTTTCGAGAGCAGTGACTTAAATAATGCTTAAAGTGAAACAAATCCTTTAAATTTCGTACCTGGGGGTGTCTATAGTATGCCTGTAAAGTAGCGCCTTTTTCCCATATTTAGAACTGTGCCTGCACAAAATAACATTTCTAAAGGAAAAAAAGTCATCTAAAACTACTCACGGCTATAATGAATTGTCAGGTCCTGGCAATACAGATTAAAGTCATTAAAAAACGGCATTGGGGTTCCCCCCTCAGTCCATTACCAGACCCTTTGGGTCTGGTATGAATATTAAGGGGAACCCCGAACCAAAATTAAAAAAAATTGCGTGGGGGTCCCCCAAATTCCATACCAGGCCCTTCAGGTCTGGATTTTAAAGGAAACCCTGCGTCAAAATAAAAAAAATGGCATGGGGGTCCCCCCAAAAATCTATACCAGACCCTTATCTGAGCGCGCAACTTGGCAGGCTGCAGGATAAGAGGGGGGGGCGAGAGAACAACCCCCCTAAACCGTACCAGGCCACATGTCCTCAACATGGGGAGAATGTCCCCATTTTGATGGGGACAAGGGCCTCATCTCCACAACACGCCGACCCGATCCAAGGAGCCCATCGAATGACTCTAGACCCGCCGTGACAGCTCTTAAATAGCTGAGGACGGGGCCAGCCATGAAGTGCGCGGTTGACTCCACCCAAAGTATAAACCGTTGGTACCATAACATGGGATACATGTTACATAACATGGGATACATGAATGTGATGAGATGAAACCATGTTGTACAGAAATAAGGTGTCAGTAAGACCAATTACAAAGGATGGGACGCCATCCTTTGAATCTTGATGCGTTTCGTCAATAATCAGACTCATCAGAAGCTGATGCTAGGGTGTCTTCAACTGAATGCCTGCAGATGCAATTTTTTTGTCTTCAGCTTCTGCATGGAGTTGTTGATAGTCAACAGGCTTGTATTTTGAACTTGTGATCCCATTCTTTATACAAATAGCTAGATTCCCCGTGTTGTTGCTTCTGTGCGTTGTTACAAATGTTTGTACTGTATGTCTCTTCCAGTCATGTTTACAGACTAGGTGATCACACTGGGTCTTTCCGGGCAAATGGTTCTGAAAAGTGACAATTAATATCATTTTACCTAGCGTACCCTACATTCCACTTGTCCTGTCAAAAAACTAGCATGGGAGTGGGCACTGTCCTTGGGAACATGTACCAGTGCACTGTAAGCGGGGTGCACTGTGATGTAAGGAAGGTTGGGGTCTCTTGATTTCTGATGGTGGGGGCTCTTGACATCTGCTATAAAGGGAGGTGCTCTGGACATCTGCTTATATTTTCTATGAGAGTAACACAATTCTATGCCATTTGAAAAGGGAGGGGGTCTGAGCAGTCTCCAATAAAGTTTCTTTGAGGATGACACCAGCAGTGTGTGACCATCATTTTCAGACATGTATAATCTGCTACAGGCGTGTAAGTTGGCTCCATGTTGGTCTGCACCTGACCTTCACAGCATAAAGTATAACTAAAGGCAAAACTTTTTTTTTCGTTTCAGATAGAGTGGAGAGGGATTAGAATGCTTGTCCATTTTTATTGCTGTCTGTGCCCCTTTTAGGGGGATTCACCCCCTCTATTTCTCTTGTTTATCATTAAAAGTAAAAGAAAATCACAAATTTTGGGTTGTCCCCAGAAAAGTTATAGAGGGGAAAACTTCCCATGTAGACACTAGTTCTGGAGACCTAAGGGTCCCCATGGAAAGCCCTAAGCCTGGGTTCACCCTTATGCGAATTAGATGCAGGTTTACCCACATCCAGTTTGCATGACAGGAGAGTGTGCCCGTCTCTCAATGGAGCCCGTTCACACATCTCCAGAGTGCACAGCAGAAGGGTCCTGTGTGTCTTTGGCTCTGTTTCAGGTCCAAATTCAGGCATCGGACCCCCTGGTGTGAGCGTGGTGTGGTGTCAACTCAGCCTTAATTTGCAGGAATTTCCTCTGACGTCCTGTTTGGCTATGGGACAGGAAGTGAAATCTCTGTAATGGGACACAGATGGCGAAAAAAATCTGATAGGGGTATAATCCTCCCTTAATCAATTCAAAATGTAAAAAAGTTTTTTCTATAGTTCTACTTTAAGTCTTAAGGTATTACTGAGACCAGTAACAATCAAATGCAGAGGCAGTTATTTAATTTTATAAAGAGTAGATACATTTATATAGTCTTACAGATACAACTGGCCCTTTAAGGGCATCCATAATGCTGATGTGGCCCACAATGAAATGGATTGTGACACCCCTAACATAGCCATTGTATAGGGTGGCAAACTTCAACTGGATGTCAGACTAGCAAACATTTGCATTTTTTTTAGTACATACTTTTGTGGATTAAGGCAATCTAGTTATTTTATGTGACGCAAGAGAAGTGCTATCAAACAGCCAGACCTATATTTTCTAAATTTTGCCAACTATAAAAGAAGCACATAACAAAATGTCAACTGGTTGTTAACATTGCTCATTGTTACATTCACAATGGAACGAAAAGCAAGAGCACAGACCTTGACCCTGTGACTACTAGAATAAAAAATACATATATTGTTCTTTCAGGCTGAGGACCAACATAAATCACATGAGAAGAAAAAATAACTCTGACACACAATGTCTGCCTTTGGCATCCCTCAGATTCAGCATGTTTAAAATGCTTTATTTCACTGTCAATTTGCAGTTTTTCAGTATTGCTGTTTCATCCACGGATTGTTTGATCACCAAGCAAAACATTTGTTATCTTCTGAAAGAGCATACTCTTAGCTTGCTATATCAATTCCCAGGCTGCCACCTGAAAGTCATGTTAAATGTTAGAGAACACTACTTATTTAAGGCAGAAAAATTTCCACTTGTTACAATAAAATGTCATATAAGAGTTCATAATATTGTGCAGTCAGATAAATATTTTAAATATGTGAACTATATGGTTATATGGCTGTCTCAGCATATAAAATATACTACTGCATACAAACATGTGAAAAAGGAAGTATATCCTCATAGAAAATTATTATTTTTTCAATATATTTGAACAGACAAATATTAGGGGGTATTTTTATAAATATTTTTAACTAATATTCATACAATTTTCAAGATTTAAAAAAAATTCAAATAAAATGTGTTCCAATAAAATCCATTTAGGAAAGTACAGTGCCTTGATTTGTATCCATACCCTTTGAAATTGTGTACATTTTGTCATGTTACGTAAATGTATTTAATTGGAATTTTATGTGATAAACCAACACAAAGTGACACATAATTGCGAAGTGGAAGGGAAATAATACATGGTTTTCAATTTTATTTTTATAAATAAATATCTGAAAAGTGTGGTGTGCATTTGTATTCAGCCCCCTTTACTCTGATACCCCTAACTTAAATCTAGTGGAACCAATTGCCTTCAGAAGTTACCTAATTAGTAAATAGAGTCCACCTCCGTGTAATTTAATCTCAGTATAAATACAGCTGTTCTGTGAAGCCCTCAGAGGTTTGTTAGAGAACCTTAGTGAACAAACAGCATCATGAAGACCAAGGAACACACCAGATAGGTCAGGGATGAACTTGTGGAGAGGTTTAAATCAGGGTTAGGTTTAAAAAAATATCTCACAAAGCAATGTTTAATCCATCATCCAAAAATGGAGAGTATAGTACAACTGCAAACCTACCAAGGCATGGCTGTCCACTAAACTGACAGGTTGGGCAAGGAGAGCATTATTCATAGATACAGCCAAGAAGCCCATGGTAATTCTGCGGGAGCCTCAGAGATCCACAGCTCAGGTGGAGGAATCTGTCCATGGGACAACTATTAGTCATGCACTCCACAAATCTGGCCTTTATGGAAGAATGGCAAGAAGGAAGCCATTGTTAAAAGAAAACCATAAGATGTCCCTTTTGCAGTTTGCAATAAGTCATGTGGGGGATGCAGCAAACATGTGGAAGAAGGTGCTCTGGTCAGATGAGACCAAATTTGAACATTTTAGCCTAAAAGGAAAATGCTATGTGTGGCGGAAATCTAACACTGCACATCACCCTGAACACACCATCCCCAACATAAAGCATGGTGGTTGCAGCATCATGTTGTGGGGATGCTTTTGTTCAGCAGGGACGGGGACAGGGACGCTGGTCAGAGTTGATGAGAAGATGGATGGAGCCAAATACAAGACAATCTCAGAAGAAAACCTGTTATATCCATCCATCCACCCACCTATCCATCCACCCACCCACCTATCCATCCATCCACCCACCCATCCACCTATCCACCCACCCACCTATCCATCCATCCACCCACCTACTAACCTACCTGTCCATCCAACCCTGCACACCACTTCCTGCTGGTTGTGTATATCCTGTCTATCCCTTCTCGTTTTTATATGAAAGTAGCTTATTTCTTGGTATTGTCCTAAAGCTGACCATACTTGTCCAATCCCCTTTTTCAGCAGACCATACATAATACTGTCTTTGCAATCTCCTGTAGATCTCCCAAACTACTATGTAGTGCAAGAGCCTGCCTTGGGGGGGTGCGAGTGAGGGGGGCAGGTCTGTTTTGTGCCCCCCTAAAATTTTGACCACCAGCCGCCACTTGGTTTAATTATGCCCAGGAATGGGCTTTCAGGCCGGATTCACACAAGTGCAGTGCGAATTTCAGCTCTCTTATCTCTGCAGAGAGATAAGACAACTGTTCAGCAGATCCATTGCGTTTTAACAGTAGATTAGCTGCGAATTTGGTGACCTGGGAGAGGGAGGAAGTGTATTGAGCTGAATGAGAAGAAATCCTGAAGAGAAATGAACACATGTGCGAATCAGCTGCGTACCCATAGAAGATAATAGACCTGAATTCGCAACTGAGCCGCACCGCAAGGCCTAAAATACGCACACGTTTTTTCGGCAATGCGCAGTGCGATTGCATCACACATATGTGAACCAGCCTCATTGAAAACAATGGCCCAGATTCACGTACATCTGCGCATTATTGGACCGGCGTAGCTCACCGCCTTTACGTTAGACTTGCGCAATTTTGCCGCGTAATCACCATATTCTCGTAGCTTTTGCGCAGGAAACTGCGCATACGTAACGTTTTTCCAGAGGCGTAAGGAGGAGTAATACAAATTGGGAAGGACGTGGGCGTGTTACATTGAAATGAGCCCTGACCCCATGCAAATGAAGGGCCGGCCGGCTCGCGCATGCGCGCTTGAACGAGACCATGTCAGCTCCGATGTGCGCATGCTCACAACTCGGGAGCGGCGCAATCAGTGAAATTGGAAATGGACTAGGGCAACATTGTGAACTACGCAAACAGCATAAATAGACACACACAAACGCACTTCCTTTGCAAAAGTACATCCCTTTGTCCCTTCCCATTTCCCAGTGCTTTTGTTCTTGTTGTTCGTTGCGGTGTGTTTTGTAGTTGTCAGATTAGTGTTCTGTGTGATCAAGTGGTTGTTAGTAGATTTTTGAAAGTGGTTTTTGATAAGTGTTTGAGAGACTGTTTGTTTGATTGATATATTTCTTTTTGTTTCTTTTTCTGCTGTATTTTTGGTTGGTTTTTTGGGGACTGTTTCTTGCTGAGTCGTTTTCTCTCTGTGTGTGTTTTTTTTGGATTGGTTGTGCTTGTTTGTGTGCGTGAATTTTGTTGACTCGGCCTTTTTTTTTTTGGAAGGATGACTGAGAGAAAACGCAAGCTGAATTTTACAGTTGTGGAAAAACAGATTCTTGCCCGGGCCATTAGCGAGTATGGGCGTTACCTCCATGGCCCAGAGAGTGCCAACACCACCCCGGCCAGGAGGAGGGAGATATTGGATAGGATCACTGACCAGGTGAATTCTGCGGGGCAGGGGGAGACACGGACCAGGTCTGGGATTGACAAAAAAATCAATGACCTCCGGCGTCTGGTCAAAAAGAAGTTGGCCAGAATGCATGCCCATGCCAGGGGCACAGGAGGGGGCCCACCATGCCGTATTAGCCTGACAGCGGAGGAGCGTGCGGTGGCCCTGACCTTTCATCGGCATGAAGTTGAGGGCCTGCCCGGCTTTGACTCCAGTCCCCAGCCCGTGGTGCCAGGTAAGTTGTTTTCTTTTTTAATATCAGGTGTGTAGCATGTGTGGGGGAGGGGGTGAAAGGGAATATGTGGCAAGTGTGTGGATCCTCCAACCTGTGAATGTTTTGTGTCATCCACAGATGTGCAGGAGGGTGCAGGGCCATCTGGCCTGACCGCACCAACCCCAGGACAGCAGCCTAATGAGGCCCCTCCAACAAGGCCGGAGTCCGCGGAGGAGGTTCAAGAGGAGGAGGACAATCATGAGGAGCAGGACAATCATGAGGAGGAGGAGAATCATGAGGAGGAGGAGTCCATGTCAGGCACTGGACGTTTGGGTTTTGAGGACTCCTCCCCTCTGGCTGCCAGCAGGCAGGCCTCCCTAAGGGGGAGCCCCCCCTCCTCCCCCAACATGGCTCCCCTCACAAGGGCCTCCCCTTCTCCCCGGCCACAAGCATCAGCTGGAGGCAGGATGTCATCCCAGACCACCAGGGGGTTGGCCGATCTCCTGCCCGCCACCCTGAGAAGGGACCAGTTCCTCCAGACTCGCCATCTGGGACAGGTCAGCCAGACATTGGTGCGGATGGAGGAGAGCCTGTCCTCCATCAAGGATACGCTGGGGAACCTGGACTCCCACTCCCGGGCTTTCACAACCTGCCTAAATGAACTGCAGACGACATCAGCAGGCATTGGGCAGGATGTGAGGGCCCTTACCCTGGCTATCCAGGCCAACACGGCAACAGTTGGTGCTGCCCTGGACAGAATTGCCGTGGCCTTGGAGGGCAGGCCACCAGGTGGGCAGAGATCAGGGGCTGATCCTCCTTCCCCAGTTTTACCCCTTCCCCATGAGTCTCCCCTGAGAAGCCGGGGCCGTGGCCGGGGGCGCCCCAGGCGTGGCTCACGCAGAGGGCAGTAATTTGTTTTTCCCCCTAATTTTTTTTTTCTTCCAATTTTGTTTTTTTTTCCAATTTTTTTTTTTTGCTGGAAATTTTTTGATTTTGCAGGTCATTTTTATTTTTTGGGTTGTGAATGCTGTGTGAATGTGGGGGTGACATTCCTGCCGGAAAAGGGGTGTCACCCTCTATTTTGGTGGAGAAGGGTTCCCCAGGACCAGGGAGAAGTGATCCCCAGGTCCGTGTGAATGGTGTATGAATGTACAGTGACATAATTGGAGCCTTGGCGTGGCGTTGCTGCTCACAAGTCCTGCATGGTGGACTGGTGCCAATCCAATTTGATGTGGATGTGGGGTGTGTGTGCTAGGGACCACAGTGTTGTGCATGCATGCATTCTCATTGTGCCATGATTAATGTGTATGTTTAACGTGCAAAGACGCCCAATGTGAGCTGTCTCCTGGCTGCTCTTCCCTCAGAAGACGGGTTAACCTCGGTTAGGGGGGGATTGTCTGGTTCAGGGGTCAGGTCATCACGTAGGTCAATCTGCAGGCCCTTTTTTTCTGCAAAGTTGTGCAGCATGCAACATGCACCGATGATCTGGCACACAAAGTTTGGGGAGTACAAGAGGGTACCCCCAGACTTATCCAGGCATCGGAAACGTGACTTTAGGATGCCAAAGGTGCGCTCCACCACTGCTCGTGTTTGGGCATGTGCTTGATTGTATCTTTCCTCTCCTGGGGTTTGGGGGTTCCGGATAGGAGTCATGAGATGGGGTCCCAGTGGATATGCAGAGTCACCTGTAAGGGAAAAGACAGGAGGATGTTAGTCATGCATGTGCCCCTTGTGATGTGCATCATGGGAGGGGATAGTCATGCCTGCCACCCATGTCACTCACCAACCAGCCAGGTGTCCCCATACACGTTCTGATCGAATTCCAATCGGATGTGGCATTGATTGTATATGTAGCTGTCATGGCTGGACCCTGGGTGTTTGGCATGGACGTGCCATATGAGGCCTTGGGCATCGACTATCACCTGTACATTGATGGAATGCCAATGCTTCCGATTGCGGTACATGTGCTCTGTCTCCTGGGGGGGCTGGAGTGCCACATGTGTGCAATCAATGGCCCCCACAGTGCGTGGGAATCTGGCAATTCTGTAGAAATCTGTCATTGCCTTCAGCCGCAGGTCCTTAGTGGTGGGTTTGATGATTTGGTTGGCCATGCGTCTGAGGATTGCAGGGACAACCTGGTGCACACATCTGCTCATGGAGGACTGTGACATCCCAGCCACCACTCCACTTGTACGCTGAAAAGAGCCACTGGCAAGGAAATGGAGTGTTGCCAGGACCTTGACCAGTGGCTGCACTGCATGTGAGCGTTGTGTTGGGCTGGTGATGTCCTCCTGCAGGGTTGTGGTTAATTCCAGGATGACATGAGGGGTGAATCTGAAGATGCGATACACCTCAGAATCACTCATGCCAAACAGGTCTATGCGGGTACGGTATCTCCTCTCCCGTGCCATCCTCCGTGCCATCCTCCGTGCCCTCCTCCTTCTTTGTTCATCTAAAGTCAGTAGTATAGCTATGCGCGACGATGCCCCTGGCATGTTGGCATACAGATTGTTGAGCAACACGTGTGACTGCTGAGCTGCTCACTAACAGTGTTGCTTTATCTAACAAGTAGACTTTTTTTCTTTTTTTAGACCAGCTTTTATCAGCTCTAATTTTAGACAGGACATTTTGCTGTTGCGCACACTGCGTCGCCTGCGCTGCCCCAACGTTGTTTTGTGGATCCCCGTAAGTCCCTCATTAGCATATTTGACTAGCAAATCAATGGTGTGTCTAGCGCGATTTTTTTTATCTCGTTCTGGGGATGCCGCGCAACGAAACGCACGCGCACATTTAGACTTACGCTCGCGCATCTCCTGTTGCGCAGGCGTAATCGCTCTGTGAATCTGGGCCAATGTATTTAGAAATGTTCTGCGTATTGGATGCGGTTTAAGCTGCACTCAATTCGCATAGGTGTGAACCCGGCCTTAGCCTAGGTTGACACTGGTGTGTAGAAAACACTCTGTATGATTCGCACACAGAAATCGCACTGCATTTTGTATGGCTCAAATTGCATACGCATCAAAATGGTGCAGACCCATTTTTCCCTGCACCTCAATCACATTGCATGGGTGTCCACACCACCCATATGATGTGATTCTGGAAATCACACTGCATTTTTCTGTTTCGGGGTATCTTTAGCCACTTCAGCCCGCACTTTTTGCGATTCAGCACTGCGTCGCTTTAACTGACAATTGAGCGGTTGTGCTCCCAAACAAAATTGGCGTTCTTGTTTGCACACAAACAGAGCTTTCTTTTGGTGGTATTTGATCACCTCTGTGGTTTTTATTTTTTGCGCTATTAACAAAAAAGAGCGACATACAATTTTGAAAAAAGCAAATTTTTTTACTTTTTGCTATAATAAATATCCCAAAAAAACATATAAAAAAATGTTTTTTTCCTCAGTTTAGGCCGATACGTACTCTTAGGCCGCGTACACACGATCAAATTTGTCCGCTGAAAACGGTCCGATGGACGGTTTCAGCAGACAAATCCGATCGTGTGTACGGGCTAGCGGACAGGTTTGTCCATCGGACAAATTTCAAAGCATGCTTTGAAATTTGTCCGCTACAAACCTGTCCTTCGGATATGTCCGCTGGTTAGTACGGCAAACCAGCGGACATATCTTCCCGCACATGCGTCATATCCTGTGAATGGATCCGACGCATGCGCGCGGAAGTGTTTACTTCCTGGTGCGGTGACGTAGCGGTGACGTGGCGGCGTCAACGTCACCGCCGCGTCACCACGCTGTCTGCCGGCGGGGATTTTGATTTGATTTGACCAATTTTTGATTGGTTTGTGCAGAAGTTATAGCGTCTACAAAATTGGAGATAGTTTTATGGCATTTTTAGTAATATTTTTTTTTACTAGTAATGGCGGCGATCAGAGATTTTTATCGTAACTGCGACATTATGGCAGACACATAGGACACTTTTGGCACTATTTTCGGACCATTCACATTGTCAGGAGAGCTAATAGATCAGTACTGTGTGACTGCACAGAGGAGACCAACAATGTGAGTAGTGAAAAAAGGTGTTTATTTACAAAACAAGTGGGGATAACCAGTGCAATCAACAGCAAACGGTATATACAATCAAAGAGAGACACCGTATTTGTAAACCAAGCCAGGCCGAGGTCATACACGTGGGATGTCAGCAGATGGGTGAGGATGGGGACAGGACAGAGCAGGGAGCGGATGGATGGACAAGCTGCGGGGTAAGAATCCAGGGGAGACAGGAACCATGAAACAGGGCGGAAAAGTCCAGGCAGGGATCAGAATCACGGAACAGGAACAAGGCTCAGAATCAGGATCCAAAAGACGGGGTCAGGATACAGGCTCAGGTCTGGAAGATATGATGATACCAGGGCGAGCTCTACTTTAACTCGCTGGGTATAAATAGAGATGTTGATTGAGTTCAGGTTACAGCTCAGCGCAGGAAGGGCTGTATGCTCCATACTGCCAAGAAGTGACAGTACCCCCCTCAAAGGAGCCGCCTCCATACGCTCCAACTAGCTGTTGCTGGGGAAAGCCCATGGTGTCAAGCCAGGCAGCGGATAAAGTCACATCAGGTTGGGACGGAGGAAGGTCCATGACTTTAAACTGGGCAAAGTGCAGCTCGAGCTGGGCAGCGGGTACGGACATCCCAGGCTGGGCAAAAAGTACATCAAGCTGGGTAGTAGACACTTCAAGCGGGGAAGCAGACAGGGGCAAATCAAGCTGGGCAGCAGACTCCAGGTCGTCGAGCTGGGCAGCGGGCATAGGCTCTGGGTCCTCGAGCTGGGCAGCGGGCATAGGCTCCGGGTCCTCGAGCTGGGCAGCAGGCTCTGGGTTCTCAAGCTGGGCAGCAGGCTCCGGATCATCGAGCTGGGCAGCCGACACAGGCTCCAGGTCATTGAGCTGGTCAGCAGACAGAGGCTCTGGGTCATCGAGCTGGGCAGCAGGCAGAGGCTCCGGGTCATCGAGCTGGGCAGCGGGCAGAGGCTCCGGGTCATCGAGCTGGGCAGCGGGCAGAGGCTCCGGGTCATCAAGCTGGGCAGTGGGCAAAGGCTCCGGGCCATCAAGCTGGGCAGCGGGCAGAGGCTCTGGGTCATCAAGCTGGGCAGCGGGCAGAGGCTCTGGGTTGTTGAGCTGGGCAGCGGGCAGCCGCTCCGGGTCGTCGAGCTGGGCAGCATGCTCCGGGTCGTCGAGCTGGGCAGCAGGCTCCAGGTCATCGAGCTGGGCAGCAGGCTCCGGGTCATCGAGCTGGGCAGCAGGCTCCGGGTCATCGAGCTGGGCAGCAGACAGAGGCTCCGGGTCATCGAGATGGGCAGCAGACAGAGGCTCCGGGTCGGTGAGCTGGGCAGCAGACAGAGGCTTCGGGTCAGCGAGCTGGGCAGCAGACAGAGGCTCCGGGTCAGCGAGCTGGGCAGCAGAGGCTCCGGGTCATCGAGCTGGGCAGCAGGCAGGAACACCTCAAGCTGGGCAGCGGACAGGAACCCCTCAGGCTGGGCAGCTGGCACAGGGACAACAGGCTGGGCAGCTGGCTCAGGGATAACAAGCTGGGAAGCTGCCACAGGGACAACAGGCTGGGCAGTTGGCACTGGAACAGGCTGGGCAGTTGGCACTGGAACAGGCTGGGCAGTTGGCACTGGAACAGGCTGGTCGGCTGGCACTGGAACAGGCTGGTCGGCTGGCACTGGAACAGGCTGGTCGGCTGGCACAAGCTGGGCAGCTGGCACTGGAACAGGCTGGTCGGCTAGCACAAGCTGGGCAGCTGGCACTGGAACAGGCTGGTCGGCTGGCACAAGCTGGGCAGCTGGCACTGGAACAGGCTGGTCGGGTGGCACAAGCTGGGTGGCTGGCACTGGAACAGGCTGGTCGGCTGGCACAAGCTGGGCGGCTGGTACTGGAACAGGCTGGTCGGCTGGCACTGGAACAGGCTGGTCGGCTGGCACAAGCTGGGCAGCTGGCACTGGAACAGGCTGGTCGGATGGCACAAGCTGGGCGGCTGGCACTGGAACAGGCTGGTTGGCTGGCACAAGCTGGGCGGCTGGCACTGGAACAGGCTGGTTGGCTGGCACTGGAACAGGCTGGGCAGATGGCACCGGAACAGGCTGGGCAGATGGCACTGGAACAGGCTGGTCGGCTGGCACTGGAACAGGCTGGTCGGCTGGCACTGGAACAGGCTGGTCGGCTGGCACAAGCTGGGCAGCTGGCACTGGAACAGGCTGGTCGGCTAGCACAAGCTGGGCAGCTGGCACTGGAACAGGCTGGTCGGCTGGCACAAGCTGGGCAGCTGGCACTGGAACAGGCTGGTCGGGTGGCACAAGCTGGGTGGCTGGCACTGGAACAGGCTGGTCGGCTGACACAAGCTGGGCGGCTGGTACTGGAACAGGCTGGTCGGCTGGCACTGGAACAGGCTGGTCGGCTGGCACAAGCTGGGCAGCTGGCACTGGAACAGGCTGGTCGGATGGCACAAGCTGGGCGGCTGGCACTGGAACAGGCTGGTTGGCTGGCACAAGCTGGGCGGCTGGCACTGGAACAGGCTGGTTGGCTGGCACTGGAACAGGCTGGGCAGATGGCACCGGAACAGGCTGGGCAGATGGCACGGGATTGACAGGCTGGGCAACTGGCACTGGAGCAGGCAGGATAGCTGACACTGGAACAGGCAAAGCAGCTGGCACTGGAACAGGCAGAGAAGCTGGCACAGCAGCTGGCACTGGAACAGGTAGAGCAGCTGGCACAGGAACAGGCAGAGCAGCTGGCACAGGAACAGGCAAAGCAGCTGGCACTGGAACAGGCAGAGCGGTTGGCACTGGAACAGGCAGAGCAGCTGGCACAGGCAGAGCAGCTGGCACTGGAACAGGCAGAGCAGCTGGCATGGGAACAGGCAGAGCAGCTGGCACAGGAACAGGCAGAGCAGCTGGCACTGGAACAGGCAGAGCAGCTGGCACTGAAACAGGCAGAGCAGCTGGCACAGGCAGAGCAGCTGGCACTGGAACAGGCAGAGCAGATGGCACTGGAACAGGCAGAGCAGATGGCACTGGAACAGGCAGAGCAGATGGCACTGGAACAGGCTGGGTAACTGGTATGGGATTAACAGGATGGACAACTGGCACTGGAACAGGCAGGATAGCTGACACCGGAACAGGCAGAGCAGCTGGCACTGGAACAGGCTGAGCAGATGGCACTGGAACAGGCTGAGCAGATGGCACTGGAACAGGCTGAGCAGCTGGCACTGAAACAGGCTGAGCAGATGGCACCAGAACAGACTGGGCAGCTGGTACAATGGTGTAGGTCGGGAAGTACTTCCGCTTCTTTTTAGATTTAGATTTAGTCACTGCAGGCCTGTTAACAGGAGGGATGTATGAAAGAGATGGAATTACGTAGGAGGAAGGGTTTAAATGTGGCAGGGACACAGGAACAGTGACTGGAGATGGGTTTTGTGGAGTTGTTACAGGTGGATTAAAGGCAGAGTAGGTACAATTAGTAGAAACTGGGTAGTAATATTCGGTAGGATGCAGAATTATCTGGGCTGGGGTTGCCATTGGTGATGGACAGATGGATCCTTGGGAAGGCAGGTGGTTAAAAGCAGGGCTGGAACGGACTGGCTTGGCTGGAATCAGGAGATCTGACCATGCCTGCAGCACAGGTTGAACAAAAGCAGGTTCACACACACCTTGTCTAATCAGAGACTGCACAGAACTCATACACTCAGATAACTTTTGCTGGGGACAAGAAGAATAATGCTCCTCAAAAGACACCAGGTCATCCTCTAATAACCACACCAGGGATTCAACTTGGTCATGACTGAAGGGGGGAGAGAAATCGTCACTACCGTCAGGAATAAATAACAGGGCTGGCTGTACACACAACCAAATTAATGCCTGAACATCATCAAAAGTCATGTAACCCTGATCCACCCAGGAATGAGCTGATCGGATAGTTTCCATCAATTGGTCACTAGTCCAACCCTCCAAAACCTGACGACAAGCCCCCTCATCCTCTTCTGCCAGCAGAGAAAAGTAAATGATTTCATTGTAGTCCATGTTTAGAGCAATGCACTACACCAGGATGGTTCCTCAATGCTGTCATGTCTGATCAAGGGATGGCCCTGGTATACTGTCAGGAGAGCTAATAGATCAGTACTGTGTGACTGCACAGAGGAGACCAACAATGTGAGTAGTGAAAAAAGGTGTTTATTTACAAAACAAGTGGGGATAACCAGTGCAATAAACAGCAAACAGTATATACAATCAAAGGGAGATACCGTATTCGTAAACTAAGCCAGTCCGAGGTCATACACGTGGGATGTCAGCAGATGGGTGAGGATGGGGACAGAACAGAGCAGGGAGCGGATGGATGGACAAGCTGCGGGGTAAGAATCCAGGGGAGACAGGAACCAGGAAACAGGGCGGAAAAGTCCAGGCAGGGATCAGGATCAAGGATCATAATCACGGAACAGGAACAAGGCTCAGAATCAGGATCCAAAAGACAGGGTCAGGATACAGGCTCAGGTCTGGAAGATATGACGATACCAGGGCGAGCTCTGCTTGAACTCGCCGGGTATAAATAGAGATGTTGATTGAGTTCAGGTTACAGCTGAACGCAGGAAGGGCTGTATGCTCAATACTGCCAAGAACCCCGCACTGGTGGAGGCCAGTACTGCAGCCCAAATATCAGGCAGTATCACCAGCGGGGGGACCTTTCCTGACACACATTTACACAGCGATCAGTCCACTTATTACTGTGTAAATGTGACTGGCAGTAAAGGCGTTAACCATGAGGGGCACTGAAGGGGTTAAGTGTGTTCTAGGGATGTGTTCTAACTGTAGGGGGATGGGCTATGTGTGACACGACACTGATCACCGCTCACGATTACAAAGAGCTGCGATCAGGGTCCTGCCACTAGGAAGAATGGGGAAATGCTTGCTTACATTAGCATTTCCCTGTTCTTCCTCTCTGTGAGACGATCACAGGCAGGGGCTGACTGACAACTCATGGGACCCCCGGGCAATAGAAGATTATGGGGCCCCTGGGCTTACTGATGGCCACCACGCCAGGAGGCAGTGCAGAGGCGGGGCAGCTAAAATCTCAGGATTTTCACATCAAAAGCATGTCAGGTTCGGACATATCAGGGACAGGTGTAAAAAAAACACAGATTTTTACATACTATCCCTGGTTTTACTGAACCTGGTAACCCTGATGGGGCCCCCTAGTGGCATGGGGCCCTCGGGCAGTGCCTGAGTGACTCAATGGTCAGTCCGCCCCTGATCACAGGTATCACTAACGGAGCTTGTGCACGCCCACAATGCCATGTCTTAAAAGGTACGTTAATCTGCATGTACGTGCCATTCTGCCACCCATAGCAGATCTCATGGATGCCAAGCAGTGTAATGTGATGCGGGGAAAATGCGTTTCCTGTATCTCATCAGTATGAACCAGGGCTTAGTGAGCCGTTGAAAACATCTTCTAATGGAAAATATACAAATCTCTATATTTAACAAAATATCAAAAATATAGAATTAAAAACGTATTAAATTGTTACATTTATAAGTTACTTTATATGCATTATAAATCTTCCTACCTGCACATTTTGTTTTTCACCTCCATAGAATGTGCATAGAGCATGTAGTTGCATGGTGTCATGTGTTGCCCTGTATGCACAGGTGAAAGATTACATGGACATACAGTAGAGATCATCAGTCAGCCTTAATACTATAAACTGTGGTTACAACATGAGAGCCCATAATTACCAGGTAAGGCAAACAAATTACACCTGGTATATAACTACACTAATACCCTTTTAAAACAACAAAACTTTTAAAAAATGTACAATGCTTTTAAGGTTGTGGCATTAAAAATAGAAGCAAGTTAATATTAGAACTATTTTATAATTTTAGTGGTCAGTAGTAGGGTTGAGCGAACCCGAACTGTAAAGTTCGAGTTCGTACCGAACTTTGTTTTTTTTGGACCCGAACCCGAATAATTTGCTGAAAGTTCGGGTTCGAGTTCGGAGTTCGGCTATGTAACGGCGCGCTGCAGGGCAGCCAATCGCCATTTGTTTTACTTGTGTGACCTAGAAGCCATCACAGTCATGCCTACTAATGGCATGGCTGTGATTGGCCAGTGCAGCATGTGACCGAGCATGTGACCCAGCCTCTATATAAGCTAGAGGCACACAACACAGCTCATCACTCTGCTTTAGGGGGAAAGGCTGCTGCTGCTCTCAGGGACAGATTTAGATAGGATTGTGCTGCTTCAGAAATCGAATTACAATACTCAGCGATCTACATAGCATTAGGTACTGTAGGGAAAGGTTCCTGATGTCCTTTTAGGGAGAGAATTAGATAGGAGTCAGTCCTACTTCACAAATCTAATTGCAGCTGCATTGCATATGTTCCTGTCAGATATTCTGCATTAGATAATGTAGGGTGAAGGTTCCTGATGTTCTTATAGGCAGAGAAATATATAGGAGTCAGTCCTACTTCACAAACCTAATTGCAGCTGCATTGCATATGTTCCTGTCAGATACTCTGCATTAGATAATGTAGGGTGAAGGTTCCTGATGTTCTTATAGGCAGAGAAATATATAGGAGTCAGTCCTACTTCACAAACCTAATTGCAGCTGCATTGCATATGTTCCTGTCAGATACTCTGCATTAGATAATGTAGGGTGAAGGTTCCTGATGTTCTTATAGGCAGAGAAATATATAGGAGTCAGTCCTACTTCACAAATCTAATTGCAGCTGCACTGCATATTTTCCTGTCAGATTCTCTGCATTAGATAATTTAGGGTGACGATTCCTAATTGTGCTTACAGGCAGAGAAATAAATATATAGGAGTCAGTCCTACTTCACAAACGTAATTGCAGCTGCATTGCATATGTTCCTGTGAGATACTCTGTATATTGCACCAGCATTGCATATGTTACTGTCAGATACTCTGCATATTGCACCAGCATTGCATATGTTCCCGTGACATACTCTGCATATTGCACCAGCATTGCATATGTTCCTGTCAGATACTCTGCATATTGCACCAGCATTGCATATGTTACTGTCAGATACTCTGCATATTGCACCAGCATTGCATATGTTCCCGTGACATACTCTGCATATTGCACCAGCATTGCATATGTTCCTGTCAGATACTCTGCATATTGCACCAGCATTGCATATGTTCCCGTGACATACTCTGCATATTGCACCAGCATTGCATATGTTCCTGTCAGATACTCTGCATATTGCACCAGCATTGCATATGTTCCCGTGACATACTCTGCATATTGCACCAGCACTGCATATGTTCCTGTCACATAATCTGCATATTGCACCAGCACTGCATATGTTCCTGTCAGATAATCTGCATATTGCACCAGCACTGCATATGTTCCTGTCAGATACTCTGCATATTGCACCAGCACTGCATATGTTCCTGTAACATACTCTGCATTAGCTACTGTAGGGAAAGGTTCCTGATTGTGCTTATAGGGAGAGAATTAGTTAGGAGTCAGTCCTACTTCACAAATCTAATTGCACCAGAATACCCATCATTGGTATCATTGGCAGAAATAGTGTCCCATCATTTGTGTTAGTGGGAGAAAAAGTGCCCCATCATTGGTATCATTGGGAGGAATAGTGTCCCATCATTTGTGTCAGTGGGAGGAATAGTGTCCCATCATTAGTATCAGTGGGAGGAATATTGTCCCATCGTTTGTGTCAGTGGGAGAAATAGTGCCCCATCATTGGTATCATTGGGAGGAATAGTGTCCCATCATTTGTGTCAGTGGGAGAAAGTGTGCCCCATCATTGGTATCATTGGGAGGAATAGTGTCCCATCATTGGTATCATTGGCAGGAATAGTGTCCCATCATGTGTGTCAGTTGTAGAAATAGTGCCCCATCATTGGTATCAGTGGGAGGAATAGTGTCCCATCATTTGTGTCAGTGGGAGAAATAGTGCTCCATCATTGGTATCATTGGGAGAAATAGTGTCCCATCATTTGTGTCAGTGGGAGAAATAGTGCCCCATCATTGGTATCATTGGGAGGAATAGTGTCCCATCATGTGTGTCAGTGGGAGAAATAGTGACCCATCATTGGTATCATTGGGAGGAATAGTGTCCCATAATTTGTGTCAGTTGGAGAAATAGTGCCCCATCATTGATATCATTGGGAGGAATAGTGTCCCATCATTTGTGTTAGTGGGAGAAATAGTGCTGCATCATTGGTTTCAGTGGGAGGAATAGTCTCCCATCGTTGGTATCATTGGGAGGAATAGTGTCCCATCATTTGTGTCAGTGGGAGATATAGTGCCCCATCATTGGTATCATTGGGAGGAACAGTGTCCCATCATTTGTGTCAGTGGAATAAATAGTGCCCCATCATTGGTATCATTGGGAGGAATAGTGTCCCATTGTGTGTGTCTGTGGGAGAAATAGTGCCCCATCATTGGTATCATTGGGAGGAATAGTGTCCCATTGTTTGTATCAGTGTGAGAAACAGTGCTGCATCATTGGTATCAGTTCGAGGAATAGTGTCCCATCATTTGTGTAAGTGGGAGAAATAGTGCCCTATCATTGGTATCAGTGGAAGAAATAGTGCCCCATCATGTGTGTCAGTGGGAGAAATAGTGCCCCATCATTTGTATCATTGGGAGGAATAGTGCCCCATCATTTGTGTCAGTGGGAGAAATATTGCCCCATCATTGGTATCATTGAGAGGAAGAGTGCTCCATCATTTGTGTCAGTGGGAGAAATAGTGCCCCATCATTGATATCATTGGGAGGAATCGTGCCCCATCATTTATGTCAGTGGGAGAAATAGTGCCCCGTCATTGGTATCATTGGGAGGAAGAGTGCCCCATCATTTGTGTCAGCCCATCATTGGTATCATTGGGAGGAATCGTGCCCCATCATTTGTGTCAGTGGGAGAAATAGTGCCCCATCATTGGTATCAGTAGGAGGAATAGTGTCCCATCATTGGGGAAGGTTCCTGCTTGTCAAGATTTTTTTTATGTATTTTATGTTATTTTAAGTTATTTCCCTATCCACATTTGATTGCAAAGTACTTGCCATGCTCTTACCAACATTTTGCTACCATTTGCAGCCCTCTAGCCCTTTCCCTTAGTTTTTAAGAGACATTTTAGTAGTCAAAAATGTTGGTCCCCATTAACTTCAATGGGGTTCGGGTTCGGGTCAAGTTCGGGTCCCGAACCCAGACTTTTTTCCGAAGTTCCACCGAACCCGCCGAACCTGAACATCCAGGTGTCCGCTCAACTCTAGTCAGTAGTATACAAATGTCCTTATCAATTCACCCCAAATGCCCTCAAAAGAATCCCTTAAACCACAAGGAACATCAAGGAGACAGAGATCTGTACACACTGGGCCCCATACAGTCTCCAAAACGATTGTCATTTTCTTATTTATCAAAAGAAAATATTAGTCTTTAACAAAATTCAAAATATTAGTTGCAGGGAAATTAAAATGTTCTCTTCTAATAGTATGTGTTATGAGCTGCGTGCAGATATAAAATGGTATTGTTATGGCAACACCCCAAGGGGCGAGTAAGAATATGTAAGGATATGAAGGCTACAGTGTGAAGATTGCACAGTAGGGAATTGGCAGGAGAAAAGTCTGTTCCAGGTAGGGGCCGAGAAAGAGAGAAGTCAAATCAGTCTGGGTCAGTAAAGGTCAGGACATTTTGTGAATAAGATTTTTCTACAAGGGGCAACTGGTGGGATGGCTTAGCACCAGCACTTCCTGAGATGATGCTTAAATAACATCTTACTAATGATTAGATGTGCAGAGGGGCATGTCATCACTATTGGAGTACAGACAAGCTGTGCTCCCAAGTAAAAAGCAAAGAAGAAAATGTATCTTGTTGGAATGGCTGCACTTTAATGCCTAGCATGGTCAGTTTGAAAAAGGAAAGCAGGGGAACAAAGTAAGTAATGCAAAGAGAATGGGATATGTTTGATACAATTACATGGTGACACAGGCATATATCAGAAATATAATAATAGTAGTGCAGCACAATCACATAAATTAAATACAGTGAAAAAATACAGTGAAAATAACGTGATGATATCTAGTATCATATTTACCCCACGCTAAGGAAGTCCCGCCCACAGGAACGTAACGCATACGAGGGGGAGGGGCTACGTATGACATCACCCGCGATCGCCAACCCACGTGTGATTTGAGCTGTTGGATGTTATGAACTGTTTTATGCTCTTACCTCACACTCGGTGGAGAGTGCTATAGCATGTGAGTTTCATTTTATCTTTTAATAAAATGCTCTCTTCTTTTTGCATATATCCTGATTGCCTTACCTTGTTTCTGAGTCTGCCGTTGAGCTGCTGCATCTGCTGCTGTTTCTCTGAAACCAGGACGCTTATTTTGTGTATACCATGCTGTGTGACCTATTGTAGGTCTAAGGCCGCGTACACACGAGGGGATATGTCCGCTGAAAACGGTCCGATGGACCGTTTCAGCAGACATCTCCGCTCGTGTGTATGGGCTAGCGGACAGATTTCTCCACCCGACAGATTTCAAAGCATGCTTTGAAATCCATCCGGTGGGAATCTGTCCGCCCGACATGTCTGCTGGTTAGTACACTTACCAGCAGACATGTCGTCCCCCACCGCCGCCGCGCCGCCGCCGAATGGATTCGGCGCATGCGCGGAAGTGTTTTACTTCCTGGTGCGGTGACGTGGCGATGACGCGGCGGCGTCAACGTCACCGCCGCGTCACCGCGCCGTCCGGCGGCGGGGAATTTGATCCGATGGTGTGTACACGCCATCGGATCAAACTCCCGATCGGACATATCCGATGGAAATGGTCCGCGGACCGTTTTCATCGGATATGTCCGATCGTGTGTATGGGGCCTAAGCGTTAAGGTGAGAGGCCATCCTTATTATTCGGTGGATGTTCTTTGTTTGTGGCTTCACATTCTGGATTTTGCACCTACTTATGTTATCGTTGGATTTCATCATGTGCACTTTATGAACTTTTACTTGTTATCATCACGTTGTTGTTATTTTCACTGTATTTTTTCACTGTGTTTAATTTATGTGATTGTGCTGCACTACTATTATTACATTTTCTGTTAAGGTGTTTAATTTGAATTTACCTTAAGTGCTGGCTTGCAAAGTTTAGTTTTAATTTAATAATTTTTTCCAGCGCTAAATAATTTCTATTTATCAATATATCAGAAATATGAAATATCACCCAATAAAAGCAATAAACAAAACTATAGGATTGTCAGGAGCATCTACTGCTTCTGCTCCTCATTCCAGCATCTGGGGTTTTGGCTATGGCAGTCTCATTGTCTGTCTGTCCACCTGCAAGGTGATTAATGTGATCAGTCTCTGGGTGTAAACCAAACCTGTTATAAGCCAGCCAAACCCTCACTCGCATGCTTGTGATAGAGTGATACGTGTGTTATTTCTAAACAAGCCCCCTGTCTGTCTACCCTGCTCTGCTAGATTGGATTTCCCTGTGTATGACCTTGGACCGGATTATGGACTATTCCCTGAACTCAGGCTGCCTTTTACCTGGACTAACATAGAACCATGCTACCTGTCTGCTAACTGCAAGTACCTGTTTGCTTTGCTCAGTTGGAATATGCCCTGGCGTGGTGGCCAGGCACTAAAGCATTGTATAAATGAAGTGCAGCACTAAGGAAGTGAAATGCAATCTGTGCAATTACACAACATGGGTGATCAATAAAGATTTTTTCTTTTACAAATGTTTATTAGCATACAAACAAAGTCCAACAGTACAGGTTTACAATAAGATAATACAACAAATGGTAGACATACCAAATCAGAACCAAAATACCTCCACTAGCATAAAGGAGACATGAGCAATCATATCATGCCATTCAAACGCGAAGGTCCTTGGAACCAGATAGCTAAATAGAAGTCCAGCAATAGCCTTCCAAGGTGATCTGGAAGCCATGAGATGTTGCAATGACCGTATTGTACAATTGACCTTTCCAAGTGAAAGCTTTATATAGAGCTA